>OY728151.1:1388839159-1389416659 GCA_963277665.1 Viscum album | reverse complement strand
TCCGTTTGAAGACAAGTTCGACGGGACACTGGTGACGGAAATAGGGTTTCAGAGGCCTTCGGAGGGGTTTTTGGGGTCGAAAAACACGACAAAATCTTTCTTGTGTTGATTTGTTGCGTAGCTCTCTTCGCTGGCTTTGATTTGATATGTGGTAGAGCCCAAACGGACACCCGGAGTGAAAGTTATGGCCGTTTGAAGTTGAAGAACTTTTTTCAACTTTCTTATAACTCTAATATCTTCCGTACCTTATACCATCTCACGGTTTTGATTATATGTGCCTCTAGATCTCTTCATGAGATTCGATTTGACTGGTAGTGGTGCTTCAACAGACGCTTGGATCAAAAGTTATGGTCGTTTTAGTGATTTCGGGGTTTCTCGTGTTTTTTTATTTTTTCATTTCATTTCGCGGCGGTTTTACCGAAACCGCCGCTATTTCGCGGTGGTTTGTTAAAAAACCGCCGCTAATCCTCGAATAAAATTAAAAAATAAATAAATAAATAAAAATAAAATAATTTTTTTTTTGGCATTTCGCGGTGGTTTTTTCACGGCGGTTTAAAACCCGCCGCGAAATGGCGGCCCGAAATGCGTTTAGCGGCTGTTTTCTTGTAGTGTCTCCAGACACGCTCTCCCAAAGGACTAGGCCTTCTGAATCTGATAGATTCCTCATTCGCACTCGATCAAGAAGAGTAGAGGTAATAACCACAGAAGAAAGAAAAGTCTACCCCTGTCTGTCGTGCACCTCCAAATGCATCTCGGAGAACATATCCATAAGTTGTCACTCACTGCTGGCCTCCTAAACTTCCTGTATCTGAGTCCTCTTGCTCAACGCATCAGCCACTGCATTGCCTTTCCCAGGCGTATAGGCAAGCTCAAAGTCAAAGGACTGAAGGTACTCAACCCACCTTCTTTGTCTCAAATTTAGATCACGCTGAGTGAAGATGTACTTGATACTCTTGTGGTCGGTGAAAACCACAAAATGTTCTCCCAAAATATAATGTCTCCAACAGTGAAAGGCATGGACAACTGTAGCCAACTCGAGATCATGCGTCGGGTAATTCCTCTCATGTGGCCTCAACTATCGAGACCCATACGCAATGACTCCTTCTCCCTACATAAGCACAGCTCCTAGCCCGATACCTGAAGCATCACAGTACACAGTATAGATCTTTCCTGGCTCTGGAAAAACTAGTATCGGTGCTAAATTCAGCCTCCCTTTTATCTCCTGAAAGGCTGACTCACAAGAATCTGATCACAAGAACTTCGCAGCCTTCTTAGTCAGACTCGTCAGTGGTGATGCTAAGTGTGAAAAGACTTGTATGAAACGTTTGTAGTATCCATCCAGCCCTAGAAAACTTCGTACCTCAAATACATTCTTCGGATGCTCCTAGGAAACTACTTCTCTCACTTTCTCTAGGTCGACTGATACTCTTGACTCCAAGATAAAATGACCCAAGAAGTGAATCTCAT
This sequence comes from Viscum album, assembly GCA_963277665.1. Lineage (NCBI taxonomy): Eukaryota > Viridiplantae > Streptophyta > Magnoliopsida > Santalales > Viscaceae > Viscum > Viscum album. The sequence continues at coordinate 1,389,415,192 of OY728151.1, read as the reverse complement.
CCATCCAAAAGTGGCATTTTGAGAGCTTAGTATATAACCGATGCTCTCTCAGTGTACTCAAAATGATCTCAAGTTACGTGGCATAGTCGTGTCGAGTGTGAGAGTACACCAAGATATCGTCCACAAAGACCACCATGAAAGAATCCAAGTATGGATGGAACACTCAGTTCATCATTTCCATGAAAACTGCAGGCGCATTCGTGAGACCGAACGGCATAACCATATACTCGTATAGACCATACCTACTCTGAAAGGTTGTGAGAGGTATATCTGATGGTCTAATGTGAAACTGATGATAACCAGATCTCAAGTCAATATTCTAGAACACCTTGGCTCCTCAAAGCTGATCAAAGAGATCATCAATCCTCAGTAAGGGATATCGGTTCTTGACCGTCATCTCGTTCAGCTTCTGATAATCCACACAAAGCCTGAGGGTACCGTCCGCCTTCTTCACAAACAGGATATGAAAACCCCAAGGAGAAGTACTGGGTCAGATAAGACTCTTTGTCTGTAACTCCTCCAACTGCTTCTTGAGCTCTTGTAACTCTGGTGTAGCCATCATGTAAGGAGTAATGGACACCGGTGCCACTCCTGGAACAATATCAATAGAAAATTCTACCTCACGCTCCGGAGGAAAACCTGAAAATTCTTCTAAGAAGACATCTCTGAAATGATCCACCACTGGAGGAAAGTCTAACTGTGAATTCCCCTGGTCATCCAGATATAGACTAGCAATCTGGGTTGTAACTCCTCCTAACCCATGATGCTCGAGTCCCACTCTGCTCGCCTGGACATCCCACTCGCCCTTATGAAAAAAAGATCCATCCTCCAGTGATGTGAAACTCACCCTACGGCGATAGCAATCGATGACTGCCTGGAAGGGAACTAACCAGTCCGTTCCAAGAATGACATCATAGCCCATCATCTCTAGGAGATAGAGGTCCCATAAAAAGTGACACCCACCAACCTCTAGAGGGTAATCCATGCACTAACGTACGCTCGTCGTTCTAGTCCCCAATAGAGTGTCTAGTGTCAAGATATCAGCATAAGAAAAGATGCAGACCCCAAGGCTCTCCACAACCAAAACAGATATAAAGCTATGGGAAGCCCCTGTATCGAAAAGTGCAGAAGATAATACTGAGGAAACTAAGATTGTACCTCAAACTGTAGAAGGTCTGGGATACTGCTCCTGTTAGGTCTGCTCCACTGCAAAAGTCTAGCCTATACCATGGCCATGTGACCCTACCTGACCAATCTGAGCTGATCCACCCAGATGTCACTAAAAACCTGGCAACTGGATACCACGGCCACGACCTCCACCTCGTCCTAAATGGCTGAAAGAACTCCAGTTCCCATACTGGTGAGAAACTGGTGGTGATTCTCCTGAACGAGGAGTCATAGAATAAACCCTGTCACCAGCTATTGGTGAGAAGATATGATAGAAGCACTGAAGATGACCCATCTTACCATAAGATCAGCACTGCACCGGGTCTCTTGGGAAATGTGGCCTCGTATGCCTGATCCTCCCGCATTGGTAGCATACCACCTGGATACCATAAGAAGCATCCTTCCTACTCTGATCTCCTCGTGCAATCTCCATACGACACTTCCTGCTATTAGCTGGCGGAGCACTAAATCTGGATGCCAAACCGCCCTGGATCACTGCTCCATAATCCCTCATATTTCACTCAGTGATTAGCGCCTAGTTGACTATAGAAGAGATAGAATTCAACCTGAAGATATTCACCTGCGATCAAATGTCGTGCCTCAGACCATCCTCGAACTTCCTTGCAATGAACAAATCATCACCTCTTGGAATTGGCGTGAAACTCTACAGCTCTGTGAAATGAGAGGAATACTCCATAATAGAAAGAGTACCCTACTCCAGACTCATGAACTCTCGGGCTTGATCAGCCCTTAAGGTCTCTGGATATAAGTAATCATAGAAGATGCACTGAAACTCATCCCAATCCATATTATGTTGGCGTCCCGCTTGTGAGATCACGTCCCACCACCTCTTGGTGGAGTCTCGAATCATGTAGGTAGTGAGCTTGACCCTCCTCTCTGTAGGTATCTCCAGATGCTCGAAGATCATCAATGTGTCTTCTATCCATGAATCTGTATCATGAGGTCCCCCTTCCCCCATGAAAGTGGGAGGATGATGTTGCTGAAAGACCCACGTCAATTCTGCCATCGACGGGGTAGGAGGCGGCGCTCCTTGGAAGGTCTGCATCATCCTCATAAAGCCTTCCCTGAACTGTGCATCGACACCTATGTCAGGTATAACTACTATTTTCAAGACTGGCACAACAGGAGGATCTACCGGCAGTCCCTGATCAGACATATCTGGTGTCAGATCATTGCCTTGCAACTGGCATACAGCCGAAGGATGTCTCAGTGGCATGACTCTGCAAGGTCAACATACACCTTAGAACAAAACTATCAAGGGCTAAAACTGGAAGCGTAAGAAGGGAACAAGAGAAAGAAAAGCATTCAAGTTTTACAAAACATAAATACACGGCGTGTAAAATCACCACACGGTGTGTTACCTTAAGTCTTTCACATGGGCATGTACTTCTGCCAGAATTGGTCATGTAACACCCCAAACACATGGTGTGTTGTCCTTACACATGGCGTGTACTTGAATTTTTCTTCCCCTGCCTGAGTCCTTCTATGCGGCTAAGCCACACGGCTCCCCTTAGAACAAGGTTACACAGCGTGTTCGTTCCAGACATGGCATGTACTAGACGAGCTTCACCGACCTATGTTGTTCATGACACATTCAGGTATTCGACTGACACTACACGGTGTGTTTATAACTAACACAGAGTGTATCACCTAAGGTTTCTTCGTCCGTGTTGTTAGTCACATGAGCAGACACAGGGTCAACCCTACACGGTGTGTACAACCGGTAAATGGTGTGTTCCTACAAGAATTCCCCTATCCTGTGTCTCTACCCACATGGCCTATGACATGGTTAGAGACTACACAGAGTGTACATAAATTACACGGTGTGTACTTAAGAAAAACAGTTTCTTCCTGAACAGAAGAACACATGGCATGTAGTCAAAAATACACGGCGTGTATTCTAGGGTTTTCTGGATATTAAGCCTCAGAAACTACTTTGGAGCCCAGAAAAACACTGAAACGAACATCAAAGTGCCAAATTATGATTCGTGAGGGCCCATACTCCCCAAGAATAAAATTTTGGCATCTTATACATGTTATAACAAGAAAAACAGGGCAATGATCCACCAAATTCCGATCCATGAGGGCCCATAACACCTCAAGAACCAAAGTTTGGCGTTCATTCAAAAAAAACCTTACACAAACAATACCCTATCAAACAGTAGGTATTTTTATCATGGAAACTATCAAAACAACATGAATATCTAGCACAACACCTATCACAACAACAAGCAGTCGCTAATGCACCCTATATGGAATGGAAAGAATGCATGACATGTGATCCCTAGCAAGTGCCTATATGATGCATGAGATGGCATACCCTCATCTCATCGGGTTGCAACCAAAATATAACCTCAATAACATCAACAATAATAGCACAATACATGTGAGTCACCCAACGGTGAAAATAAAATTAACTGTAAAAATTGAAAAATTAGAAAAATTTCAATACGAGGTAAATTGGCTTTTCCCTATACATGGGTTAGCTACTCCCAGGCACAGCTTATTACCAAGTACCTATTCCTTCCTATCCCTGACTATAGGCTCCAAATAGTAAGTCAAAGAAAAGAATTTCCTCTAATACCACTTTGTAACATCCTGGTTCCGGAAGCCATCCAGAGGCGCCCCGTACCCGGTTAGTCACATGGCCTCAAGCACATTTCCCCTAACGCTAGAGGCTGCCGACTAGCAGCGAGGGCCTTGGGTGTGATAGTGGGGAAACTATTCCCTCATTGTCAGAGTAACACAGCGGAAGAGAAAAAAAGAGATAACAATAGTGGAAGCAGTAATAATCCATACGAAAGTAAACATTGGAAGTCTGAAGAAATAAATAGTTGGAGTGTACATATATAAAAATGATGCATGGTACATATGTCTAGGAAAATATCCAAACACATCACAATGATGGAATACAGAACATTAATAAGACAAAGTACAAAAGAAAACAGATAGACAGCTCCTCAGCATCGCAAGCCTCAGCTTGGTCCCATGCTCTCTAGCTCCATAGCATATAATGTACTTGAAGTAGAAGGGTGATTTCCCTTATCTATACCTGTAGAAATATAATTTGTTTGGGCCCAAATGCATAGCCTAAATAGGGTGTGAGACTAAATCCCAGTAGGCAATCACTACAAGATCTGTGCCTAACAGTCAGTGAATATATGGCAGGTAATAAGCAAAAGAAATCAGTAAATAATGAAGTACTCAGTAGTAACCATTCCTATAATTTCAATGCAATCAGTTATATACATCAACAATAGTAAATAAGCAGGGAACCCTCTGGGTAGTACTCTTAGCCTAACCCCTATGGTTCAATTAAAACAAGGATACTATAGAGACTCTCTAAGGAATCTCTCTCAGTCAATTCCCCTTATATTCCCAAGCGTTTAAAGACACTCTGAGGAACCTCACATGGTCAATTCCCCTTATAGTCTATGGTAGTCAAGGACTCTCTGAGGAAGCTCACATGATCAATTCCCCTTATAGCCCCAAGTGGTCAAAGACTCTCTGAGGAAGCTCACTCGGTTAATTCTCCTTATAGTCTAAAATGGTTCAAAGAATCTATGAGGAAGCACACTCGGTCAATCCCCCTTATAGTCTAAAATGGTTCAAATACTCTCTAAGTAAGCTCACTCGGTCAATCCCCCTTATAGTCTTCTACACCAGGTTCTCACGGCCCTGTGTAAGTCAATGAGTATAGCAATGCAATACGGCCCAAGTAAACCTCAAGAACTACTTGGTTAATCGGTATACAGTATATCAAGCATGTTAGAAAAAAACACTCCAACCTACAATACTAGGTATGGGAAAACAGGCAAGGTGGTCAAAAAGGCTAAGCAGGACCAAACGGTCATAAACAGAACATGCATGGGAAACCACATCCAAAACATAGCAATCAACCCTGTTCATATCCAAATAACCTCTACTCGAGCATACAAGCATGGCAGGCAATTAACAGGGGTAAAACGGTAAACACACAATACCTCATCACTACTGGAAATGGAGTCTTTCCCAACAGTTCTGAACCATTGGGAAAGCCTGCAGAACCATTGGTATATGTTATACCAACGGTTTTGCAAACCGTAGGGAAGTAAGCTGTTGGGAAAAGTTATCCCAATGGTTTACAAAGAACCGTTGGCATAGGTTAGTAAAATTAACCTATACCAATGGTTTGGCCAACCGTTGGCATAAGTTTTACCAACGGTTCTCCTTGAACCATTGGCAAAAAATTCCCTAGGTCTTTCCCAATGGTTTGAGTAAACCGTTGGGAAAGGTAAATATATAAAAATGAGTTCCTGCGGAGGTTTGAACCCACAACCTCTACGTTATAAATAAATGATCTTACCACTATCCTAGAGTATCCTTTGTGAATATATTAGGATATATATATATATATATATTTATATGTAATTTATATATTGATGTATTCGACGATATTCGGCCAATTTACTCATAAAACCAATCCCAACGGTTCTCAAAACCGTTGGGAAAGATAGGTGCCCACCCTTTCCCAATGGTTTGGCCAAACCATTGGGAAAAGTGGTGGACTTTTCCCAACGGTTTGTCCAAACCGTTGGGAAAGCCATACCCAAGGGACTTTTCCCAACGATTTGGCCAAAATGTTGGGAAAGCCATGGACTTTTCCCAACGGTTTATCCAAACCATTGGGAAAAGTGTCCACAAAAGGATTTTTCCCAACGGTTTGGCCAAACAGTTGGGAAAGCCATACCATTAGTGGGATTTCCCAACAGTTTGGCCAAACCGTTGGGAAAGGGGGCCTATACCAACGGTTTTTACAACTGTTGTTATAGAAGCATTGGGAAAGGTCAGGATTCCAGTAGTGAATTCAAGGGTATTGAGAAAATTTTCACATAATACTCAAAGACTTTCAATGGAAAGGCACAAACCACCTACCTTTAGGATTCCAGTGAAATCGACCCACAAACAACCACACCCCAATCTGGGAAAACACTTCACGAAAACCGATCTATATCTCCTTCCCTATCATCCAAAAGCCTTAAAATCAACACCCAAGGCAACCCCAACACTAGATCTACATGAAACGGATATAGATCTATAAAACCGAGAGAGAGGGAAGAGAAGACCTAGCAAAAACCAAAGAGAAACCAAGAGGAGAGAATTACCTGAGAAGAACCGACTTCAATCCAACAAGAAACCCCTTCTATTTGCTTCCAAAACAAGTGTAAGAGCACCTTCAACCTTTGAGAACCCAAAATCCTGAGTGAGGCTTGAGTGGGAGAGAGTTTAGAGTGAAAAGAGGCACCCTCGAGGGAGAACGAATTTTAAAACCCTATTTTTAAGTGGCCGCACGATTAGTACGCAAGGTTCGGAAAACCGTGCACTAACTGTGCTCACGCCACTGCCTCGAGAGGAGGGGTTTGCACGGTTTCCTTGCACGGTTTGGAAAATCGTGTGCAGGCCATGAAAAGCCTATTGTCTCCTCCTGCATGGTTTCCTAGAGAACTCGCACGGTTTCCCCTGATCATGCTCAAATTGTGCTCCCTAACAAAATCCTCCAAACTTATTCAAAACCATTCTAAACTCTCCCAACCTCTTCCAAACTCATCCATGCACTTTAAACACATAAAAAATAAACTATCCCAACTCATAAATTACACGGCGTGTACTTCAAAAATTTCCAGAAATTCCTCTTTTTCTCAAAAACGACCAGAAAAGGAAAACATACCTGAAAAAGATGATATGGGTTCTTACAGCGATCATGCTCAATATCTTGACATCGCTTTGAGTGTGCTGAGAAGGATATGAATTTACACCTAACGACTTGAATGTGTTTTGGTAATATATCTCACACCTTATAGTTTACTCCCTTGGGGAAGCACATGTGGATTCATGTGTTATAAATAACACCATCGACCAGTTATGAGAGAGGTCCTCAGGATGGACCGTATGTTGAAGAAGGCCATGGGTTCCATTCTCAGAAGATGAGGAAGGTTAGTAGTTGATGTTGGTTTTTTTGTTTCAAGATAAGTTGGACAATAATTTCCAAGTTTTGAGGTTCATCTTGCGATCGAATCAGGAGTTGTGGTGGTTGTAATAGATTAAGGAAGCTGATGAGAATAATACTCTTAAGGTGGGGAGTGGTGTTTCGGTCATGGATGAATGGAGAAGGTTGTGGAGTGGAAGTGGTGTCATTGGGATTTCAATGAAAATCTTATAGGGTATGTTTGGATTCCTTAGGGAAGTCCAGGTGGGCCTCGGTTGTATTGGTAGATTGATTCAAGAAACAGCTTCGAACTCGATCTAGTTTTAGAGTTGATTTGAGTGTTTTCAATGGGGCACATTGGTGGGTGCTGTAAATCCTGAAAACGGTTCATGGAGCAGTGGATTATATAGTGGTGAAGTTTCATTAGTGGTTGATGAGGGACCCCAGTAGGTGTTTTCAATAGTGGAAGTTGGTCACCAACTGAGTGAGTTAGCTGGAATAGCCTGACTCAGTTGGGTAAAAAGGGAATATAGGTGGTGGGTTGTAATCCACCTTCGGTTAATGTTGGTATGTTGAGTGTACTCTGGTATGAGAGTGGGTTTTGAGGGAGAACCAAGTTTTCTTTGGTTGATATAGGGATGATGGAGGTGTGTTTTCTCTGGGTGGTATCGGTGGCAAGGTTGGAAGCCAGTGTTGTAGGGAGTTTCCTTGGTTGTTTGGGTGCGATGAGTTGGAAAACACAACAGGTGTTGTAAAAGTCAAGTTGGGGTTTTGTTGGTCTCCTTATTGATGGAGGAGGTTCCCAGTATTAGGTGATGGGGTGGAGAGATAAATTATATGGTGTAGAGAACCATATTAGGCCAATATTAAATTGATTATATGAGCAGTAGTACAAGTTGGATGAGAACTATAAGGAACCATCATGGTGAGGCAATGCAGGTGACAGATGTTGGCTTCGTTTTGGACTGGTTGAGTTCTGTAAGATAAGGTTATGCTTGTGTGTACTTCATATGTTTGGAAATGGGGTGAGGTCATTGGGACTCAAGCTGTGGACCAATGTGGGTCAGGGAGTGTGGTTGGAATCTATGTATCCCTTCATTGATACTGATCCTGGGTCACCTTTAGACTTTTAGAAACCAGGGTGATGGCATCGAGTGTGTTGGGCCATGAATTGTGGAGAGTATCGGATAGAGGGTATTCCAGTTGGCTCTCCCGGGATAATGTAACACCTTGTTGGTGTCCTTTTGGGTGGTGTTTCAGTGATATTTCCTGGATCATTTTCTTGTATTGATGTTGGTGGTGATGAGTTTGTGGTAGTTTCATCCTTGAAGAGTGTCAATTCGTAGTTGTGGAGTATGGAAGATGAAGTTTTTTTGGGGTAGTACTATATCCTTGGTCTAAGTATTGTTACGGTGTAGCCATTTCTAGGAGAATTATTGGTAAATGAAATTTGACAGGTGGGATACATATCCCAACCTTTGATCTTGGAGGCTTAGTAAGGTTTGGAAGTATGACTCGAGGACGATCTGTTATAAGGTGAGGAGGTTGTAAGATCTTAACCTTTCATGAGGGAAAATCATTGTTTAAATTTTGATTAAAACTATTTGGTTGTGGATAATGAAGCAATTCTTGGGTGTATGAGAAGTTTCAGGGGTATTATGGGGGTTCAATACATGAAAGTAGGGGAAAATTTTCCAGACAGTGTGAAATACATGGTTAGCGCACGATTAGAGAAAACTGTGCGCTTGGCCCAAGAAACCATGTGGCTTGGGGACCCTTTCAGATATATGATAGTGCATGGTTTCCATACAGTTTCCAAAACCATGCGGGTTCTCCTAGGAAACTGTGTGGCTTGGCCCCTCTTGGACAGAGGGAGCCACATGGTTGGCGCACGGTTTGGCTAACCGTGTGGCCTTTAAAAAGTGGGAATTTCCCAATTTTTTCTCCCGATCTTATTTCCTTATTTCCTAATTTTTCACCCCATTTGACCCCCTACATCATGGGTGAAAAACTAGGAGATCCTCCCTCCTCCATGGGTGTTTCTCCTTTTATTATTGGTCATTTGGAGTGTCATTTGGTGAGGATCAAAGATCCAGGTAAGTCTAACACTCCTCTTTGCTCTATTTTCTAGATTATGGCTTATAGAAACTCTTATCTTCTTATGAAACACTAAAACCCTCACTTTTCCAATAGATTCTAAGTTGGGGATTTAATGGGTGTTTGTTTTTTAATCAAGGGTGGAGGTTAATCAAGTGTTTATCAATAGACATGAGGTAGGTGGTCTTTATGTTTTTTGCCCATAGTCTTGATGTTTATTATGTGTATGTGGTTGTGCCAATGTCCAGACTTGTTGGGTTTCTTATCCTTGATTTTTGAAAGTGTATTCGGGCCTTATATTGAGCTACTAAACCCTTAACGGACCCTGTTGGGTCTATTGATCATGTGATACCGAACCTAGGGTTACCCATGGGGTGTGCTAAACCCTTGAAGTGGTGAAATAAATTGGTAAACATTGAGAGAGGGGAAAACATGAGAGCAAATGGATTGTAAATTGTAATCAGGTATGTGTCTTGGTTAAAGATTAAATTTATTTGATTATACATTATATTTGTGAAGTTCCCAAGGGGGTTTTTAAAAAGGTTCTAAAAGATGTGTTTTGGGGTTTTGACCCGACCATGGTTTTCAATGTCGGAATTGTTGTTTGAAAGTGAGGAATGTTTTTGAAAAGAGGTGTTGACCTCAAATGATTTGAGAAGGGGTTTTCTTATCAATTAATTTCAAATGATGATTTGAAATGGGGTGTGTCCCTTTTATAAGAAAAATTATTAATGATTGTTTGAATGGTTAAAAATAGAAATGAAATCCTTGGAGCATGTTTTATTTTTTCAAGGAGGAAGTCCCATGTTTTAAAGGGTGGTTTCAAGATGATTTCAAATTATTATTTAAATGATGTTTTACACCATGATGTGTTTAAATGTCTGTTGGGACCATAGCAATCGAATTTATCTATGGTAAATGAGATAGATCCCATGACTATTGTGTTGGCATGTTAACATGGAATGAAAGTTAAATTGATGTTAATGGTGTTGATTGATATTATGGAATAAAGGAGAATTTGGAATAACGTTAACATCTTAAGGAAAAATGAATTGTAAATGGTAAACATGCTAAATAGAAAATACTTGATGATGTTTCATGTGTTGATTGAAATGTGAATGGTGAAAGTTATGTCTATTGATTCTGTATGATTTCTGATATGGTAAACATGGTAAATGGATAAAGAAGCATGTGCACATGGCTTGGTGGTGTGGAATAAAGGACTGAGGCTCCTCCCACAGGTCAGGTTGGACTGATGCTCTAAACCCATCCCTAGAATGCATGGGTTATGGTTCCGGACTGATGCTCTAGGCCCCTATCGGTCGCATTGGATGAAACTACCTGGACTGATGCTCCAAGGTAAGTGAATTAGAATTCCTAGACTAATGCTCCAATGTATTTGTAATGGATTTTTGTGAAGTGTTTTTCCATAGTGAGATAGGTGACTTAAATTGTTCCCTTATTCATGGTAATTTAGCGGCTTAGGCCGAAGTGTAAATGATTTAAATGCCAACCCCATGTGAAAAATTATGAGAATGGCCAAGTGAATAGTGTTAACTAATGGGTATGTGATAGTTGTGATTAGTAAACACCCCCTTGTGATTATAAGTGTGTGTAACCCATTATGCCTTGTCTTAGACTCCCAGTGTAAACTGAGTTAGTTTTATTGATTGGTTGACTATAGGTAACTTAATGGATAAAATGGATACTATATAATCACTTAAATGTTTTCCTTATTGCCTTGTTTACTTGTTTCACTTGATTATCTGCATACACTGTTGCATAGACTGGTTATTTCTTTAGACATCGTTGGTGGTGGCCTACCGAGTTGTACTCACACCCTGTTTAGTCCACCATTGCACTTGGGTACCTGAGCAGATGCTACTTGTTTTTTAGGTACAGGTTTAAGAGAGGAACCTCGTGTTTGGTTCATGCATGGATTGTTTTGTTGGAGCTCAGGAGGTCAGGACTGGGTTGGGACTTGGGTCCATGTTTGGGATTTCTTTTGGTAGTTTTGGGTCTATAGACATCATTTGTATGACTTTCTAACATGTATTACATTCATCATATTGTTATAGCATTTGTTTTCTGGTCATCTTTTGGCATCGTTTCATGTTGTCCTTTTTTTTGTTTACTATATCTGTTGATATTATTTCTGTTGTGGAATTACTTTGATTAGCGGGTATAGTCTCCTCAACATTTCTCTATAGACCTTAGTTGCTAGTTAGTATCCTCTGTCATGTGGGGAGGTGCACTTGAGGTCATGTGACAACCCGGCTCGGGGCACTAGATTATGACCACCGGGTCAGGGACATTACAAATGGTGTTCCTTTCCTATATAGTATTCTTTCCTAAAAGAATGAAATGATAAAAGGGGGGTTTCTAGAAAAGTATGATTTAAAAAATGGGTTTTCAAAGTATTGTTTTAAATAAAATTCATATAAGGGACATTTAAATATTTCTTTAAAAGCTTATTCTAGGTTTTAAAAGAGGATTTTGAAAAGTTATTGATTTGTTTTCCTGAAAATAAATAAATTACTTATTTTAAATTAATATAATTCAAACTATAGTTTCTGGAATGATTTTTAAATGGAAGCACATGGATTATGTGGTGCTTACCTACTGGTATTATAGCTCACAACCTACTTACACTACTCAGTGTCTGTAGACCAAGTGACCTTTTTTACAGATGTGGATATGGTTCTTGGTTCCTTGAATAGAGAATAGATATTTTGGATGGAGAGTGACCTTAGGTCACATGGGTTAGCTTGATCAGGTGTGTCCATGTATATTTTTAGTGTTTATCTCACATCGACCATGTAGACCTTTTACTGCATTCTACGGTTGAAGGTGTAGTGATAATGTGGTGGTTAGGGATAGGCACTATTGGAGTCTTTTCTACAGGGTAGGGTGTTTTGAGGGTGCGTCAAGATTTTATTTTTATATATGTGTTATATGATGACTTATTTGAAATTTTGTAACTTGTTTAATCTTCTAATTTGTTTTTGGAATGGGTGTTCGACATATGGATGTGTCATGCCGGAATTCTGATATAATTTTATTGTTTTCTAAATATTTTTTAACTAAAAAAAATCATCCCCAACGATTGCTTATGATTCCTATTACACTCTTCATTAGACTAGGGGGTCATGGACACCCCTTAGGTCGGTGGTGGAACAGCTTGGGCATTAGTCTGGATGGTGACTCAGGTCGGGTCATTACAGACTCACCCACACCCCTCTACTTGCACTCTTGGACTTTTATAAGACTTTTTGAAAATGAATGTGATGCAAATGGGATTTTCATAGGTGGATTACTCATTCAATAAGGTAATCCCAATAATCTATTTAGTGAGAAGTTAAATATCCAAACTCTACACTATGTTGTATATGATAAAGAGTCGTATGCATTGTTTAGAGTATTAGAAACATGGAAACACAATCTTTAACCTAAAGAATTTATGATCCATTTTGATTAAGAAGCTCTTAAACACCTTATTAGCCAACATAAATTAAATAGGAGACATACTAGATGGATTGAATTAATTGATTCATTCTCATTTTCCATCAAGTATGAAAAGGGAAAATAAAACATTGTGGCTAATGCACTTTCACATAAATATTCTATTTTATCATTATTATTTCTAAACTCCTTGGTTTTGAATTGGTTAAAGAATTATATGCCACTGATGGTGATTTATGTGATCCTTTTAGACATTCTAAACCTAGGATGGGTTGGGAAAAGTTTTATTTACATAATGGAGTCTTATTGCATATTGATAAACTTTGTATTACAAATAACTCTATTTGTTTAATATTACTTAAATAATCACATTCAGGTGGGATAATAAATCATTTTGGTGTTTCAAAAACATTAAATGTTCTTATTGAGAATTTTTATTGACCTAGAATGTCTCGGGATGTTGCAAAATTTTTGGGAAAGCGCATTGTCTGTCATAAATCCAAATCTAAATTGAACCCACATGGATTATATCTTCCTCTCCCAATCACCAATACCCCTTGGGAGGACATATTTATGGAATTTATTGTGGGGTTACTAAGGACTAATAGGAGGAGAGATTCAAATTTTTGTGGTTGATCAATTTTCAAAAATGGAACATTTTATTCCTTATCACAAAACCAATGATGCCACTAACATTGTAACACTTTTTTTTAGAAAGTGGTCAAGATTTATAAAATGCTCGAGATAATTATGTTATGCCCAGACAAAAATTTCCTACTTACTTTTGGAATACTTTTTGGGTAAAAATGAGTAGGAAGTTTCTATTCTACACTACTTGTCACCCAAAAAATGATGGGAAGACAGAGGTGGTGAATCAGACACTTTCATCACTCTTGTAGATGAATGTCATAAAAATATCAAGAATTGGGAGGAGTGACTACCTCAAATGGAATTCACTTAAAAAAGGGACAAACATTCTACTAATCAACTTTCACCTTTTGATATTGTTTGTGAATTTAACCCCCTTTCACCTATTGATCTAGTTCTTTTACCTTTGTAGGAAAGAGAAAATATGAATTGTGATAAGCATCCAAAAATCATCAAGGAACTCCATGAAAAGTTAAGAAGAACATTGAGTGAATGGCTCAAAATGTGGAAATAGGGTTCGGAATCAAATGGTATTCGATCTCGATGACTTGGTATGGCTTCACAGGTGAAAGGAAATATTTCCTAAAAAATGGAAGTCAAAAATCACGCCATGTGGAGATGGTCTATTTTGAGTGATTGAGAAAATAAATAATAATGCTTACAAAATTGAATGCTCGAGTGAGTATGGTGTTAGTTATAAATTCAATGTTTCTGATCTTTCTTTGTATTTCAGTGAAAAGGATGAAGAGTTGAGGACAACTCCTTTTCAAGAGGGGGGTGATGAAAAATCAAGTTAAAGGAACCAAGTCGATTGCCCATGTGGAAGAGTTTGATTTCAAGTCCTAATAACATGATGGAGATTAAAGATGTTTAATGATACAATGGGAGCCCATCTCACTTCATTAAATGCCCAATGGGTTTAACCTTTCACGGATGGAGTAAATGGGCCTATTATCACTCTTATTCAAGCCCAAATGTGATTCATGAAACCCAAGACTCAATGTTACTCTAATTTTGGAATATTTTCCCACATGAAGATTCTAAAAATGAATCTTTGGACAAAAAGTCAAATCTGGTTGGATATGCACTCAAAGTCAAGTTTGGTGGGTTATGGGTAGAAAAGCATGTGTTATCTTTCCAAAAATTCTTCATTAAACTTTATATTTTGAATTTAATGGGACAAGTTAGGTTTATACTTTATGACTTTAGGATATTATATCATTAATTATTGTATCACCCCTTCGTTATAAATGGATGCCCTAGGGAACTTGTATTTCATTCAAATTTGTACTAGTGAAACTCTATGAGCTTATTCTCTCCATTGATAGACTATTATCTTCTCCTTAACACTTATTAATTTTTCATTATTGATTTACATATTAGATTGGTGATCCAATATCACAAAGACCCCATCTTGTGGCTCAGCCCAAGTGCATTTTTATGTGTATTTGTTACCATATCCCTCCCTTGAGTGCATTGTTTAAGTAGTTAGTCACACTCCTTATAGTATTGGTTGACTACTTGCATCCACCAAACCCCCAAACCATTCTTTTATTGCATCCTCTGGATCATCCATTCATTATCATACGCCATGAAAATTGGTCCACCCCATGAATTTCTCATCAGATGTCCTAAGAGAAACCTAAAAATATTTTTGAGATGTGAAGTTTTCTTGGATTTTTTAGATATTATTGAAAATTCATTCAGGGATTTTCAAAGTTATCTTATCCCATGGAAACCTTAACTTGGAAGGGAGAAAAGTTTGAGTGGAATGTGAAGTGTTAGGAATCATTTGAGTAGTTAAAGAAGAGACTTACTTCATCCCTAGTCTTGATTCTCCTTGAATTAAAAGTTGGTTATGAAATGTATCAAAATGCATCTAGATTGGGTTTGGGATGTGTTATGATACAAGAAAGTAAGGTTATGGTATATAGTTCTAGGACACTTAGACCTCATGAAAAAAAATCCCTATGCATGGCTTGAAATTAGATATTGTTGTTCATGATTTAAAAAGTTTTATACATTACCTTTTTAGAGATAAATTTATAGTGCATACTGATCATAAGAGTTTGAAGTATACTTTCTCATAGTGTGATCTCAAATTGAGATAGTGTAGGTGTATAAAATACCATTCAAATTTTAATTTTTGAGCTTGTATATACACCAAGGAAAGAAAATGTGGTGGAAGATGCTCTAAATAGAAAAAATTCAACCTAAGCCATGAAGGAAACTGAGGATTAGTGGTCGTTGATGATATTATTGGTTGATTTCTATATGGAGGTGGAGGAGATGGAGGATGGTGTGGTTCTCTCTAGCATAATATAGCACCCATGTTAATGGACTAAGTGTGAGAGGGGAAGTTTTCTAATGATGAGTGTGGGAGGATATAAGATGTCCTGAATGGTGGGGAGAGAACTGAAAAATGACCAATTACTCTAGATTCAGTCATTTGTTTTAGGGAATAGATGTTGGTTCCAGTGGAGCAATGGAGTGATGTTTTGAAATCTTTTCACTATTAAAGTTAAGCATTATATCATGGATATACCAAGATGTATCATGATATCAAATGCCACTTATAGTGGTTGGTATTAAATAAGGATGTTGATGAATTTTTTCCTTATCGTCTGAATTGTCATCGGGTGACATCACTGACCAACAGGGTTGTTATAGCCTTTACCCAATTGACATGAAAATGATAGGATATTTCCATATATTTCATGATTGGGTTTTCAATATTACTATGGAAACATGATGGTGCTTGGGTAGTAGTGGATCAACTCATGAAATTAGTGGATTTCTTATTTATATAAGATACATTTTCAGTTGATGATATTCAGTAAGATTTATGTGTAGGAGGTTGATAGACTTCATGGGGTTCCAAAGTCTGTTGTATTGGATAGAGACTCGCGGTTTATATCAAGATTATGGAAGGTACTCCAAAATAGTTTAGGGGTGCAGTTAAAGATGAGTATGACGTATCATCATCAGAAGGACGGAAAAACAAAGCATATTATTTAGGTTTTGGAAGATAGGGCTCAAGAATGTGTGCTTGATTTTGGGCGATCTTGGGAAGATTATCTTCCATTAATGAAGTGCTTATAATAACAATTACCAATTATCAATCTATATGGAACCGTTTGAAACATTGTTCGGTCAATCATGGTGTTCATCATTATGTTGGGCTAAGACAAGTAATAAGACTCTTATGAGACCGGTTTGGTACAAGTGATGAAAAAACGTGTTAAATTGATTCGGAAATGTATGATTCCAACTCAAATTCATTAGAAGTCTTATGTCAATTGTAGACGGTGTCCCTTATGATTTAATATCCAATATCATGAGTTCTTGAAAGTGACTCCAAAGTTAGGACATAAACAAATTGGGAAGAAAGGGAAACTATTTCCATTGTATGTGAGACCTTATGAAATCGTTAATAGGATCGATGAAGTGGATTATTGTTAGAATTTCCACAACGTTATGTTGTGATTCATAACATTTTCCATGTTTCTCAGTTTAAGAAGTTTCAATCGGACCCAACTCATGTCTTAGGATGGGAGATAGTTGATTTGAATCTCAGTGCTTCTTATATGGAGAAACTTATTCAATTTTTGGATCATGGAGAGAAAATCCCCAAAGAATGGAGTATCCCTTTGGCTTGGGTTTTATGGCATCGCAGAACGATCTAGGAATAGACATGGGTGAGAGAAGTTGAGATACGATGATAATGGTCAATGTTGTTTGTCAGTGAGAGTTCTCAGTGACTTTTAGAGGATGAAAAGTTCTATGGTGAGTAGAATTGTAAAACCCTGGTTTTTGGATGTGTGTTGGTTTTCCATTTTTTGATGAATATGAGATGTAGCATTGATGTTTTACAAGATTTTTATGGTTTTTTGATGTTTACTTTTGAGAAATGGATGGTTAGATGATCTCTAAAGTGAATTCTAATTGAACTGTTTGCTCTGGAATGGGGCAGTTACCTTGGGGTTCATGTTTCCTGGGAATTTAGGATTTAAAGATAAGTTAAGAGAGGTTTTACCAGAGTCGCATGGTCACTTGCACTATCCTAGAGACCGTGCATGACAAATGTGCATTCTAGGTTTGGGAATCCAGTAAACTTTTCACAACTCTGAAGACCGTGCATGGAGATCGTGCATTTTGAATTTTTCGAGCAAGAAGAGAATACATGATCCCAAGGACCATGCATGAAGACCAAGAAAATAGGGTTCATGCAATTTAACCATTTATCACCCATATCTCCTCTGAAATGCCTCATATTTCCTCTTAAACTCTCTTGGGCGATTCTCTAGGTGTTCTAGAGTGATTTTGGAGATCCCGCATCATCTATTTGATGGATTATGGGTGTGGATCAAAGGATTGACATCAAATTTCGGGTAAGATCTAGTTTTAGATTCTCTCTCTTGATTTATCTAATTCTCTATCTTGGATTTGTACATGGATATGTCGGATCTTTGGATCTAGGAATATGGATTGAGGTTTATCATCCATCATGATAGGGATTTGAGGATTTATATAATTAATGTGACATTTTTTACATGGATTTTGGAGATTTCTTGAACGACACATCTAGGTTGGTGGCCTTGATACCTTTTATGAGATTAGCTAATCTTATGTGCTTTGTTGATTGATTGTGATTGACCATTGATTGAAAATTAATGATTTGTGTGAAGTCATTGTTTGAGCAAAAAAAAGAATTTTTGGATAAAATTGATTTTTTCTAAAAATTAAAGTTTTTCATATCCATTGATGTTTTGATTTGAAAACATGAATTTTTAATGGAATTTCTTTGGTTTGTTGAATAATTGATGTTTGGAACATTGAGTTATTGTGATTTTGATGCAAAATATTCTTTTTATAGTAAATGGATTTATATGAAGATACTCTGGGAGGGGGTTGGTTTTAAAAAAAATGACCTAAATGGATTTACTTAGATTTATCACACGGTGTGTGTGCATGTGTAAAATGGATTTTGATAAGACTAGTTTTTGAAACCTCTAAGTTAGTCTGTGGTAAAGTGAAGACTTGGAAAGTGTGTGTTAAGTCAACCAGCAATTGGGATAATCGATGTTGAAAGACAACACCTCACTATGGTGTGGGGTTGGATGTGTGAACATGGATTCACACATGGAAAAGCTAGTTGGCATTAGATTATTTGGATTATACTCAATTATGCCTTAGCATGAGGGAATTTTGGGAAAACATGAAGTTTCCATCAAATTTGAGAAAATAAGGGGTTTTCATCAATCTGTGAGAACACGGAGTTTTCTTGGAATTTTGAAAAAATTAAGTGGTTTTTTAGAATTAATGTTTTTGAGGACAAAATGGGGTTTAAAATTATTTTTGAAATCAAAGGTTTTGATTTGGTGTTTTCTAGAAAATGTGTATTTTTTATATGGAATGGTTGATGTTTGGTATTGATACCTTTGTTATGAGAAGTATTTGGATGAATCATATATTTTGTTAAAACGGTTTTTGATTTATCATACATTGATTGACATTGCATATTAGAAATTGCTCATACATAAAAAATATTGGAATCATTGGAGAAATCCTATTAAGTTTATACTCACCTCCTACATGTGCACTTCAATAAACATGTAGACAAAATTGATCATGATGTAAGAACGGAAAAGACTTTGTTCTTCATCTATGGCGAGTCATGAGTCCAATGTAGAGACATGGCAAAGGAGTTGGCACCTTGGAGTTCGGGTTTATTTATTATTTGTCGACGTGTATTTTATTTAATTTATTTAATGTTGAAATTTGTAAAACAAATGTTTTTGTACTACAAAGTTTGTTTTAAGTGGTTTTTATTTAAAAAGCTTTTTACATTCACATGCAGCTTTTTAGTTTATGTCATTGAGGAAAAATCATTCCCCAAACGGTTTATTCTCTCTCATTGCTTTTTTACGGTCTTTGGTAATTGGAGAACATGCATGAGGCCATATGACATCCCAACTCAGTTTCAGGATTCAAGCTCTCAAATTGGGGTGTTAAGGTTTTTGTGTCGACCATCTTTTGGGTATGTCTGCCTTAGGAATACGTCATGCTGATTTTTTAACAAAATCCAAACATAATGAAATTAATGGATTTTGATGGAAAATTCTCATCTAAATGTTATAGATTAACAATTGATACTAGTTGTCATCTGAGAATCAAGGGATGTGTTCAAAGCCAAAGTGGAGACCTTTTTCGAGTAATTGAATAGATTCACGAGGTGGTTTGTTATAAATGGTATCATAGATATGATTTTTCAGAGTTTGTGTTTAGCCGTGGAGGTAAAAATACAATTCCATGAATGACTAAATTATTTTGAAGCATATCATGATTTTGAAAATGTATGCATGTTAGTTACTTCAAACACAGCTTGATCAAGGGCTAGTGCTACGTACAAAACAAGCATTTCTTCAGTAGAAAAAAGGATGAAATCAGTAATAAAAACAAGAAAAAAGTGTATGAATTGAATGGTCAAAAGAATTATAGATCAAGTAAGCAGGCACCTGCACCTTCTCAACTGTGTATTTCCCCAGTCAGAGTGGGGGGGATGGTAGCTGCTCCTACTTATCTGCACAAGTGTAATACAGGGATCATCTTCCAATTGCCTTCTGCTTGTACCCATGCTTCATCCTGTCCAGTATTTTCTCCCTTGTCTTCCTCTTTTTCTCCATCTTCCTCCGGTACCTCTCCTCTCTCTCCCTCTCATAAACCCCTTGCCAATGCACTTCCCCAGTCCGGGGCCACAGCCATTCCTTATGCCGATCATCAACGTCCTCTGCCGCCATCGCAAGATCTTCATCCATGCGCTTCAACAACGTCAAATTCAAGTACCTGGCCCACATCAATCCCTTCCGATCTTCCACTGCGTGCTGCTCCTGTACCGATCCCGACCATGGATTCATGTAGACCATTTTCCGACCACTGTGATAGGCCCAGACATTGACCAAAAACTCCATCACCCGACAGTAACACTGCTTCTTCTCCATCTCCGAGGAACCTAGCAAGCATGTCCTCATTTTGCTTGAATTTGAATGCGAGGCATGGAGAGAATCAACAAACATCCTGGAGAACATCATGAACTCGAGAAAGGAAGATGTTGGCATCACCCAACTATGCAGTGCAGACCAGTGGCCACCATCATTGGGCATGGGAGGAAGGGCTTTTACAGATGATGGCAATGAATACATCCCACGAAAAGCATCTTCAAAAGCAGTTCTGCAGTGACCGCTATTTAAAATGTCACACATGGACCAGAACATTGGTGCATCATCGCTGCCGATAAGTCCACCATCAACGCCCAAGCGCACCCAAAAGTATATCACATCACCTTCATCGTCTTTATGTACAGTTTCTTCCAAAACTCTTTCAGCATTGGTTGATAATGAGACCTTCCTTCCAGCAGCACGCCATGATTGAAATCCAATCCATGGTCTCTTGTGAATATTGTCAATTTTATTTGCTATTGAAAACATGCCACCAACCTCACAAAGCATATCTTGATAATACTTGTCATTTAATATGGGCAACCGTCCAAGTGCATCGATATCATCGGATCTTGATCTCTGAGATCTTTCAGAAAGGCTTAATCCACGATAAAGAGAACCATGGTGTAAAAAAGACCAGGTTCCCATTCCTTTGTACATCTCATAGATGCACAATGGCTGCCCAGTCCCTTCTAGCTCTACCTCATCCCTTTCATTCACTTCAGACTTAAGTTTCTCAGCTTTTCGAGCAGTCTGATATACTTCATCCCATGAACCAGAGGGTCTTTCAGTTCTTCCATTAATTTCCTCCATTTCTAGCCTCTCAAAGTCTTCAGAGCTTTCTATTTCTGCTAAAATTTTCCAATCCAGCTCTGTTGGGGAATCTTCCAAAAAAATATCAGTTTCATTCGAAGAGAGATTTTCTAAATTAGTATTGTCAATCAAACCTTCCTCTAATGCATAAACAATTTTAGACTTCCTTGCAGATTGTTGCTTTACTTTCTCTCTAAAAAGATTCCAGTCCCAGACAGCCTTTGGAAGCTGAGATAAGGGCAGCGGCAGCACAGCATCTGATGGAAAATCAATTACAGTCTCCAGGAGTTTTGCATAACCAGTAATGCATTCCGTGGCCAACAAATTCTTTGCAAGACGCCTTCCGGATAAAGCAACAGAATGAGCAAATTTAGAAAGCCTCCCATTTGAAATCAATAGTGAGAAACCCCTCATCAATGCATCAGGGTTATGTTCTGAAAAAATAAGCCCATGGACTCCATCAACCATGTACTTGTTTATAACAGAACAATTGGGAGCAATAACAGGGATCCCAAATGACATTGCTCGAGCGAGCAATGAAGGAAATCCCTGTTCATCTTGGGAAGAGCCATAGAGCACAATGTCTGCCATTGACAAGACAACATTTACATCAATATCCAAGCCATAGTGCCTTACAGAACCAGGAATGAGTCTTAGACGTTTAGCCACTTCCTGTAATTCAGCTTCATGTCCATCTGTGGAGTTACCGCATAAGAAGAGAAAACTGAAAGATCCCCCAACATATTTTCTCCTTGCATATTTAGTTAGCAAAGGTCCGATGTCATGCATTGCCATGGCATAATCCCATGACAGCCCATTGAAAAAGAAAGAACTCCCAGCAATTACAATCACCATATCATCCTTTTTTAACCCATTTTGCAACCTCAACTGATGCCTGTAATGAGCCCTACCGAAGCCTTCAGCCGACCATACATCTTTTGGTGATCCGGGGATTACAAAAAAGTTCCCAGTGTCGAGTGAACTATACAGCATTGGCAAAGAAAAATCTGGAAAGACAACAACATCAGCTCTCTTAAAAGCATTTCTCCAATAAGACACAAGATGCTTCCACCCCATCACTTCATACAATGGAAGGCGATTAGCAAGGGTACTTTCTTGAATTATCCATATAAGCGGTACAGAGCAAAAAGGCACCTGCATGAGGCTTGAAATGGTCTCTCTTGCTTCAAGAGAATCAACAATGATGGCATCAAAAAATGACCAATCAATATGACCAACTCTTTCGGTATTTAAAATTGAAATTCGACTGCTCAATTGATCCCAAGCTGAACGTGATTCACCATCCTCAACTGCAAAGATCGTTTGTATGTAGCCGAGCCCTTGTAAGTTCTTCATTACAGTGAACAACATCAATGACTCTGAGTCTTTCCTCATGTTTCCTAATATAACTGCTATCCGGGGTTGGCGAACCGCGATCCTTCCTTCGGCCCTTAAGTGATCGAGGCTGATCCGCTTCGCAAAAACCCGTGACGGAATAAACTTTAGCGAAGTCCCGAACTTCAAGATTCTCCCCTCCGACCAGCCCCTCTGGCCTCCTCCCATTCGAAACACCGACGTGATCGAACTCTGCAGCAACAGCGGTGCCAAAACAAAAAGAAACACAGCGAAGAGGATGATAAAGTGCACCAACGACGAGCGCCTCAACGTCCTGCGAACGATTCGGGGGACTTGAGTACGAGCAGAGCGGACGGGCCTCCGGCCAAGGACGGCGCCCAGGTTAGGGCGCAGAGCGGCAGCTTGGGGGAAGGCGTTGCGTTTGAACCGATCTCGGATGGAGTGGTGAGCGGGATCGACTAATTCTTCGTCGCCGCCTCCGCGGCCACAGGGGGCGGCGATCAGGAGGGGCGGCGAATTTCGCCCCATCGCTAGGGCGCGCGGTGAGCCTCGGTGACTGCTGATTTTTGATTGTTGAATCGTTGCTGAAAAGGGTTGACCGGGGATCGGGTCAAGAATGAATGAAATATGAGGTTTTGATAAATTTTGATCGCATTTTGTTGTGGTTTTTAGTAATATTATTGTTATTATTGTGTTTTAATGATTAAAGTATTATATTAATTATTCATTCATGGGGCAATTTAATTGATTCAGTGTCCGTCCAATTTGTGTGTTGTGTTCATTTTAGCATGTTTAGTTTGTGTGGTTTCCATATATTTCTGTATTTTGTTTAGAAATGTTATTTTTCGGTTTGTTTTAAATTGAATGAAAGAAAGTTTATCTTATGAGTGTCTTTGATCTTTGATTTGTTGATTTTTTTTTTATATTTTCGTCTCGATCTGGATGTCACTTAAATGGTGCCCCGAGTTGGTGGGTCACATGGCCTCAAACACGTCTCCTTGTATACTAGAAGGTGTCGACGCTGCTGACTAGCAGCGAGAGTCCAAAATGGTACAATGGAGAGGTTATACCCTCATTGTAAGAGAAATACAACGGTGGAGATAATATATAAGTAGTGGAAACATAATAAATAGTTGACAACTGACAACGAAAATCAAAAGCATACAAATGACATAAATAGCTAATAACAACAACAACATCCACTATCATATGCAAAATGATGATATGTCACATGTCCATCAAAAGAAAGTAGGCAGGCATCTACTATATATACTAAAGCTGGGTTATTCCCAGCTGACGTGTCGACTCCTCATGAATTCACGCCTCCTAATTAAAAAATTTCTTCTGCAAATAGCCCCAGCCTATCGGGCTCTTCCTGCCACGATTTTTCCTCGAGCTCCCGCATCGCTCGGATTTCCTCCTCCTCCGTCTGGGCTTAGGGTTTCCACTCACCGTCGTTATTCGCGGACTACATCCAAAACCATCTACACGAGCTCTACGCCTTCCTCTTACCTCCCCCTGCATTTCCTCTACCCGCATTTCGTCCGCCGCTGTTTGATTCCTCTATCGGGCTAATCTTGCGACATTTTTTCTCCCAGCTCCATGCCGACCTCCCGCGTCGCTCGGATTTCCTCCTCCTCCGTCCGGGCTTAGGGTTACCGACGGGTGCCACTGAAATGCGATTCTGCCCCTCGCCTATGATTATTGTTTCATCTTCGACACTTCTCTTCTGAAATCCAATTCTCTCGGGTTCCTTCTTCTTGAACTAGGGTTTATGCCCCTATCGTCGGCTACCTGTACCTCTTCAACTACTGTCAGTTCCTCTGGCTTCTCCACCTCCGTCATCGCCTTTGCCTGCTTCACCTCCGCCTCCCCCTGCTTCGCCTCCGCCTCCATCTGATGCACCGCCTTTGCCTCTGGATCCTCCGACTCTTCCTCCTCCTTTGATTAAACAACGGCAAAGGAGTGCGAGGAGCTCCACATCAGCTAACGGCTCGGCTAGGTAACCCATTTCTTGGCTCCCTCTATCTCCTCAACTACCATCTACATTTTCATCGGATTTTATCATCATTCTAGGTTTCAGCTTGGACATCATCATCAAGACTCAAATGATGGTCTTTGAATCCCATCTTTGGTGCTCATGATACATTTATTAGAGCAACGTCAGCAATCTCGATTGAAACTAAAAACTGAAACACTGTTTGATGATTCAAGGTCTTCCTCTTCAAATGTAGTTAGGTTCGTGTTCTCTCAAAATATTCGACTAGCCTCAACCTCTCTTCAATCGGATTTTATTTGTAAATGCATAGTTGTTTGTTTGATTCATTTGTTCTTCAAGAGATTGTTTCGCTTCAAACATGTTTCTGTATGGGAATGTGATGGTTCAGTTCGGTACATGGCAATGTTAGACTGCTTTGTATGTAATCTTGTCCAATCTACCTGATATTTTTTTTGAGTTTTTCTGGATTTAATCATGATTTTCATGTTTCATGCTTTTAGTTATTCTTTCATCATAGTTCTTTGATTCTTCTCTATTTTTTGTGATTTCAGGTGAACAAGAATCGTAATCATGTTTCAATGACGGATTTTCAGTTGTTAAAAGGGTTCATTTAATTTTTACTATAGCTTTAATGATTTCTGAAAACCTATTTATTTTTGACCTATGCAATGGTTTTCATTTTATCTTTCATCTTATCTTTGTATAATTATCATCATTCTTCATTATATACATTGAGAAAATGTTTTGTATCAAATATTTAGTTATTTTATTTCTACTATTAAATTTTTAGTATTTTTATTTGCTTATTAATTTTTCTTATGTCATTACAATACATCTGTTCTTCCATTTCATCAATTACAACAACTATTTCATGTTGTAAGATGTTATTTATTCACATATTCATTATTTCAGGGTTCACACTTTGTTCCACCACATCAAAATGATTTTCAGTTTAGGTATACCTAACTTACATTATTCATTGGTCAGTGTATTTATTTTTCTCTCTTGTAGATTGTTTGTACTCTTAATTATTGATTTCTAAAAAAGTGTTAAATTACATGCATAATGTAGATTATGTCTGCTGTTAAAAATAATTATATATTGTTTATTCAATAATTTTTCAATTCCACCAGTTTTCAATTATTATATCACCTCAGTTCATTCATTCTCGTCAGATTTTATGATTTTAAGTGAATAGAAATCATGATTTTATTTGACTAATCATGTTTAAATGATGATATTTCTGTCTAGAAAATGATTTCTTGGAGATCCCAGGTAAACCACTTAACCCTATAGTTTTGGTTTTAATAAGGTCCTCTGTTGAATTGATCATGCATCCTAACTTCAATGTGGAAGCCATTTCGAAATCCCTCACAATGCCAATAATATTATATTTGAGGGGAACATTTTTTTCACTCAAATCACTATAATTTTCTTTATCTCCATATATAATCATTGATTGAAATAATATTGTTAATATAAGTGGTTTTTAACTTGGTATCTCATGTCCAAGTTGAGTGCATTTTTAATTTAGACATTCATGTCACCCTTCATATGTAGATTGAAATGAAATGCGGCTTCAATATGACTCCAGATCTCCGTGTCATGGTTGAAGGTGAAGAGCAGGTGATGGCAGCCCTCTGAATTTTTTAGGCAGGAGCATATGGAATTAAGCAGTAAGCCCCACAGCTGCACCTTCTCATCTTTGGGGAGTCAGGAACTATCCCAAATTCAAGTGGTAAGCCTCTCGGTGCTTGATATTTGATGATCCTTATGAACTATCCCAGTATTTGAAAAGCACCCGACTATTAGTGTATAAGAAATCAGGTTACAAACATACTTTTTGGAAGTACACACCCTTGTAACAATTGTTTGTTTAAATGTAGTGGAATCATTGAATTTGATTATTACTACCCACTAGGCGTCCTTTCTTCTTGCGGTTTCATTTCCAGCAATGAGGTGCAAGATTAATCAAAGGCTGATGCTTTGTTCGTGTCCTGTTCTATTGAGCAGCTTCCAAATATTCTCATCTGTGCAGTTAAGTGAAAACTCTATGATAAAGTTTTCATGATAGAGACTAATGATTGAGATTCATTTTCACCATTTGATTCAAAAATCCATAATGTGATTGTATTTATTTTTCAGGAACATTTCATGACTCAAGACAAACACACCTACCGATAAGTGGTTCGTTCTATGTTTTCTATTTTCATGAATGTCTTTGATCTCACTATGCTTACATCTTTATTATTATTTGTTTGGATTACATTGTTTTCATGTTAAATTTTAAACCAAACATGGAATGATATAAACATGCATTTCTATATCACTTGCAATGTTTAAACATGTCAATGATCATAGGTAATAACATTCACTATGGTAAACAGATTTTTAACACCTCATAGATTAGTTATTCTTTGCATACCACCTGATTTAATTATAAAATTAAATAGTTGATACACCTATTTCTCAAAAAGGTTACTAACAATATAATCATATGCTTATATAGTACTTGACATACAGTTAACATGAGTTATTGTTCTTTTAATCCAATCACTGTGTTGTTTCTCGCTCCACTATATGTAGGTTTTCTTACTATATTAAGTATAATAATTCCATTCCACTTCCATGCACATTTTTTTAAGTAACATATTAACTTCTAAGCCTATATGTGTGACATAAGGCAGAAGTGATGTTACAAGAAGATGTTCTATTTCACAGAGTTAATGTTTTGTTTACATGTTGTGGAATAATTAAATTTGACCAACTAAATTATTGTTTTTTTGTGGACTATATTTGTATTTGTAAGCTATCCAAATTTATTTTATAATATTTTTTCTGGTCTAAATAATTTAGGTTGTTTCTGGTTAGAAATAGGTTTTCTGTTTTCATTTTCCAAAAATATATTCCAAAATGCAATATAATATATATGTTGAAAAACTTTTGTAGAAAATAAATATGGAATAAAAATTAAATCACATGCAGAGGCTTAGAATTTCTATTAATGGTGTTTTTTTGGTTTAAATGTTCAAAAACTGCTTTTTGGCACCCCTAAGTGCCAAATCTCAGTTTTTGTTTGTATGTTTGTCTACTTTGATGCAAAATAGTTTAATATTATTTGATACAGTGTCTTGTATTAAGTGGGTCTTCCAAATACGGGGGTGCATCAGCCATGCGTAGGAAAGGGAAAGGAGTTGAAGGGGGGATAATTCTTCTTAAACAGACTTTTATGGTATGTAATACTTGGCCGATATCAATTTCCCATTCTATAAATCTGCAATTCTTTTATCCCATTCAGCTGGTGTGTTCTATTAAATGTAGTATCATCAAACTTTTTTTATTTAAATGAATTTTCCATTTTTGTTTTGACATTATTGATTGAAGAATATATGTGCAAACTAATTGTGTTCTATTGGTTAATTCTTTTTCCTTGTGTATTCAACTTCTAAACACTATTTTTTCACATGATTAGATTCCTTGATACTATTACTGAACTGAAATATTGCTTCATTATTGTCTGGTTAAGGTTCCATTTGAGAACAACTTATCAAAGAATGATTTTTTCACTTGTCATTTATAATAACTTCTTCCATAACAATGTTTCTAGATTTTTAATTGAAGATGTGTTTTTTGACCTTTTATTTAAATGGTTTTTTTCTAGGGAAGGTGAGCATGAAGATGAGACTAACAAAACTTCAGGTATATATTCTTTATCTTCATTGAGTGTTACTTTCATGACATCATTGGAACTAACAAAACTTCATTTTTTCATGTCATTTTCATTCATTCTATGATTCATACATACAAACCATTTCTTCATCTCAATTAGCTACTGTTAACCATCATATTTCTGGTTATATGATTTTAATTTTCAATAATATTTGGTACATATTCTTTAATGTCATTTTTTTGTAGAAATATATGTTCATTGAGTTTAATGTTGATAATTCAGTCTAAATAAATGTGCAATGTTATCCACAAGTCTCAAATTCTCAGTATCCACCCCTAGGATAGAGCAGTGAGTACCTTGAGTCGATGAGGTACAAACATATGGACTCCAACAATTAAAGTATGACATTTAAAGAAGAATCTTACTATATAATTTAACTTTTCTTCATAACTATAATGACTTTTAATCATACTAAGGGGATAAATTTTGAGTTTTTATGCAATGTTTTGAAATTATATCTGACTCACTGTATGAATTTTGTGATATTTAGTGATTTTCTATCCATATTCACCTATAATTTATAATCCTTGGATATATTTCCCCTTTATGGGTCCACTACAGTTTTAAAACGTTGGATAACTTTCACATCCTGACCTGTACACTGTTATATTTCTGGGATGATTACATAATTACTACAGTTTATTTATTTTTGATGTGCATCTTCATATATTATTAAGCATTGCATACATGATCTTTTGTTTCCATTGGGAGAGTTTTGTAGGCAATGACTTGCCCTCTATAACAAGATGCCTCTCCTTCTGAGAGGGGTTGAAGTCATCTCATCTGAGGTCAAATTTGTTGGCCCCTCTTATATTGATTCCACTGTGCATTTGGATGTCATGCTGGCTGGTAAATCCTCCCCCACTAATGCCATAAAATACTATGAAAGTCATCCTGGTAAGATATCAATGGTTGTACAAGATGAAAAGCAAACCTCATAACCCTCTAAAGATGTCTATAAGTCCATTCTAGGAGACTGTTTGGATTCCATTTTCTCTATGAGATGTCCATCAGCAACACTTGATAGGGATGCACATTCTACTAAGGTGCATGTTGTTACTATTAACTCTGACTCTCTTATTAGCCATGCAGGGAACATCCAAGGGGTAAGAATACCACCTTGTCCTCTTCACCAATGATGCAGACATTCCCTAAGAAAAAACCAGAAGTGGCTCCAATGAAAAAAATGCACCATCCTTGGCCTCTTCACCATCTTATGCAGGAAGCACAGAAAGCACAGAAATTGGAAGCTATGGACAGAAATTGGAAGCACAGGAATTGGAAGCACAGAAATTGGAAGCACGAAAAAATGCACCATCCTTGGCCTCTTCACCGTCTTATGCAGGAAGCATAGAAATTGGAAGCTATGGACTCCAGGGGCCATGGAAGAGGGTACGGCCAGGGAATGGATTGGGGAGCTTTTAGAGATAAATAACTAAGGATCACAGAGAAGATTAGAAAAAAACTAGGGACCTCGTGATGACATATTTGATTAACTGTTTAAACTATCTGCTTTGTTTGTCTCTGTTTTTATGATTCAATAACGGGGGCATTGACCCAACCGTTTTTTTAAAATATCTGAACATATTTGGATATTATGTATCTTCATTGTATTAAGGTTGTTTATGTGAACCTGTACTACCACTATCTTTTAGAGAAGCATCATCTTTATCTTGGACCTTAGATGATACTTCAAGAGTTTGAGCACCAACATTAATACCTTTACTGAACTTATTGATACCCTGACCAGCATCCAAGAATAGTGGTTTCATGTCATAAATGGAAATCATATCAATTGGTTGGAAATTAAAACCATTCACAATTGTTATAGGGATATAATTAATTTCATTGTGACTTTCCACTTGATAGTTCTATGATTGAAATAGTAATCATTGATTGGATGACATTTATTTTTTTAAGTTATTATCATTCAACTTGAAACTAATACATTTTTAT
Organism: Viscum album; assembly: GCA_963277665.1. NCBI lineage: Eukaryota > Viridiplantae > Streptophyta > Magnoliopsida > Santalales > Viscaceae > Viscum > Viscum album. The sequence goes on along the minus strand of OY728151.1, from coordinate 1,389,384,980 downwards.
TGATTGATGTACATGCACACAACATTAATAGTTGTTTTATGTTTTTATGCGACATTAGTAGGTTGTTGTCTTTTAGGGGTGTAAACTTCAGTACATAACATACATACATTAATATTTATTATTATCACTCTTCTATCATTTGAATTTCTATTCGGAAATTTCATTATTTTTTAGTATGTATTGTTAATTTTAAACATTTTTGTATCAGAATATATACATGTTGGATGATTTTTGAGGTGGCGAGATCCTGGATTATTACCTATTAATTAGAAATTAAATTCTAGGTAAAACAAGAGCTATATTTTCTTGAACTGTTTTTACTTTGATCTTCATGATTTTTACATCCATATGCCACACACAATTATTAAAGTGTACAAAGAATGTGTAAACAAATATATATGGTACAAATGTACCCTTTCTGATGGCACGTGTTCTACTTTTTCCCTTTTTTAGGGATTTTATACAGTGGATGCAGATTATTGGGAATATTTTGGTTTACTTTTGATTATATAAGGATGTTCTAGCATTAAAGTAAAGTTTTCCACACATTGTGACTGTTTCCCCTTCACCTTCACCTTTTGTTTCATCTATATCTCTTATCTCTAACTCTTCTATTCCATCATGTTTCGTCTCAATCACAATTAGTCTTCACTTCATTTCCTCATGTCACAGGCACCTCATTCACTTCATTATCATCATTTTATTCTAAAAATTATATTGAGTACAACGACATTAATTTTTTTTTGAATGACGTAGAACCAGATGAATTGAAAGAAAATTTAATAGTCCTGTGAAAATGCACGGGCGGGTACTAGTTTTATACAATACATGTATCCAAAAAGTGAAAAAAGACCAAAATGACTATCTCCACTGGCATCACGAGCCATAGCTCAATCATGTGCTTCTTCTCTCTCATGCTATAAGCAACTCAAGTATTAATCATTGGGCGTTTGCCCCTGTCCCTACCTGCATCCACACAATTAGTTTGAGTACCATCAGCAGCCCAGATATAGTGTGAGATAAACTCGGCAGGTCACCACCAATGGTATCTAATAATACTCGGTCAGTACATATAATATGGCACTGTGCAGGTAATAATGGTAAGCAGTAAATAAAACAATAAAGGGGGTCAACTCTAGTTTCAGAAGTACATCATATTGATTGTACCTGCTTCGACCTAAGCCCGATGGTCTATGAACTAGTAACCAGATGTATACACATATATGGACCGTATACATGGTGACGTTTACAACCATACATATGACTACTGCTACTAGCCTGAATCTGAGGTGTTCATAAGCTGTAACATGAGTATCACAAGTATCAGGGGACGTCATGCCCAGTATCATATGAATAGAGGGCGTCATGCCCAGTATCACAATAGTCAGGGTCACCATGCCCAGTATCATAATCATAGGGACACCATGCCCGTATCACAACAGTAAGGGTTGTCATGCCCGATATCGCAGTGGCAGGGTCTTCATGTCCCGTATCACAGTAATAAGGGCCGTCATGTCCGGTATCACAACAGTAGGGTTGTCATGCCCAATATCACAAGAATACGAGTGCTATACCCAGTATCACATCATCAGGGGACGCCATGCCCGGTATCATGTCATCAGGGTCGCCACGCCCATTTGTCATAATTTCAAAAGGGATGCCATGCCTGTATAACATTTTGCAATGGGGTCGCTGTGTCCAAACTATAACAGAAGGGTCTCCATGCTTGATTACATCACTTATAAATAATTAATGCTTTAATCAGAGACAACAATTAATTTATAACTCATTTGCCACTACTATATATTTTGCCATTTGCGACGGACATTTGTCGCAAAAGGTCATTTGCGACGGGAGTCCACCACAAATGTGCCATTGTAAAAAACGGCATCGCAAATAAAGGTATTTGCGACAGTTCGTTGCAAATGAAGGTATTTGCGATGGTTCGTCGCAAATAAAAACTAACCGCAAAAGATAAAGTGCCTATCGCATATGATTTTTGTTTTGTCTAAAAAAATATCAATTGCGATGGTCCGTCGCAAATACATACATACATACATATATATATATATTTTAAAAACAAAATACAAAAAAATAAAATAATTAAAAATGATTAAAAATAATAAAAAATAATTACAGGAATTTACATATAATTAAAAATATTTATATATAATTAAAAATATTAAAAATAATAAAATAATAATATTTAATAAGTTAAAAATATAAAAATTACAAAAAATCACAAAAAATTACAAAATTTGAAAATAATTAAAAAATTTAAAAAATTACAAATAATTAAAAATTTTAAAAAATTACAAATAGTTTAAAAAATAAAAATAATTAAAAAATTACAAATAATTAAAAAAATTTAAAAAATAAAAAATTGATAAAAATTAAAAATATTTGGGATTTGAGCTTATTAATGTAATTTTTTTTTATTAATTTATAAAAGTTTTTACAATTTAGTATAAATTAGTTTAAATTTACCCTTAATTAGTATAAATTAACATATTTTTTATAAATTAATAAAAATTAGTATAATTTAATATAAAGTAATAAAATATATTATAAATTACTAAAAAGGTGTAAATCATATAATTTTCAATCTTCAAGTCATTAAAAAAGACCAATTTGTGTCAATCATGTCCAAATTTGTCATTGCTCATGACCTGAAAATTAACGACCTATTTCATTTTCACTTTTTTAATAATTTATAATAATTTATATTATTTCATAGTAATTTATAAGAAATTATACTGATTTTTTTATTAATTTATAAAAAAATTATATATTTATTTTTTATAAATTTATAATTTTTTTTAATTTATAATAATTTATAACAATTTATACTATTTTATATCAATTTATTGTAAATTATATCAATTTATTGTAAATTATATCAATTTATAAATTTTTTTAGTAATTTTTCATAATGTATACTAATTTATAAAAAATCATATTATTATTTTTAATTTTTAATCATTTATACTAATTTTTATTAGTTTATAACAATTTATTTTAAATTATATCAATTTATAAATTTTTCTATAATTTCTGATAATTTATACTACTTGAAGACAACTTTATGATAATTTATACCGATCTATACTAATTTATAGTAATTTAAACTATTTTTTTTATAAATGTATACAGATTTACAATAATTTAAGCTAGTTTTTCTAATTTATACTAATTTTTATTAATATTTACCGATTTTTGTTAATTTATACTAATATATAATAATTTTTAATACACACACACATACAAATATCAAAATTAAATAGAGAATAATAAACAAGGCGAATCGAAATCAGAATCAGATAAATTGCTAAACTTAGGATTTCCACACACATACATATATCAAATAGGGAATATATTAATATATATATACATACACACAAACACACATACAAATATCAAATATGGAATAACAAATTTGCAACAATCCTAAATACCAAATAAAGCATGTAAATCAGATAAAATTCTCAACCTAGGGTTTTCCAAAACTAATTTATGTAATAAAATGAATAAAACCCATAAATAATGAAAATGTAGATGAGAGGAATCCGTACCAAGCTGAATCGAAGTCAGATCTATAAAAAATTGCTCGCAATGAAGTGCGTTGGAGCGGCACAGAGTGGGGTGGACGGATGCAGTGCGCATCGTGACGATTCGGGAGAGGGAGAAGGAGAGGAGAGGAATAAAGGGGGGGGGGCACTCGTTGTTAAATTAATAGATTTATTGCGACAAAATTAATTCCATCACAAATAGTTATTTTGTCAAAAGTATTTGTGACATGCATTAATACTTGTCGCAAATACCCCTGAGTCGACAGACATTTTCGACGGAAGTAGGAGTCCATCGCAAATGTCCGCCGTGAATATGTTTTGCGCTGGATGACGAGAAATCCCACCAAAACTATTTGCGATAGATGAAATATTCCATAAAAAAAAAATTATTTTTTTGCGAAGAAATAATACATCCGTTTCAAAATAGTTCACACTCACCTCCATTCAATTCATCTTAAATAGATAAGTGTGTTACCCGTGCTCCAACACCACATCCATCCATTAACAATTATGATATCACCATTTAAAAGTAAATCCAAACGCATCAATAGGTGTTTTTTCCTATATAACCAAGAAATCCAATTAGGCATGTAAAGGGTACACCCATAAGGGTGGAATACGTTGTGGTTAATGACCTCACATGTGTCTTGAGTTCTAATTAGGTCATTAGGTTCTCAATTAAGGCCACTATTTAAAAGAGGATTAAATTTAGGGTCAACACACGGTGAAACCAGTGTGCAACACAATGACACATATTATATAACATCTCAACTTTGAGGGATATAGACCAGACCACCTAACTTATTCCTTTAGAGGAGCACTCATCTGGTATCAGTCTTTGGTTTGGTCCAGATTCGGAGAAAACAACAAAACAGACAAATGCCTTGAAAATAAGGCATAAGAGCCTACACCTAAATAACTCCATCGAGAGAAAGACAAATGATGAAAGATGAAATATGACTAAAGATCTTATAGACATGCCTCCAACAAGATGAATAGAGATCGAATCAGAGTCAAAATTGGAAAGTTATCCAAGAACCTAGGTTGAGGGAGGCTTAAGCTCAGATGGGAGAGAAAACCTCATGTTCGCTGGAAAATAGAGCACATAAGAGGTGGGGTGTAAGTTATAACAATTTAAGGGAATTTTGGTAAAATCACCCAAAATTAATGGGTCACACGGTTTGTCCACACAGTTGACCAAACTATGCGCCAACCATGCACATCTCATCGTCTCAATACCCATCTCTCACGATCATGGCACACAATTAGATAAACCGTGCACCGACCGTGCATTTAGCCTCTGTCAAAAACTATAGAGGATTTGCACAGACATGCGACCCTAGGTGCATGGTTAGAGTAAACAGTGCACCCTACATTTCCCTATGAAATTCCCCTCATAGTTAAGAGAAACAATGCCGGATGGGTTTCACGGTTTCTACTAATCGTGTGACCCTGTGATTTCTTCCAAAAAGCGGGGCTCCGGGCTTCGAATAAGCCCCATATGCCCTGATTTCCTCTACGAACTCACTATGAATCCATATTAGGTCCAAACTAAAGATTTAAACTAGAAATTAAAGGATCCATACCTTATATAAAAACCACGTTCTTACACTATGGGATGTACAACATTCATATGAATTGGTTTTAAAGTACTGATATGAATCAATTTTGATTTAAACTATGAAGATTTTGATTGCAGGTGATACTTGTGTGAGTTTTTTACTGGATCTTGGAATTTTTATTGTTATTTATTGTTTAATGGATAGTTTAATGGCATGACTTGATTTTGTATGTTAAGGTTTTGAATGTAACGGAATCATCTATTGGCCTCGTGCCTGACTTGACTTTTATTGGGTTCAACGAATAATCTACAATGTTCATGATAATAAACATCACGACCAACAAGTTTATCCAATGAAGTTTGAGAAATATTTTAGGAACCAAGATATAACCCCTTCACGTTAAATTTATAATTAATTCAATAACAAAAAACTACATCAGTTTTGAGTAATTTCTTCAATGAAGGTGTTGATCAGTCAAACATATGTTCAGGTAAAATCCATACAGCAACAATTTATATGTGGTCCTTTAATCTCCAAACATCATTGATGGCACTCCGGGTGCTATCATGGTGGAACCAATCATCTTGTGTCACTCTCCTTTGATCGCAACGTAATCCTTCAGGCTTGAAGAATTGATTTTTGTGATCTCATTCTTAAGAGGATAGAATGAGGTGGAATAATTCTCTCAATCTTGAGAGAAACCCTAGATAAGTTCTTCTCACACTCACATAAATGATATAATCAGGTATATATAGAGCTAGGGTTATAGGATGAAGGAACCAAGCATGCAACAGAAGCACAAAAACAGGTGAAATTTTAATTTTTAACACCAAATCAAACATAATATACCTAATTTGGTTAAATGATGTCTGGTTTATCCCAAGGATCTCATGCAATTTAATTTAAGCATAAAACATAAAAAAAAACTTTGTGGAATGTCATGATCCCAATGATATCTTCTCTTCTTTAGATCTTCGTAGCTTAAAGATACCAAAGTAGATTCCCTTTATATAGTCCACACATGTACCACATCTCCATAAACATCATGCTTCATTTTCTAGGTGTTATCATGGTAGATTGAAGGCCTTACAATGCTTACATGATCGCTAAAAGATCACGCAATCAGTCTTCATACTTGGATCGATCCATGATTGATATTTCTCTCTCTATAAGTTTAAGATAAGGGTATAGAGGAGTTACACCCTCTCAAATTCATGAAAATTCATTTCCCTATGATTCAGGCTAAAAAATGAGCTTAAATAGTTTGGTTTAACTTTCCAAAATTTCCCTTAAGCCCTTGGATAAGTTAAACCTCTAAAACCGTCCCAAAACACCATGACTAATTAAGTAAACATGTTTTATATATCAAGAATTTTACCAATCACTGGTGAAATAAATAAACTTCATGTGATAAACCATGATCCATTAACTTAGCTCGTTCCTCCTATAAATTTTTAACAAACTTTGAACAGTGCAAAGTTTGTTTGAAAAATAATATTTCTCACATTCACTTTTATAATTAAATAAACTTTTGAATACCTTAAGAAATAAATTAAATTATCATTTTTCAAAACCTATATAATATAATTGAATTAAATTAATTTTGATCATTCACTTGGATGCTCATTGGTCCCTGCACATGGGGCCCACATTGTCCTGAACTCAAAATCATCTGGATTAGTGGAGCTTGCGAATACATTTTGTGTGTGAACATCTAAGATCTCATATAAATAGTAATGATTCCAAATCAAAGACCAAGATTGATATCTAGAAACACATCATGGATCCTAATGAGATGATGATAAATCATAGATATGAATACCTCCCATGAACACTTATCGTGTAATATAATCCCTTTATTCTTGAATCTCTTTCATTGAATTTTCAGAAATGAACATGTAGATTATAGAATGCCATGACCATGGACTTAATTAGGTTGTTTAATTCTCATTAAAGGTTCTGAGACATCAACTTCAATTAAACTTAGTAGGTAGAAATTCTCTCTTGACTTATTCATTAATTTTATACCATTTGTGATGCACTCAATGTATCAAACCTTATTGTCAACATATTTTTCCATAGTTAAAAAATATAATATAGTACATGAATCATGATATGCATCAATAATAATCTCAAGTTTAAGGACCAATATACACATTCACATATATAAATATCCAATGACACATAAAACTTTTGAAATTACTATCAGCATGTCAGTTCTCATAACCACCTCTCTTGGAGATTATCAAGGGAAAACTTCATGAAAAAAAGTATTAATGTATTATGAATCCATTACCTATGATTTCCTAAATCATTTGTGTCACTTAAAATGATTCCATTTGACCATAAAACATATATTTAAGAATATTTTCATTTCACTTCAAGGTTCTCATCATGGCAATGAACTTCTATGATATTTCGATGTGACAAAATATAACAACTTTGTCTTGACCAACCAATAATTATGAGTTTAATAACAAGTATTTTAAATTCTTAAATTACCATGATCTTTTAGGTTTAGAGTTTTAGATAATTAGTAAAATCATTATTTAATAAAGTGTCTATTTTCACATAGTGTATTTTTTATACAAAACCAGGTTCTTAAATTTACACCCCTATTTCATTCAAGACACTTTTTATTCATTTAGGATGAGTCACCATAGTGAAAATATTAAAATTTATATAGTTCCTACACTTCCTTAGATCCTATGAAAAACATTCAAAAACATGAGATGAGAATAAAAACATCAGTGAGGTATATAAAAATAAATAAACTCATTAGTTGAGTGAAAAACATGAAAAACTATAAAAATGTTTAACTTTTTTACTATAAACTTTGAGCATATAAATAAATCATAACCACATGTGAAAATAAACCTTCACTCAAATAATAACTTTAAAACCCATAATAATCATAAAAAAACTATGAAGACATCTTGAGTCATCCTATTAATTACCCGTGTTAACTCTTTCATATAACCCATTCAATAGGAGCAACACAATCAGTTATCTCTAACAATTTGTCTTCAAAGGATAAATCACTACCTAATGCATTAGAGAGATATATCCCATGCTCACCTGTCATCATCTGTAATGACCAAGTACCATATCATGAACAAAAAATTTATAAGATCACACTTTTTCATCATAAAACCCTTGAAAAAATTATTTTAACCCATAAGAAAAATTACTTCCATTTTTATATAAAAATAAAGAAAAATTTCCTTTTTCTTTTGAGAAATATTAAAAAAATTCTTAAAAGGATTAAAATATGATCCAATTTAAAAATCCATTAAAATTATAGAGGAATATTGATAATTAATAATGATAATGATAGAGGGAAAATATGGTTATGTAATAAATTTTAAAAAAATATCTCTTTTACACCTTTATAGAGAATTTCAAAACATCTCGTATGGAAAATGTTTAAAAGATTCATTTTTAAAACTTTATAAAATATTAATTTAAACCATAATTTAATTATAAATAATAATAAAATTAAAATAATTTTAAGAACAAATATACTAAAGATAAATATTTGAAAGGAAAACCTCAAAACATTTGAAAATGAGGTTTTAAATAAAAACCCCTTACTATGAGTCTTGTATTTCTTCATACATTCTATAACTCATAAATAATAAAATATTATTAATTATTTATTTTATTAATAACATTTCACATATTAATTACATAATAATTATTTATTTTATTTCATTTATCTCCTTGTTTTATTTAGTTACTAAATTGGTTAAGTTTATATCAGATGTTTTTAGGTTGTTCGGTTCATAATCTCTAAAATAAATTCAGTGTGTTGACTGCGGTCAAAGGGTTCATGGTTAAATAATATATATAATATTAAAAATGTTATAATTTTTATTCTTATTCATTTAATATACTTTTATAACCATCCATGTAAGGTGGTGATGGAAAATTGAGATACATCGTTCATAGAGGTGGTTTCCCACATGTACACATGAGTGACATTTTCATTTTTCTAATGGATGAAAATGAAATAAAGTAGATAAAATTTCACCTTAAAATAATCATAATAATATTATAAATATAATATTTATTCATTAAATCCAATCTTATGACCATATATGTGATATGGTAATGAAAAACTAAATGTGTCGTTCATAGAGGCGGTAGTCCGCACGAACACACGAGAAATGTTTTCATTTTCCAATGGATGAGAGGGTAAGAAGGTAGATAATATATTATATTTACAAAGTAATAATTATTTAAAAATTATCATATATATCAATTATATCCATATTTATAACCATCCATATGAGGTGGTGATGAAAAACGAATTACATAGCTTCATAGAGGCAGTAGTCCGCACATACACACTAGTGATGTTTTCACTGTCCATAAGATAGAAAAGAGGTAGAAAATAATTATTATAGAAACTTAATAACATTTTAGTATATTAAATATATTTATTTAATTATATTATAATATTTATAATATATTTTATAGAGTTATAAGAAGAAATAATCTGGAAATAATTCAGTTAAGTCTTATACCTCATCCTTGGACATCTTTATTTGGCTTACACCTTAAGCCTTCTAGGATTGGTCTTTGGGGAAGGATAAGACCTCTAGGAAATCAGTATTAGGGTTATGAATTAATTTAGGTATATCATGGTCTATATAGGGTGATAAAAGTGTTTGATTAAGTGAGGAGATGAGGTACCCTTTTATAAGTGAGAGGAGTGACACCCTTGTAATTATTAAGAACTTTTAAATACAATAAATATATTTCTCATGGAAATCAGATTCAATTTAGTCCAATTTTTAATATAGGATAATTTAAGGTCATAATACACTCATAAAATCATATTTATACAAGTTTTATAGATATTTTAATCCTTATCTTCTAGTTTAACCCCTTCATCAACACTTTTAACCTTTACTGTGATGACAAACTTTTACCATGATAAATTTTCATTATGACTAAAAATGAAAATGAAATAATTGAAAAATTATAACAAGATGATACCAAATATGAAATCCATTTTATAAGATTCAATTTATAGAATTTTTAAAAAATAATTTTAAAATAAGTACGCGCAATGCAACGAAGAACAAATTTTAGAAAAATGTCATATTTAAGCATAAAAATGGTTTATACCAAAATCATCTATAATTTTGATTCCCATGGAATTAATTGGAATATATTTAATAAAATTATTATTTTTTACTTTAAAACCAAAATAAAACTAAAACTAACAATGTGAATACTTGATTAAAAGAGAAAAACCAAAAGTAGTTTTTATTTGAATAAAAACATTACTTTGATTTCCAAAATGTCTAACATAGATTTATAAGTTAAAAAATATATTTTTAAATGAATTATATTAATTATTAAATATTTTTTTATTCTATGAAAAAGGTTTCATAAACTTTAAATTCATTCTTATATCATGACAAAGTCATAAAATTGACAGTATTTGTAAAGTTGGCATTTTCACTATTCACCAAAAAATCAACTATTTCAGAAAAATACAAAAAAATTATCTTAAGATTATTTTTATGTGGTTATATCAAAAAATAATTCTATTTTATAAATTTAAAATTCTAAAATTAATAAATCTAACTTTTAAATAAAATCATGTAATACATGGAAAACAATTTAGTTAAATAAAACTATTCTTTTTCGATAGAAAAATTATTTATACAAGTATGATGAATGTGAATACATAAAATGAATACTTATAAATCATAAATTTTATTTATTTATAGAATTACCTAGGTTGTCACATTCTTTCCCCCTTAAATAAATTACATCATCATAATTTTATCCATTACTTAAACAAGTTAAGATATTTTTCCCTCATACATTTTTCTGATTCCTGTGTTGCTTCTTCAATCATGTGATTCTTCCAAAAAACCATAACCAGGAGAGTCACATTATTCCATAATACCTATTCTCTGAAATATAGAATCTGAACTGTATTTCCCTCATAATAAATATTATCTTCTAACTTTAACACTTTAGGGCTCAAAATATGAGATGCATTAGGTATATATTTCCTTAATAACAAAACATAAAACACATCATGTACCTGAGATAAACTCAAAGGTAACGCCAATCAATATGAAACCAATCACAATTTTTTCATAATTTTATAAGGACCAATAAACCATGGGCTTAACTTTCCCTTCTTACTGAAATTCATTATACCTTTCCATGGAGATATTTTAAGAAAGACATGATCGCTACCCTCAAATAAAATATCTTTCCTATGCTTATCTACATAACTCTTCTTCCTTTTCTAAGATTCCCTATATGGCACTGAATTATATTTAAATTCTCAATAATCTCCACTAATGAAGGATGTTGATCTAAACTTCCTTGATAATCCAATGAGAAAGACCAAATCATATCTTCCAAAGTCTAAATTGTTCAATTTGAATTTCTATCAGATTGAGGATAAAAAGATATACTGAAATTTAATTCAATACCCAATGATTTTTAAGTAATTTCCAAAAATTGTATTTAAATCTAGGATCATGATGAGAAATAATAGAGATATAGACTCACTGTAACCTAACTATCTCTTTAAGATAAAGTCTATAAATCTAATCCAAATACATATTATCATGAATAAGAAGGAAATGAAAAAAATATAATCAATCGATCAATAATAAAACAAATTTATTACCTAATGATTTATTTAGTAACCCCAAAAAAAAAATCCATAGATAGATTCTCCAATTTCCATTTAGGAATAGGAAAAGGTTGAAGCATCTCCTTCTATAGTTTTCATTCATATTTAACTTATTAACATGTCAACCATTTTATGGTAAAATATGAAATATATTTCTTTATTCCATACCACCAATAATATGTTAGAAGATCTATATATATATTAGTTCCATTGAGATGAAAAAAAATGGAGAGTAATGAGCCTCACTCAATAATTCTTTCTTCAAATGAAAATCATTTGGTACATATAACCTTTTTCTAAACCCAATAACACTTTCTTTGTTAATATTAAAATCAAGAAACTTAACATTATTAACCAATTAAATCTTCTCTTGGAAACCATAATCTTTCTTTTGAGCATTATTAATTCTTTATAACAAATATGACTGCACTAACACCTAAACAAAAAGAGAGGTAGTTTCAGAATACACAATTTGCAGTTCAACATTCATTAAATCATTAACAAGTGGTTTATATTCTAGATGTAACATAGTTAATGATTCATTATCTTTTTGAATCAAGGATCTGTCTACCTTTTTTTATTTACCTAGATGATAGTGAATCATGGAATCATAATCCTTTATCATTTCCAACCATTTTCTTCACGTGATGTTTAACTATTTTTGAGTGAATATATACTTTAAACTTTTATGATCAATATATATTTCAAACTTATCCCTATATAGATGATGCCTCCATATTTTTAAAGAAAAAACTACTACAACTAGCTCATGGTCATTCATAGGATAATTTTTCTTATGGGGTTTCAGTTGACATGACACATACATAATTACCTAATCATTCTGCATCAGAGTACAACCAATTTCATTTAATGAAACATCACTATAAATGAAAAATTACCTATTTATTGATGGAAAAGAAAATAATGTATAATTAAACAATATTCTTTTTAATTCCTGAAAACATTCATCACACTCCTTTATCCAAAAAAATTTAACTCCCTTTTGAGTTAACATGGTTAGCGGGTTAGTTAATTATGAGAAGTTTTCAACAAACCATCAATAATAACATATTAGTCCATAAAAACTATGAATTTCAATGACATTGGTAGGTCTTGGACATTATTTCATCACTTAAGTTTTAGTATGATCAGTTGTTATTCCATCTTTAGTTAAAATATGCATGAGGAATGAAATTAGTTATAACCAAAATTCATATTTGATAATTTTTTCATATGACTTATTTTATTTCAAGGCATGAAAAACAATCCTTACATATTTTTCATGATATTTATAAATTTTATAATATACCATAATTATATCTATAAATACCAGTAAAATTTTATCCAGGTACTCATAAAAAAATCCATTCATAACATCCCAAAATATAGCGGGTTCATTTGACAACCTGAAAGGCATAACCACAAACTCATAATGGCAATACCTAGTAAGAAACACCATCCTAAAAATGTCTTCCACCTTCAATTTCAACTGATTATACCCATACCTAGATCCAATCTTCTAAAAATAACAAGATCCTTGGAGCTAATCAAATGATTCATAAATATAAGGAAAATGATACTTGTTCTTAATAATGATGTTATTGAGCGCTCTATAATCAATGAAAATCCTCATGAAACCATCTTTCTTTTTAACAAAAAAATATGAGAACCCCAAGGTGATGTGATAGGATGAATGACACCCTTATCAAGAATTTATTATAATCACCTTTTCAACACTAATAACTTTACCAAATACATTCAATTAAGGGGTTTTTAAATTGTATTAGCAACATATACTAGTTTAACAGTAAACTCAACCTCCTAATTGGGAATAACACTAAAAAAATCACCAGGAAATACATCCATATATTAATTTACTACTAAAAAATAATTAATTTGAATAGTTATCTTCTTTTCAATGATATGATCAAGATAAATTTCACTCATATATTTAATTAGTTTCTCAACTTATTGATATTTTATCAAATGTATTAAATCATTCTTATATACAAATCAAGACTCATTTTTAAAATTGAATATGAATTATTTAGATATGAAATCTATATTATCATGATAAACTAAAAGTTAATCCATACCCAAAATAGTATCAAACTCTACTATGGGTAAGACAACAATATTTATTGGAAAAAACCTTCTATATATAATAATATGAAGATTCTTATAAATTATTATTACTTTAATATTTTCCCTAGGAGTTTTTACCAAAGTTTATGTCTCCATTTATTGAGGAGATATTTCCATTTTACTTGAAAATTTTCTAAAAATAAAAGAATTTATAGATATAGAATAAAAAAATAAATTGACATAATTTGAATAAATAATTAATGTATATATCAACACTTCATTTTAGGGCCCAACATATTCCATAGTAGTACAAAAAGATTTTTTCACACATTCTTCATTCAATCTTGACGATTCCCAACTTGAGTAACTAGATTTATACATGAGTTTGTATAATGACCCAAATCATTGCAATTAAAACATTTCACTACTAAATAACTTTATATTTTAAAATTTATGGTATGATCAAAACTCTTTTCCTTGAAATCACAAGCCAAATGACCAAACTTACCACACTGGTAAAACTTTCCTGATTCCATCAAATATTCCTTATGTTTATTACCACATTTGGGGCATGTTGGGGGCTCACCTCTAAGGTACTTTATTGACTGCTTATCCATTACTTTCCACCTTGACCATTTCTTATTATTGTTATCATGAGGTACATAAATGTTGGAAAACTCCATCTCAAATTTCTCAACACATCTAACAACTTACTCATGGAAACACCCCTGGTTTGAGGTACTTTCCATGTTCTCTTAAGTATTTTAGACCATTTTTATGGTTTTACTTGGGTTTAGGGAGATTTAGTAGGTTTCTTGGAGAGTTTGGGACTATTTGGGATTTTTTTTGTGAACCACAGGTATCAACACACCGTGGTAGAGTGCATGGTGTACTGGGAGTGCACCTATATAACACAGGTAGAACAAAATTCCTAAGAGAGGTCTTGGTCTCTAAGTGGCCTTGAGTGTGCTGTGCAGGAGGTATGGCTATGGAATATAGGTAGATATGCCTAGCCACACCTTTCTATAGGGCATGGTGGGTCCAAAACAACTTGGGTTTTTGAAACATTCCATAGTACGAACTTCATGATGATATTATATTGAAGATAACCACATGTGTGGTAGACACACCATGTCGTGGTGTCAACCAAAACCAATTTTTTAATGGCAGATTGAAGTGTTGATTTTGGGGGAGGGAGTTATGGGATTTTAAGGGTGATAACATGTGAGATTATGGGGGTATTAAATTTGATTTTAAATTTATTTTACCTCAGATTAATATACAATCTCTTCATCACTGATTTGGCTCTCGATTTAGGGATTCTTAAAGGAAATTCTGGATGAACTTTCCCTCTATAATGAGGATTCTTCATTCCAAATCCATCTTCTGATCAGTGCCTTGAATGATCCTTACTTCTTGGTTATTAATTATGATCATAATAGGTAAGTGAATTCTCTATTTTCTCTTATTTTTCTAGAACTTTAAGGATTAGTTTTTCTTAAATGATTTCCCTAGATTTTCAAGGGAAAATTTGGATGTTTTATTTTAGAAAAACCTTTTATTTTATGAATTGGAAACATAGATTTTGAATAGTTTTTGGGTAAACCCCCTTTTTTACATGGTTTTAAATTGTGGGTTTGGTTTAATTCATGCAGGCATTTGATTAAATTTTTTAAAATATTAATTGGTTTTAATAAATGAACTAGTGTGAGAACTTGGCATACCCATGGAACTATGTGAGTTTATATTACATTAGAAGACATGTTGTTGGGTTTAGAAAAGGGGTCGGTGCTATTGGGGTACCTTGGATTCATGTCTAAGTGATGAATTAACTAGTAGGACAATATTTTTCTCATGAGTTAGGATTAATCTTGGTTGGATGGATGCACGTGTGTGTGTGATGTGGGATTGGGTGTTCCAAGTGGAAAAAATTAATGGTTCAACTATTTAAATTAATTTTATTTATTTGATAAAATTATTTGACTTTTATCTCATCTATTTTACATGTATATTGAATTGTTATCTAACTTGTTCTTATCATAGTGGAGTGTCTTGGGAATTATTTAGGGATATCCACAATGTTGTATACTTACCCCCGCATATTCACCTTGGTGCATATTCAGATGATTTTTATCATGACATAGGTAAAGGAAAATTCCCTTAATTATCTAGTAAATCATCATAATGCTATACTCTAGAGGATGAAATTTGGGTCTTATAGATGACTGGGTTGAGTAGTTGGGGTGATCCAACATCTATGTTGCTATGTCAAGTTGCATTTTGGATTGGTTGGATGTCATGCTTTATTTTCTATTGCTACTCTAATTTTTTCTAGTTATTAGTTTTGAGTTGTATTATTTACACTACATACATCATATAGTATTTTGGTTTAGTTTGTTCTACTTTATCATGTTTGATTGTGTATTTTTTTTAAAATGGTAAAATCATCCCCCAATGATTAGGTAAGCCCTTGGAATTTATTTCCATCCTTTAGTGTTTGAGGGATGTTACCTAAGTTTATTAGTACCTTAGAACTTGAAATGTATAACATAAAAAAACATATCTAACCTCTTTATGATTAAATTAAAGTTATCAGGGTGGTAAAAATACAAAAAGGTGTTTTTAGACACCGATAAGAGTATTATCACCTCATCATCATGGGTTTAGCCAATGATTGTAGAGTATCATGTATTAGTAAAGAGTATTCCCACCAATAATGCATTTACTATATCATGTTTGATTATTCTTGGAAAATAGTTATAATGATTATTGTTTTTTATGATTTTTAATATCCTCAACCATTAGTTTATTAGTTAAGTTGTGACTAAGTGGTGATCTTGTTCTGAGTATAGAGAAAAGAACTAGTTATACAATCTCAAAATCCACAAGAAGAGGCTATAAAGAATATGGTTATACTTTAACCATAAGCGAATCAATATCTTGTTCAAATCATTTTAAAAGTATTTCAAGTTGTTGATAAATGGAATAAAAATGATAAACCATGACATTCATATCATTTTATATAGTTTTAGAAAAATAATCCACCAATCTTTCATGGGGATTCAAGACATGAAAACATAGAATCATGGATTAATAGAATGAATAGAATTTTTTATTTACTTAGATCCCCAACTAATATAATGGTGAAGTTAGTATTATACATACTAGATGATCTTTCATGGAAATGGTGAGATTTAGCTTTTTAATCTAAACTTGACAATGGTCTTACATGGGAGGGATTCAAAGAATTGTTTAATAAGCAATTCTACGTGTACACCTTAAAGATATCCAAAATGGTAGATTCATTCAGTATTAAACAAGTTAATATATTAGTGATGTAATATGTAGATAATTTAATGAAATCAATTCATTTTCCCTCAGAAGTAGCTTCTAGAAAGTCCCTGAAGGCACGTATATTCGAGTATGGACTGTAATCAGAAATTAATTCTGTGATAGTTGTGTTTTTCATTAGTGATTATAAAAACATGATTAATAGATTAATATTTGTGGAATAAGATCTTATTGGAGGAAGCATGTTTTTCTATACTATTATAGGTGGGAACACTAATAATAGGAACAAGAAAAAGAGAGACAATCACTTCTAGGGAGGTAGGGAATCAGAAAACCCATCCACTAGGTAGTTTTCATTTAATCTATGCTATAATAATATTCTAGGATGTTTCCAATGTAGTTTTCTCAAGCATAAAAAGTGGGATTTCATGAAACCACCCAATGTGTGCTATAACTGTAATAAGATGGGACATCTTCAATATTATCAACCTAACACAACAAATCCAATTTCTAGGAATAAATATCATGTGTCTCATACATCTTATTATTCAACTAGTTAATCACATCAGAATAGTTATAGTCCTTAAAAATGAATGATCCACAGTGATTACAAAAACACCCCAACTCCTCATACAATACAATAACAATAGGGAAGCAAAGAATCAGGAGGAACGAGTAAGCAGTTATAGGGTGTTGAGAAAATTATTATAAAGGATCAATCAGATCATTTAACTATACATGGTACGATTCTTATTAACAAAACTCTTATGCATGTTCTATTTGATACTAGTGCATCCCATTATTTTATTTCTTCACATGTAATTAATTAAACAGGGTTACATATTAAGATGATGCTACACGTGATGAGTATCTAGACACCTCTCAGGAAATAACAACGTAGAGTATTTAAGTGTATAGCCTATTCTATAACCATCGACGGAGTTTTGTTTGTTTATGTCTTTTTTTTGGAAATGTATATCATTGATTTAATCATATGAATGGATAGGTTAGTTGATTTCAATGCTCATATCAATTATTATGCGTGATGAGTAAATTTTATATATCTAGATGGAATAATAAATCTCTTTAAAGGATATTGAGATGTGATTATTGGAAGAGCATGACCTTTAGTACCCATGGTTGGAATAATAAATTATCAATTGGTAGTAGTCTCTATGGGGAATAATGAAATAATTGAAACTAAAAATTTTCCTACCATTGTAGATTGGTATCTTGATGTATTTATAGAGATTTTATCTTATTTTACACCCAAAAGGGAAGTGGAATTTTTGATTTATCTCCATACAGTAAAAAATCCTATTTCACTTCCATCATATAGAATGTAACCAATATAATTGAGGTCATTGAAGGTCCAGTTAGAGGAATTGGAAGGTAAAGGTTTCATAAGATGTACTTTGGTACTTTTTGTAAAGAAGGAAGATGGTTTAATATGCCTCTATGTTGATTATCATAAACTGAATCAGGTTACAATAAAGAATATATATCATCTTCCATGAATTTATGATCTATTTAATCAATTTAAAGGATCTCAATGGTTATCTAAGATTGATTTATAGTCTAAATATCACTAACTTTGGGTTAGGAAAGAGGATATTCCAAAGAAAACTTTTAAAATCCGCTAGAGTCATTAGGAGTATTTGGTCATGCCCTTTGGCCTTAAAAATGCACCAGCATTTTTCATGGAATTAATGAATTACATATTCCAAATTTACTTAGACTCCTTCATTGTGATATTTTTGAATAACATTATTGCATATTATAGAACTCACAAAGACCATGAATAATATTTATAGATTATGTTTAACACCTTATGAGAGCACTAATTTTATGAAAAATTCTATAAATGAAAATTTTGGATATAAAAAATTCACTTCTTAGGGCATGTCATTTCTGAGAAAGGCACACCAGTAGTCCCTGAAAAGATAGACACTGTAGTCTCTTGTAAACCACCAAAGAACATCTTTGAGATACCCAGTTTTTAGGTCTTAATAGGTTACCATCAATACTTTGTTTATGAATTCTCATATATCACATCTCCTATGATAGTGATAAAGATAAAGGGAAATCTATTCCAATAGAGTGATGTTTGTCAAAAATCCTTTTTGGAGCTTAAGGATAGGCTCACTTCAATACCAATTATTCTCTTTCAAGAACTAGGTAAAGTTTATGTGGTTTTTTAATGCATTTGGGTCTGGACTTGATTGAATTATCATGAAAGGAGACAATATTGTATCGTATAGATTATGAAATTTTTGAATTCATGAAAGGAATTATTTAACCAATGACTTGGAATTGGCTATGATGGTTCATGATTTCAAAACATGGAGTCATTATCTATTTGGGGAGAATTTCACTATGTCCACAGGTCATAAAATATTAAAACACATCTTTCAAAAAATGGATTTGAACCTGAGACAAAATTGATGGATGGAATATCTACATATGTTCAAATTTGAATTAGTTTATACACTTGGTGAATGAAATTCCATGGATGCTGATTTAAGATGAAATATGTATAACCAACCCGAGAGAGAAGCTTATGATCAATGGAAATTGATGAGTATTATTGCTGATATAAATTTGGATTGCACTAAGAACAATGAAGCCAAAATATTATTTTTGGTGTCTATTATTATAGATTTGGTTTAACAAGTCAAGGATGCTCATAAATCATATCTTGATTACCTTACCATTACATCAAAAATAAATAGTGGGGAGACCATTGATGGAATAAAACCAGATGAGAATTCGGTGTTTCATTTTCATGATCAAATAGTCATTCTTCTATCTTATCAGAAATAAATTCTTTTTTCTTATCACCATTCTAAGTGGGGGATTCACCCAGGCATCCAAAATATGCACAAGGCCCTGAAGACCCATTTTTGGCGGTCAATTATGAAATGAAAAGTGATTGATTATGTTATGAAATTCCTCACCTATCAACATATCAAGGATATCCATCAATGACTAGTTGGTATATTGTAATATTTACCTATACCCATATTGAAATGAGAATAAATCACTAGGAATTTTTCACGAGTTTACCAAGAACTATTTAGAATCATGATTTGATTTTAGTGATTTTGGACCAACTCAAAAAGTTATATCACTTCATTTTGAT
Source organism: Viscum album (assembly GCA_963277665.1). Classification (NCBI taxonomy): domain Eukaryota; kingdom Viridiplantae; phylum Streptophyta; class Magnoliopsida; order Santalales; family Viscaceae; genus Viscum; species Viscum album. The sequence goes on along the minus strand of OY728151.1, from coordinate 1,389,364,655 downwards.
TTGTTAATCCAATATGATAGAATAATTGACGAAGATATACATTTAAGAAGTGGTAAAATTGAATATAATACCTATTTTAATCATCTCAGATCAAGATCCTTGATTTACCTATCAGACTTGGTGATCTCTTTAGCAAGATTTGGGTACCCATTTGACTATATGAATAACGTATCATCCTCAAATGGATGGATAGTCAAAATGAATGATTTAGAAACTGGAATACATGCTTAGAGCTTGTGTTATGGATTTTAGTGGATCATGGGGGGATATTTTTTTCCTTTAGTGTAGTTCTCATATAATAATAGTTATCAATCCATGATACATATGCCTCCATTAAATTCATTGTATGACCATCGTTTTCATTCTCCACTTTGTTGGGTGAAAACAAAAATAACTTGACTAATTGGAGATAGTCTTGTACAATGGTCTATGAGAAAGATTCCTATGATTAGTAAGTGGATGGATATGAACCATAGATGACATAAATCATATGCAGATCATCTCCATATCCCATTACCCTTTTTATGTAGGTGACCATGTATTTCTAAAATCATCACTATGATTGGGTCATCATCATTTTGGAAAGTAAGGTAAACTAGCTCCTCGATATGTGGGACCATTTAGGGTCTTGGAACATATTGAAAACATTGAATATCAATTAGATTTAATATTAGGATTCAATTTTTTCCATAAAATTTTCCATGTATCTTAATTGAAGAAGTACCAGTCAGATCCTAGTCATGTGATTAACTAAGACCATGTTACTCTTGAACCTGATGCGACATTTATCCATAAAACAATTTAGATTCTGGATAAATAGGAAAATACATCATGAGGGAGATCTATTTACTTGGTATGAGTGTTATGGAATCATGTTCAGATTCAAGAAGATACATAGGAACAAGAGTAATTCATGATGTAGAAATGGCCAAAACTCTTAAAAAACACTTCCAACCTACAACTTCCCATGGAAATAAATTCCAACGGTTGGGAGAATGTAAAAACCATAGTTTAAGGTAATTTCCATGTTATATTAAGTATTTTAAATCATTTTTATGGTTTTATTTAGGTTTGGGGAGCTTCAGTAGTTTTTTTTGGAGAGGTTGGGAGTATTTGGGATTTTATGGGTGCACCACGGATAGCAACACATTGTGGTAGAGGGCGTGGTGTTCTAGGAGTGCACCTATGAAACATGGGAATAAAAAAACACCCAAGGGAGTATGTGGTCACTTAGTAAGGGTAAGAATATAATAGAATCTATGAATAAATAAGGTATAATCAATATATAAAGTTAAATAACTAAAACACATGGAATTTAATCAATAACTTGAGCATAATACGGTAGGAATAAATGATGATCAAATAATTCCATATAAATAATCACACGAGTTTGAAACTTAACCATGGATATTATAACTTATCGAATAATCACATGGGATATCAATAACTAAATTATAATGATGGAATGAATAATGATTTACATCTAAAAAATACTATTAAGGCCTTGTTCTAATACATATAATATCGTTGAGGCCATGTGCCAAGAAATCTATATAAATGGGTAAGGCCTTGGCCAAAACCCATTCTATTTTGACTCACGAGACCTACTGATGCATAGAGAGGCTATAACGGGCCCTGAATATCACTTAATAAGTCTAATTCATTCCTCATATGAAAGGGGTGAAACATAATTCACATAAAAATTTGTATTTAAACTAGAATATGAAATGTAAATACTTCTCTCAAACAAGAAACATATTCATAAACCATCTAGAGTAAAATTAATAGTATCAATGCAGTACATCCCCAGTCAAACTTATCATAAACCATATAGAGAAATAATAAGGATGGTATAATTGGAGTATATCCCTATTAAATAATAATTAACATCAAATAATTTATTCTTATATGGAAACTTTTTTAAAGATCACTTTTACTATTTCTTGAGTAAAATAACCTTTATTTTAAAATCACACTTTTTATTTTAAAACTATAAAATTCATAAAATATTGTAAAAATATATTTATTTGAAAATAAATTTTAAAAACTAAAAATTTCTAGAATATTAGGATTTTTTAAAAAATAACCTTATAAAATTGAAAATGAATCTTCAAATAAATGACGTTCATGATGGTGGTTAATTCTGTACATGATGTATAAGTTAAAAAGAATATTACATTTTCACTATAAAAGGTTAGAAAAGTTCCTCTTTCAGAAAATTAAAAGAAGATTCCTTTCAAACTATTTTATAAAAAAATCAAACATGGGAAAAAAATTCATTAATAAATCATTTTAATAATGATAATTTTTTTGAAAACATTTTTTGAAAACATGGGTTTGGAAGAAAAAGTATTTTTAACTAAAGAGAAATAAAGTCAAATTTTATTAAAAAAATTTCTCAATCATTTTAAGTACCAAAGAGAGGAAAAATGGAACTATTACATGAAAAAGTTCAAAAATAAGCATAGTATAAAAAGTATATTTATTTTAAGATAGAAATATCAAATAATTCCCCCAAAGGATATGTAAACATAAACAATCCCGAATAATGATGAGATTATGAAATAAACCCTTAACACTTTGGTAACTTTTGAATTGTAAGTCACATGAAAGAAACAAATTTAAATACCACGAAGATAAATTAATTCATTTTATTACATATAAAAGGGGAAATATATACACCACACAAACAAAATAATTGGTGAATATGGCATATGTCTCACAGAAGTAAACTTGATATGAGAAACCCTTACCTTGAGTCTGAATCATCACGTGCATTCTTTATATTCCTAAATAATAAACTTATGTTAATTATTTACTTGATTAATAAACCTTTTAAAGTTTATTATTCCTTTTATTTCATTCATTACCATGTTATATATGATAACTTAGTCAATTAAGTTTATGTTGGATGTTTCGATGGTATTTGGCTTATGTGTCAAAAATGACTTTGGTAGGTGGACTATGGTTAAAGTGGTTATTATTTAAACATCTCCAAAATAATAATAATGATTTAAATATCATTTTTATACATAAATTATACTTTTAATACTAATAATTAAATATGGTTTTGAGAAATAAACTATATTATGATCATGGAGACAATAGGCCATACGTATGCATGAATAACATTTCTAATTTTCAACGGTCATTATGGAAATGAGGTAAGTAATATTTTATCTTTACAGAATAATAATAATATAATAAATAAAAAATTATACTTATATATCATCCATATGGTGTGGTGATGAAAATAGAGACACATCACTTTGTGAAGACTGTAGTCCACATGTACATAAACGACATTATCGTCTTTTAGTGAGTGAAAAAGGTAAGAAAAAAAATGATATATTATTCTTTTAGAATGATAAATATTCCATTAATATCATAAATATTTCATTTATATCATATATAGTCATTAAATTTATCCTGATAATCTTCCATGTTAATCATTAGTGATAAATGAATCACATCACTTCACAAGGCGGTAATCCACTGTACACACGAGCGATGTTATCATATCCCATATAAAATAGAAATAAAAAAGTTATATATGATATAATGAATCAAGAGGTATAATTATGTTATATATCTCTTATATATAATTTATATCCATCATAATACCTAACCTTTAGAGGTTATGATGGAAAACGTGTCACATTGGATTGCGAGGCGGTAGTCCGCCATACACACCAGCGATGTTATCGTTTCCCTTTTGAGGGAAGAGGAGAAAGATATAGGTAATTACCTTAAAATAATAACACATAATTATATGGTATATATTTGTGTTATTATATAATAATAAATGAAAAAAAATTAAGTATGAGGAAGAATAAACAAAATAAAAACACATAGTTAATAATTTTACCTCTTCTCATACCACATCTTTAGGATTATACCTAAATTATTATTAAAATGAATTTATGACCAAAAAAAGTCCTATATGATGATTTTATGGAATCTGGTAAGTTATTTGGATAGTTCTTAGCTGATAAAAAAGTGTTTTAAGGTGTAAATAAGAGAGTAGAGGGGGTAACCTTTTATAAGTGAGGTGAGTGACACACTTGTAATTTTTGAAAAGAAAAAGGCGTGCCCACATTTTTCACAAGAAAAAAGGGTCCAAAATAAAGTAGTATAGATAAATACACATGATAAGGTCTAAATATGGCCATAAAATATATTTTAGTCATGTTTTTAGGTCATTTTAACCTTTATCTTTTTATTTTAATCCTTGATAAATCAATTTTACCTTAACCACAGTAAATAATTTTTACTATTTTTACTATTAGTCATGGTAAAAATTTAATTTGACAATATTTAAAAATATAAATTATTATTATTAAAAATATATAATCCATTTTTACAAATTCTATTCATATAAGTGACAAAATTTAATTTAAAATTTATCCAAAAAACGCGATGAGAAAGCGAGGTTTCAAAGAAAAATCATCAAAAGTTTACAAAGTTTTTATATCAAAATTCAATATTAAAATGATTCCAATGACCTAAATTGGATTAATAGATATATAATTTAACTAAATTTTCTTTTAAACCAATTTAAAATAAAATACTACTTTATAAATAAATTAAACAAAAAGGTAGTTTTCAATTAAAATTCAGTATTTTCACTATTCATCAAAAAATGAATCATTTTAGAAAAATTTAAAAAAATTACCCTAAGATAATTTTTATATTATTATTTAAAAAATTAATTTAATTTTAGGAAATAATTTTTCTAAATTTGTTAAAAATTAATTTTAAATTATGTGTACAAAGCGCGACTAAATTGTCTTTTTTGAAAAAAAAAGTTTTTCAGAAAATATTTATTTTTCTTCCAAATGATTATTATATTTATTTATAATTGATAGATAAAAAATTTATGTGTTTAAAAGATATATATATTTCATAATTTAGTTATTCCTATTCATACCTTCTAATTTAAATCCTATGCTATAATGGTCATGTTTAAATAATATTTTAATAGAGTATCATATTTCATTCAAACCCAGTGTTGCGTGTATTACAAGTTATCGAAGAGATTGAATTTATTTATAAATAAATAAATTGTAAAGTCTTGGGATACTATATTATTTTCTGAACTTGGTGTTGTGTTTTATACACACCATTGAATATGATGTTCATATTTTAAAATCACAGGGTGTTACATTCTACCCCCTTAAATAAATTATGTCCTCACAATTTAATATTGATCTCAGTAATCAAGGATTTTTCTTTTGAAAATACCCTTCTTGAAATCCCACATCATGAGAAGGCTTAATAAAACATCCTCTAAATAAGATAGAAGGTAAATAGAAAGTTCATATGGAATAACAGATAACTAGGTTTCTAGGTAGGAGAAAATCGGTGGCAAGTGAAGATATGGACATAGAAGAAAAGTGTAAATAATTATAGATAATTATAGAGGTTATTGATAATAAAAGTGAATGACCAATGGAAAGTTAAGGAACAAAAAAATATAAATCTATGATGATCTAAAATACCATTTGATTCAACGAATATAAAGGTAATAGGATAATTTTTTTATTTTAAGATATTTTTCTTAATGTTGAGGAATTATTTTACTATAAAATATACTTACTTGATATGGTTCTATTTCATAATCATAATTTCATCCTTTGGTTGTGCTTAAATCAGTTTTCAATTCATTTATTACTCAAAGAAATAAATATCCAAAAATTATTTTTTTATGCCCGAAGTAATAAAATTCAATTTTAATGGATCGTAAGATCTATAATAGAATGATAAGTAATTTCTTAAATATATAGTTATTATTATAAAAAAATAGTTAGTACATGTTATCCAATATGAATAAATATTCATACATTTAAGTAATACAATAATATCTTAAACCTCATCCAAATTTCAACTTAAATAATTTCATAAATGGTTAACCTTATGAACCTTAGAACATATTAAGTTACAAAACTTTAGAAATAAGGTAACTAAATATACAAAATGAACTTATCATTAATCCACCAAACAACATGAAGTACCTCTTAATCATCACTTACCAAACTTGTGACTACCTTCATCATGTATTCTCTTGAAACATGGTAATAACCCTAATTACCATAAAACATTATTGGAAAAATTAATGCTTCCTTATTCCTTAAATAAAAAAAGATTATTGGATATATTCCTTAAATATGAAAATGATGTAAACTCCATCAATGATAGTATAAACCACTTTTTCAACAAATCATTAATCAATTCCCAAGGTAGTCTGTATTATCTAATTTAATTTATCCATACCAATAATCTATTATTCCAACTATATAATCTCAAAATCAAGAATATATTAAGGGTTATCTTTACCTGAATTATGAATTTTATAATAAGTTCATCTTTCCACTGAATCATTTTTCTTGGTTATCGTTACTGTTCAACACATGCTTTCAAATCCTTAATGAAAAAGTACAGTTGTATAATCCTTATACATTTCATAATTCTTATAACCAGGATATCATTGATGAAATACTCATATAATTCTTTAATCCAAACACAATCACTTTAATCATTCCACTTAATCCATGGTAATAACATAAGCTTGACCGCGATCCATTATCTACCTTTGAGGTATATTCCTTTGACGGTTAGGAAATTCATTCGTGTAGTGCTCCATTTTCTTATAACTGAATCATTGAATATTGGAAGCCTTTTTATTTACCTTTAAATCATAAGCATGAAGGACTTTTTATCCACACTTTTAGTGAACTCTCATTCACTTTAAGAAAGTACCAGGGTGTTTATTTCCACAATTATCACATGTGGGAAAATCCTTCTTTATGTTCTTCCTTTTATCCATATTTTCTATGAAATCCTCTTCTTCTCTTACTTCCCTTTGAAAACACAATATTTATAGAATTATTTATCTTCATTTTCATCACATGATACTATATCCTCACATGATGAGAATGTTTTAGAGATAAGTTCCCTTAAAAATATTAGATTATTCCCATAAAAGAAAATACCACTATTAATCTTTGTATTATGTGCATTGATGCAGTTCCCATTCCTTATACTAGGTTCCATTAATAAATTATGAAATACACTAGATTAGATTATAACATTATGAAACATAATGTATAATCCCAAAACTGGGGAAATACTTAACATAAATTGAAATATTTATGTATAGTTAATCTCGTAATCATAAACATGGTTTCTTTGGGGATATATTTATTTTCAAATCCTTCATAATGGGATATAAAGAAAATGTGAATTATCCTAAGAATATCCCCTGGGAGTCTCAAAATAAGTGCACAGTAAGGACCATTTTCATGCACCAAGGGATGATTGGGTCAATCCCAATGCACCCTTTTTAGAGTTATTATCCCTAGGTATATATATTCCAAAACCACGTCTACTTATAGTATCCAGACATGGGTGTATTTTTAAGAAAAACCACATAATAACTTCCATACCAAAAAAATTATGGTGTTCTTATATACTTATTATAAAATTATATCATAGGGTTTTGTTCTCAAATCTATGTTGTAGCGTCCTGCCCTGAGTGTCTCTCAACAAAACCCTGAGGCAGTTGGACACAAGAACTCAAGTGCATCTCCCTAAATGCCAAAGGCTTCCAACTAGTAGCGAGGAGCTTGGGTAAGTCCATGGGGAGACTATGACCTCACTAATAAAAGTAGAGCATAATAATATATGTATAAGAAACAATAGAATCAATAACAATATCTAGATATCAACAGAATCCAAAATCATAAGCCTTTAAGATAATGAAATAAAGTGTAGAATATGAATAGATAAGTAGAAACAACTGATTATGATAGTATGCCATGTCTATACAGAAATAACTAAGTAGGGATAACTAAGTAAGGGTAGGGGATACAAAAATATACAACATGCTGATAAAAATACAAAATAATCCAAAAAATAATACAACTAGCATCTTGAGAATAGGTTCAATCCTCTTCTCCCAACTCCATACTAGAAATGTAAATTAAGCATTGTAATATGGATACTTCCATTTATCAGTACCTGAAATCATAAAGTCTACTCGGGTACCAAAGGAGACCGAGTAGGGTGTGATATATAATCTCAGTAGGCCAACACTCACGATGTCAATTCCTTTCCATTTCATGCATTATAAATTAAATAGTGTACCATAATAGTTTAGAAGCAATATATAATTAAATAACTAAAATAATTGGACTAGGTTCCACTTGGAAACCCACCCAACTACTTTCTTCAGTCTAAGTCAGTGTTTCTAAGTTGATAGAACCCACAATATTAAGGTGAAATGTAATATGTGCCATAGGTTAGAATGTCTCCAAGCCTATTATTGGTATTGGAGGAAACATCCCTACATTCTCTAAAATAACTAGCCATTTCTCATTTAAAAACATTTATTTCCTTTGAAAACATTTTATTCATCTCTTTAAAAACATATCAAGACTCCTTGAGCCCATCTATGGAAATCTGGAAAGACTTTCCAAGTATCGTTCAGAGGGCTTAGTCAAATTCCAATTCCAAGAGTCCATTCAAGGTGACCCAAGTTTGAAGTCCCTAGTATCAAACTGGCATGGAGTGAAAATATTATGAACCGACCTTCGAGTCCATACCTAGTATCACACACTGGTGCCCGAGTCTCTCTCATGTCATGGTACAACCAATCATGCCATTGAGACCATCCAAGGGGTCTCCCTTAGGGAACTAGAGTCACTCGTCTAGAGGAAAAGATAGATAATATACGACAATCCTGTCTCAGGCATAACTGATGTCACCCTTGATATATTTAACATAAATGTACAAAAATCCAATAAAAGGCATGATAGTCCATCTAAGGGGCCCTTAATTCAGACCCCCCTTGGTTCACCTCAACACTATAGAAACTACACTTAACCTGACACCACATACACTACATGTGTGAAATGGTCCATCTAATTTAATTAAGAATTTATATCAAAAGGCACATTGGTTAAGGCAAACCATTTATCATTCTCATTAATTCACATGGACCAAGTCTTAAGCACTTAACCAATACATTTAACCAACCAACCATAAGTGGAATGGGGAAAGGGAAATACACTATTCTCAATACCATTAGTAATTAAAAACATAACTCAATTAAAGTAACTTTACATTCTATTCAAGCAATTAGATCATATTAGGCTTAATTTATTAAGGCATGTCATTGGAAATATTTTATTAATCCAAAAAGAACAAGTCATAATCATTTTATCAATTAAATTTAAGTCCAACCATCCTTAAGTGGAATAGAGAAAGGGATTTTCACTAGTTTCATCAACCTAAACAAATCAAAACATAGTTCAAGGCATTTAATATAAAGAAAAAACCCTTTAAAGGCATTTAATAAAAAAAGGAAAATGGAATTTTATCATTATAGGTATAGATCAACCCATTCAAGTGGAATATCTCAAGGAGATCAACCCAAGGGGTTTCTTATCTGCATACTCGGGTTGATATAGCTAGTTAAAGCATTAAACTTCACTTAATTTGACAAAAATATGGGCGAATCTGGAAAATCATGGCTTGTGGAACAATGTCTTGATTTATGAAATGAAATGAAATTACGGAAAAGGACATAAACACATACCTTAGCCTCATAGAGTTTCCCTCTTCTAGTATCAATTTTTGATTCAAGATAGTCTGGAAGAAATTTAAAAAACCGTAAAATTCCATGAAAATGGGGAAAATGAGATTGCACCTAAATATAGAAATGGATAGAGGAATAACCTTAAAATATATTGGAGAGGATCATAGATTGAACCCCCAGTGTTCCAATGGATCTGATGGTGGACTAATCATATGAAAAATGAAGGCTCCACCTTGATTATTAGGTTCTTGAGGATGAGAGGTTTTCAATGGGAGAAGAAGAAGGATACTGGAGAAATAATATGGGAGGAAGGAGGCTTAGTTTTAATTCATTTAAGAGGGTCAATTTGGTAAAATCACCCATTTTTTCACTTCTCATGGTTTGGCCACATGGTTTGGCCAAACTGTGTGTCAACTGTGCGCCATTCACTGCTACTAGGGGTATACTACATGGTTTTTCACACAGTTTGAATAACCATGAAAAAACCATGAAAAATATTTCTACCACAGATTGCATGTAGCTCACATAGATGTTCACCCTAGGTCATACAATTACAGAAAAACCATGCAGCTCAGTTTTTTTCCCCATTTCAGGTTTCTGGGCTACGAACGATCCCCAGATGCACCTGATACCTTCTTAACTTGATTAGGAATCATATTTATGGCCATTTAAAGGAATAAAAACAAAAAAAATAATGGTCTGTACCTTTATGAAAATCCAATATGTTACAACCTCCCCTCCTTAAGAAAACTTATCCTCAAGTTTCCCTTCTGAGGGTAGTATAATGCCATATGAAAAGAGTTTCAGCCACTGGGAATGTACATAAACATCCCACTCCTAGGTCTTATCCTGCATGCATTCGTGCTACCATAGAACTTAGACTAGAGGTATTATCCTTCCTCAGAGAACCTTTGTGATTTGATCAACGATACATATCAGATGCTCCTCAAAGGACCTATCTGCTTCCATATTGAAATAATTAGGGTCAAAAAAATGAGACAGGTTGACATGATATTGTTGAAGCTGAGATATGTGGAAGACATCATGCATGGAATGGTACCTCTGAGGTAACAAAAACTGATAGACTACTGGATCAACCCTCTCCACTATCTCAAAAGACATGACATATCTTAGTGATAACTTTCCCTATCTCCTGATTCGTCTGTGACCCAACCTAGGTGATACATGCAGAAAAATCCAAGGTCCCACCTTGAACTCAAGAGGTCTATGATGAAGATCAGTATAATACTTCTACCTGGACTGATCTATATCCATCTGTTTCTAAATCAACTAGACTTGCTTTGAAGTCTCTTTAATGAGATAAGGACCCATTAGATCTACCTCACCTACCTCTAGCCAACACAGTGGTGAATGGAACAGTATACCGTAGAGGGTCTTATATAGATCCATTTGAATCATTTACTGAAAACTATTTTTGTAGGAAAACTCAACTAGAGGAATATGATTCTCATAGGAACCACCAAAATCAAGGATAAAGTTCTATAACATATCTTTTAACACCCAAATCGCCTGCTCAGACTTCCCATAAGTTTGAGGGTGATATACAGTACTCAAGATCACATGTGTACCCAGTTTCTTCTATAACCCTTGCCAAAAACATGAGGTGAATCAGTCATCTCTATCTAAAATTATATAATGGGTCACACCATGAATTTGAACTATATCCTAGATGCATAGCCTCCCTAACTCATCAAAAGATAAGGTCTCCTGGATCAGTAGGAAATACATGACCTTGGACATCCTATCGACGATCACCCATACCACATCACCACCTCAAGGGGATATTGAAAATACCATAATGAAAACCATAGTGATGTTATTCCATTTCCACTCAAAAATGGATAGAGGCTGTAAAAGTTCAGCAACTCACTGGTTATTTGGCTTCACCTACTGATAGGTGGAGCATCGAGTGATGAAACCTGTTATCTTCCTCTTCATACCTGAACACTAGTACTGATGGATCATGTCTTAGTACATCTTGGTAATACTAGGATGAATTTACCAAATAGAGGCATGTGATTCCCATACCAGTTATTCTCATATGTCTGAAGGTACCCATACATGACCAAAGAAGAGTAAGGTCTCACTGCCATCAATAACCTGACCAGTAGGTGGGTTCTCTCCTTCGACACTCTCTCTCAATATGAGGCCCTAAAAATCTAATAACTATCTCATCCAGACCCACTTCAGGAGAGAGGATGTCACTGCCAGAGATTTTAGAACTGATTGAACTTTTTGATCTTGAACCTCAATATTCATTTCAAAAAACAAAATACATCAACTACCACTCACTATTGGCCTCTTTAATGGCTTGTGTTTGAGTCTTCCTAATCAAGGAGTCAGATACAACATTTCCCTTCCTAGGTGTATAATCAAACTCAAATTCAAATGAATGCAGATATTCCACCCACCTGTTTTGCCTTAGATTCAAGTCCCACTGAGTTGATATGTATTGGAGACTTTTATTGTTTGTGTAAATGATGAACCACTCACTCAATAAGTAGTACCTCTAACAGAAAAGATTAAAAACCATATATGCTAGATCTAGGTCATGCATAGGATATTTCCACTCATGAGGCCTCATATGGAGGGATCTATATGCCATGACTCGATCACCTTGCATCAGAACTGTACCCAGCCTGATCCCAGAAGCATCAAAATAAATAGTCTATCTTATTCCTAGATCTAGTAGAATCAGAATCAGACTTGAAGTGAATCTTCCCTTTAACTCTTGAAAAGATGTCTCAAAAGCTTTAGTATAGTCTTATTTCACACCCTTCTTGGTTAATCCTTTAAGTGACACTATCAAGAATGATAATTTCTGGATGAATCTCCTATAATATCCAGATATCCCTAAGAAACTATGTATGTCAAACACATTCTTGGTCTGCTCTCGAGAAACCATGGATCTCACCTTTTCTGGGTCAATTGATATGCCTGGATCAGATATGATATGACCTAATAAGTGATCCTTATAGATCCAAAAGATGCATTTACCAAGATTCTCATGTAGCTGGTGATCTCTCATTGTACTCAACATGATCTCAAGATGATTGTCATGGTTGTGTCTGGAGAATGAGTACACCAAGATGTCGTTTATGAAGACTACCAAGAATGAATTAAGATACATGTGGAAAACCTATTTCATCAGATCCATGAAGACTATTGGAAAGTTTTTCAAACCAAAATACATAACCAGACACTCATACAAGCCGTACTTTCTCTGAAATTATGTATGTGGTATGTATGATGGTCTCACACAAACCTGATGGTAGCCCTACCTCAAATCGATCATAGAAAAAACATTTTCTCCTCAGATCTAGTCAAACAATTCATCTATAAAAGGAATTGGATACATATTCTTCACCATAATTTGGTTTAGTTGGTGCTAATACATGAAAAATCTAAGAGTACCATCCACCTTTTTGGAGAAAAGGATAGGTGAATCCCATAGTGATGTGCTAGGTCTAATAAAACCCTTATCCTCTAAGTCATAAAGTTTCTTCTTAAGTTCCTAGATCTCTATAGGTGCCAACCTATAAGAAGGAATGGGAAATGGTGCCGCCCATGACACTAGCTCAACGGTGAACTCAACTTCCCTATCAGGAGGTAAGATGGAAAAAATTTTAGGGAAGACATCCATGAAATGTTCCATAGCAGGAGGGAATTATACTAACTGCATCCCCTAATCACTCATAAAGAGACTGGCCATTTGGGTTGTCATCCTTATTAACCCAGTATGCTTGAGCCCATCTCAATTGGCCTGGAGATCCTATTCTAACTTATGGATATACATGTTTCCATTAGGTGATGTGAACATCACTCGACAATGATATCAATCCACCTGGGCTTGATATAACAAAATCTGATCCATGCAGAGAATGACGTTAAAGTCTGTCATCTCAAGGATGTAGAAACTCCATAGAAAATAGTACCCACATATCTCAAGAAATTATACCATCTTCTCTAAATATTAATGGTATGTCAAGGGTCATAACACCGATAGAGTACTTGATCACAAATCCCAGACTTCCCATTGCTATAACAGATAGAAAATAATGTAATACACCTATATAAAATAAGGAAGATACTAGAGTAGAGGCTACTAGAATAGTAACTCTAACTATAGATGGAACTAGACACTTCTACTATGGAATAGGATGAACGACATATATATGGCATGAATCACGACCCTGAGATACTCCATGAGTAGCCTAAGTAGGTCCACTCTACTAATGATGGAACTCTAAAGCCTGACTGCCTTAGCCTTGTCCACTTGCTCAACACGAACAAACTATAGAATACTAGTTGCCTGCCTGATGAGGTTTCACTGACCCTGCACCTAAAGGTAGTGGTGGTGCATAACCTTTCTCACTTATAACTTTAGGAAAATATTGGCATAAACATTGGAGGTGACCCATCTTGCCATAATCTCAAAACTCAATCAAGTTCCTTATACACTAGGGATTTTTATGGCCCAACCTTCCACACTAGTGACACACTATAGGATCATAGCATTCTACCTAGATGGTACTGCCCCATGTGCACCCTCAAAGAGTCACTTATTGCTGCTAGATAAACCACTTCTAGTCTGCTTGGAAGCTAAAATACCCTTATTTATATTGCATGATTCCCTAAGGTTCCAATCAATGATAGGGGCCTGATTGACTATCTCAGATATGGAGGTCATCTAGAATATTTTTATCTATGAGTAGATGACATAAGCAAGCCCATCCTCAAAGCGTCTCATAGTAGTCAGCTCATCACCAGTCATGGTCGGTGAAAAATTTTATGTAATTCAGTGAAATGTGATGAATATTCCATCATGATCATGTCACCTTGCCCAAGGTTCATGAATTCACAAACTATATCTATCCTTAGAGTAAGAGGGAAGGAATAGTCAAAAGAAGGCTATCTGGAAGTCCTCTCAGACCATACTCTGGTGTCAACCAACCTATGTCAGAACATCCCACCATCACATGGTGAAGTCATGCAACATATAGTTCTAAAGCATGACCCTCCACTCTAGAGGTGTCTCGAGGTGATTAAAGACTGAAGCCATAGCCTCCAACCATGATTCAACAACCTTAGGTCCAACATCCCCCCAAGAAGGTGGGAGGATGATGCTGCTGGAATTCCCTAGTCATATCTACATTGAAAGGTGCATGCCAAGGAGCAAAATGAACTGTTTTCATGAAGCATAGAAAAATATCTCGGAACTGGGAATCAACACCCAGTGGAAGGTCTGTAGGAGGTGCCTCAAGTGGCATGATAGGAGGTATCATGGGTGGATCAGACCCCACCACCTCCAAAGTATGCTCATCGCCACTTTCCTAGCGTATATCACGATGATTTCATGGTGGAATAGATCTACAGTTTCCAAATTCATGCCTTAGACAATATTTAAAATAGATAGGGAAAACTATAAAGAAGGACAATTACAAGCCTATCTATAAGAATGTGCAACCCCTAGGCTATTCCATGAGCTAGATCTTGGTAATAAGAAAGAGAAACAAGAAGGAATTAAGAGACATGGACTGCAACCCACTATTAAGGTCAGGTCAGGCAAGGTTTCACATTCTCTTTACAAAGTGACCATTTCATTCAAGGAATCATATTCATTTGATTCATTTTGGTCCATCCTTATTTAATTGGTTATTAAATTCATGATCTAGTTAATTGCATCACCAATTCTAACTCATAAGGTACCATACACCTTATAAGTTGCAATCAGTGTGTCAACTAACTCTATCCTGATGCTTACACCAGTAAATAGGTGTAATCATACATGGGTGTTTTTATTGGATGAGCTATGCTTGACACTCACCAATCAAACCAACTAACATGAAATTATTTTCCAATTGAACCAATTAAGCAACCGTTGAAAATTATAGCACAATAAAGAGTGTAACTAACAATGCACATGTGACAATCTAAATCAATACAGGCAATGCACACTAATAAGTAGATATGGCATGGAAAGATTCATGCCAATTCAGTCCTATTGTGCCTAGTATGATGCACGGTTTCAATGCACCCTCATATTATTAGGCCTAGTCTAAACAACCCAATCAAGTAAATTCAATATTAGTAATAGTATAAATCAATTGAGTTACCCAATGGTAAAATCCAATGAAACCATAATAAACACAAGAAAGAACACAATTTACCCATCCCAGGTAATTTGGGTTTCCCCTGTATGTGGGGTAGCTACCCCCAGGAACAGGCTCCTAACTAAATTTCCATGTCCTAATCATCTATCTAACACTAATAGTAAGAAAAAATGGAAAATAGGATCTAATACCACTTTATAGAATCCCACCCTGAGTGACACTCAACAGTTTCTTGAGGCGGTTGGCCACAATACCTCAAGCACATCTCCCCAAATTTCAGAGGCTGCCGACTAGAAGTGAGGGCCTTGGGTAAGTTCATGGGGATACTATTCCCTCATTAATTAGAGTAGAGAAAAACAATATATGTATAAGGAACAGAATAAGAAACAAAAATATCTAGATAGAAGTAGAAACCAAAAGTATAAGCATTCAAGATAATGAAATAAAGTGCAGAAGTTGAATAGATAAGCATAAAAAACTGATGATCATATTATGTCATGTCCATAAAAAAATAACTAAGTAGGGGAAGGGGATACAAACACATAAAACATGATGGAAAAAATGAAAAAATAATCCAAAAACTTATACAACTAGCATCTTGAGTATAGGCTCAGTCCTATGCTCCCAACTCTATCTTAGAAATGTAAATCAATTATTGGAAGCTGACTTCTTCCCTTTATTAGTACCTAAAATCATAAAGTCTAATCAGGTACTAAAAGTGCCTGAGTAGGGTGTGAGATATAATCTCAATTTTCTAGTAACCACGACTTCAATGCCTTTCCATTTCTTGAATTATAAATTAAACAATGTACCATAATAGTTTAGATGCAATATATAATTAAATAACTAAAATCATTGGACTTGGTTCCACTTGGACAACCTCCCAACTACCTACATTAGCCTAAGACAGTGTTTCTGAACTGATATGACCTAAAATGGTAAATTGAAATATAATATATGCCATATGATGGACTATCTCCAAGCTTATTATTGGTCTTGGAGGACACGTCCCTACATTCTCTA
This sequence comes from Viscum album, assembly GCA_963277665.1. Lineage (NCBI taxonomy): Eukaryota > Viridiplantae > Streptophyta > Magnoliopsida > Santalales > Viscaceae > Viscum > Viscum album. The sequence goes on along the minus strand of OY728151.1, from coordinate 1,389,347,900 downwards.
AACCAACTAACCATTTCTCATTTGAATACATTTATTTCCTTTGAAAACATGTTATTCTGATCTTTAAAAACATGTCGAGACTCCTTGATCCCTTCTACAGAAATATGCAAAGACTTTACAAGTATTTCTTGGAGGGATTGGTCAAAGTCCAATGCTAAGAGTCTATATAAGGTGAACCAAGTTTGAAGTCCCAAGTGTCATGATGGCATGGAGCGAAAATAGTTTGAACTAACCTATGAGTCTGTACCTAGTATCACACATAGAGGATCAAGTCTCTCTTATGGAATGGTACAACAAATCATGCCATCGAGACCATCCAAGGGGTCTCCCCTAGAGAAATGGTGTCACTCATCTAGAGGCAAAGACAAATAACACACAACAAGCCTTTCTTAGGCATAACTGATGTCACCCCTGACGTATTTAACATACATTTACAAAAATCCAACAAAAGGAACATGAGTCTGTCCAAGGTGCCCTTAAGTTAGAACCCCATTGTTTCACCCTGACACTATGGAAAAACACTTAACCCAAAACCACATACATAACATGTGTGAAAAGGTCAATATCATTTAATTAAGAATTTATATCAAAAGGCATATTGGCTAAGGAAAACCATTTATCATTCTCATTAAGTCACATGGCCCAAGGCATAAGCACTTGTCCAATACATTTAACCAAAAAACCATAAGTGGCATAAGGCAAGGGAAATTCACTAGGCTAAATACCCTTATAAATTCAAAACACGTCTCAATTTAAGGACCTTTACATTCTATTCAATCTATTAGATCATATTAGGCTTAATTGATTAAGGTATGTCATTGGGCATATTTCATTAAGCCACAAGGCACATGGAATAAGCATTTTATCAATTCAATTTAAGTCCAACCATCCTCAAGTGGCATGGAGCAAGGGCTTGTCACTAGGTTTATTACCCTAAACAAATAAAAACATATCTCAAGGCATTTAATATAAACCAAAACCCCTTAGAGTCATTTATCAAACCAAGGAAAAAGGCATTTTATAATTTTAGGTATATCTTAACCTATTCAAGTGGCATATCTCATGGTGATCAACCCAAGGGGTTTCTTCTCTACATACTTAGGTCTTTAATATCTAGGAAAAGCATTCAATTTTTATTAATTTAAAAAAATAGGGGCAAAGTTGGAAAATCCATGCTGGTGGAAAAAACGGCTCGATTTATGAAACACAAAAAAACGATGGGAAAAGTACATGGCCACCTACCTTAGCCTCATAGAAATTACCTCACCCAGTATCAACATTTGATTCGAGTTAGGTTGGAAGAAATTGAAAAAACCGTCAAATTACCTAAAAATGGTGAAAATGAGATTGCCCATAAATAGATAAATGGATAGAGGAATAACCTTGAAGTAGATTTTATAGGATCATAGGTCTTACCTCTAGCGTTCCAATGGATCTGACAGTGGAAGAGTCAGATGATGAATGAAAGCCCCACCTTAATTACAAGGTTCTTAAGTATGAGAGTTTTTCAATGGGAGAAGAAGAAGGCTGATAGATAAATAATATGGGAGGAAGGAGGATTATTTTTAATTCATTTAAGTAGGTAAATTTTGTAAAATCACCCATTTTTTCACTGCACATGGTTTGGCCAAACCATGTGCCAACCACGAGCCATTCACCACTACTAGGGGAACACCACACAATTTGCCACACATTTTGACTAACCATACAAAAATCATGAAAAATCTATCTACCATGGATTGAATATGGCTCGCATAGTTGTGTGCCCCGGGTTGCATGGTTATAGACAAATTGTGTGGCCCAGTCTATTTTCCCCATTTCAGGTTTTCGGGCTCCGAACGAGACTCGGATGCACCCGATACCTCCTTGACTTGATTAAAAATAATATTTAGGGCTATTTAAAGGAATAAAAACGAAAAATTAAATGTACATACCTTTATTAAAATCCAGCATGTTACATATGTTTTCCTAAATCTAGTTCCTGAGGTTTCTACTAAACCTCCATCTGATAGAAACTATATCCACCCAACCCTAGTAGCCTGGAGATAGTGTATACTTTGTTACATTGGAACAAGACACAAGGAATTTCACCAAAAAATACTGAATAGTTTAATAGTCTTGGTAAACTAGATACAAACTTGAAATTCTCATTACAATTAAAAATAAAAAATACACAAAGTTTTTTTGAGGATTTTATTATTTACCTTAGTGTATCCCTACATATTAATCACAAAACTATTCCTAGTATCCTGGGGAAAATAAAACATCAGAAATTGGTGAACTTAGATGCTCAATAAGGGTAAGAATACAGTGGAATCTATGAATAAATAATACATAATCAATATAGAAAGGTAAATAACTAAAACACATGAAATTTAATCAATAACTTGAACATAATATGGAAAGAGTAAATAATGATCAAATAATGACATATAAATAATCACATGAGCTTGTAACTTAACTATGGATATTATATCTAATCAAATAATCTAATGGGATATCAATAACTTAATTCACAATGATTGAATGCATAATTCTAGACATCTAAAACATACCATCTAGGCCTTGTAGCATGACATATAATACCATTGAGGTCTTGTGCCAAGACATCTATATAAATGTGTAAGGCCTTAGCCAAAACCTAATCTATTTTTTCTCATGAGACCCATTGATGCATCAAGGGGCTATAATGGGTCCCACCCATCACTTACCAAGTCAAATGAATTCCTTATATGAAAGGGTTGAAAAATAATTCACATAAACATTCATATTTAAACTAGCATATGAAATTTAAATACTTTACCCAATCAATGAACATAATCATAAACCATCTAGAGTAAAATGAATGGTATCAACATAGTATATCCCCATTCAAACTTATCATAAACCATTCAAAGAAATAATAAGGATTGTATTATTGGAGTATATCCCCATTAAATCATAAGTAATATTAAAGAATTTATTATCATATGGAAAATGATTTTAAAATATCACTTGTAACATTTCTTAAGGAAAATAACCTTTCTTTGAAAATCACCTTTTTATTCTAAAACTAGAAAATTAATAAAATATTGTTTAAATCATTTTCTTTGAAAACTAATTTTAAAAACTAATAATTTCTAGAATATTAGGGGAAAAAATTTCTTTAAAAAGAACCTTGTAAAATTTTAAAGTAATATTCAATAAAATTATGGTCATGATGGGGTTTAATTCCGCACATGATGTATAAGTTAAGAAGAACATTCCTTTTGCACTAAAAAAAGGTTATTAAAGTGCCTCATACAGAAAATGACAAGAAGATTACTTTTAAACTATTTTTTAGAAAAGTTAAAAATGGATAAAAATTTCTTTAATAAATAATTTTTGAAAACATTTTTAGAAAACATGGCTTTATAAGAAAATGTATTTTTGACCAAAGAGATAAATAAAGTCAGATTTTCTTAAAAAATAATTATTAATCATTTTAAGTACCAAAGAGAGGAAAAATGGTACTATTACTTGAAAAAGTTCATAAATAACCATATGAGAATAAAATAGATTTATTTTAATATATAATAATCAAATAATTCCTCTAAGGTAGATGTAAACATAAATAATCCCGAATAATGATGAGATTGTGAAATAAACCCTTACCACTTTGGTAACTTTTGAATCCTAACCCCCATGAAAGAAATAACTTTAAATGAAACTTTAAATAGCATAAATATAAATCAATTCATAATATAACATATAAAAGGGGAATCATATACATGAAAATGAAGAAATAAGTGGTGAATATGTGTATGTCTCATAGAAGTAAAAGTGAGACGAGAAACCCTTACATTGAGTCAGACTCATCATGTATGTTATTTATATTTCTGAACAATAAACTTATATTAATTATTTAATTGATTAATAAAATATTTAAAGTTTATTATTCCTTTTATTTCACTTATTACCATGTTATATATGATTACTTAGTCAATTAAGTTTACGTCAAATGTTTCAATGATATTTGGCTTATGTGTCAAAAATAACTTTGGTAGGTTGAATATAGTCAAAGAAGTTATTATTTAAACATATACATAATAATAATAATGATATAAATATAATATTTATACATCAATTATACTTTTAATACCAATCACGGTTTTGATAAATGAACTACATTATGATCATAAAGACTGTAGGTTGTATGTACACATGAGCAACGTTTCCATTTTTCAACGATCATTATGGAAAAGAGGTAAGTAATATTTTATCATTAAAAAATTATAATAATATCATAAATACTATATTATTTTTTTAAATATACCAATATATATATATCATAAATTTGTAATGGTTATGAAAACAGAGTCACATCGCTTTGTAAAGGCGGTAGTCCGCATCTACACAAACAATGTTATCAACTTTTAGTGAGTGAAAAGGTAAGAAAGAAAATGATATATTATCTTTTAAGAATGATAAATATTTAATTAATATAATAATTACTTAATTTATATCACATATAATCATTAAATATATTATCATCCCCTTCCATGTTAATCATTAGTGATAAACGAATCACATCGCTTCATGAGGTGATAGTTCATCGTACACACGAGCGACGTTATTGTATCCCCTATGGAATTGAAATTAAAAATTATATATGATATAATAAATAAAAAAGTATAATTATGTTCTAAATATAATATATATAATTTATATCCATCATAATACCCAATCATGAGAGTTTTTGATGGAAAAAATATCATATTGGAACGTGACGTGGTAGTCCGCCGTACACCCGAGCGACATTATTGTTTCCCATTTGAGGGAAGGGGATATGGATATAGGTAATTCCCTTAACATAATAACATATAAGTATATGGTAGATATTATTATTATTATTATATAAACATAAATTAAAAATATTTTAAGGATGTGAAAGAATAAACAAAACAAAAATGCGTAGTTATGAATTTTACCTCTTCTCAGACCACCACTTTAGGATTATACCTAAAGTATCCCTAGAATGTATTTATGAAAAAAATAAGGATTATATTATGAGGGTATTAAATTTGAGAATTTATTAGGATATTTATTGTACAAATTAAAAGGGTTTTAAGGTTTGGATAAGAGAGGAGAGGGGTGTCCTTTTATAAGTGAGGTGAGTGACACACTTGTAATTTTTGAAAAGAAAAAGGTTTCTCCATTTTTTTCACATAAAAAAGGATCCAAAATAGATTATTATATAGTATTATAAATCATAAGGTCTAAATATATAAATAAAATATATTTTATATAAGTTTTTAGTTCATTTTAACCCTTATATTTTTTTAACCATTGGTAAATCCATTTTTACCTTAACTATAGTAAATAATTTTTACTATTTTTGCCATTCATTATGGTAAAAAAATAAGTTGAACTTATTAAAAAATATAAATTATTATTATTAAAAATATAGAATCCATTTTTATAAATTACATTCATTAAATTGGAAAATTTTAATTTAAAATTTACCCCACAGATTTGATAAGAAAGTGAGTTTTCAAAGAGAAAATGTTGAAAATTTTACAATGTTTTTATATATAAAATCAATATGAATTTTTTTCAATTACCCAAATTGTATTAATATATATATAATTTAATTAATTTTACTTTAAAATAAATTAAAAATATAATTTTAATTTATAAATAATTTAAATAAAAATGCAGTTTTTAATTGAAATTTAGTATTTTTCACTATCTATCGAAAAATGAAACATTTTAAAAAAATATCAAAAAATTTACCCTAAGATAATTTATATATTCTAATTTAAAAAATAAGTTCATTTTATCAAATAAAATTTCTAAAATTGGTAAAAATTAATTTTAAATTATGTGTCCAAAGCATGACTAAACCGTCTTTTTAAAAAATATAGTTTTTCCAAAAACATTTCTTTTTATCCAAATAATTATTATTTTTATTTATAATTGATATATAATAAATGTAAATGTTTAAACTATATATATTTTTCATAATTTATTTATTCCTATTTATACCTTCTAATTTAATGGCTAGTTTATAGTGGTCATGTTTAAATAATATTTTAATAGAGCATCACGTTTCATTAAAACCCTATGTTGCGTGCATTGCAAGATATCAAAGAGATTGAATTTATTTAAAAATAAATATATCATAAAGTATCAGGATGTTATATTCCTTTTTTCACTTTCTGTTGTGTTTCATATACATTATCGAATATGATGTCCATATTTTGAAATCTTGGGGTGTTACACAATGTCATAGAGTGAATCCATAACAATTCTCCAAGAATCACCACTTCATCCATCAACTTACCAATCACATATTGAAACATCATTGAAAACAAATGCAACACTGGGCCCAACAACATCCCCATTTTTTTCATTACATCTTCATATATTTAAAATTAAATATGTGTACTCAACAATTTCCCCCCTTATTAACAATCAAATTAAAAGGGTAAGTGTGATCTTCTCAACTTAAAGAATAAAACCACATTATTTATAAAAGCAATGAACTTTTAGTTAGTCAAATAAAAGTCTATGTGGGATAACCCAGTGTACAAAAAAGATTTATATTTCCAAATTAGCAAAGCTATCCTTAAAGAATATTTATCTACTATACCATCCTTAATCTCATTCATATTCTTCATTTTAGGGGATATCTGAGCATGTTTGTCAAGAGAAATCCTATAAAAATCTTAAAAACACATCAAAAAATTTCAAGTGAATAAATTATTACTCCCCTTGAAACTTATTTTTCTTATGATTCATCACTACCCCTTGAGAAGTAGTTTGATATAATCAAGGAAGATGTTCAAATGTGACGATCATACCTCAGATTTAGTGTTTCTCCCCATGAAGGGATACAATCCATTCATAATTATGGAAATAGATATTATCCATGATGAAAAAATATTCTCCTTAAATTACTTACAAGTTAGTTTATATAAAAAAAATTAATAGAATAAGGAGGGACCCCAAATTCCCTTAGAAGAAACATTCAGACTGAGAGTTTCCTCTCAATTTGGACTTCTTCTTCTTAGACTCTATTTTGGATGAGCCTTCTTCCTCAGTTCTATTAGAATATCTTATTTACGTTTCATTATCAATTGATACATCTGATGTGTTTGTATGTTAATATTCATAACTAGAATCATCACTTTATTCATGCACAATTTGTTCACACCTCATAATTTGTAAGTCATCATTTTTTGATGAATTCACATCAACTTTAACTTATTCAACTATAACCACTTTATTTCCTTTTAACATGGAAATATTTTTATATAATTAATTAGTGACTATATAATTCTTCAATTTATGAATTTTCTACTCATTTACATTGTAAAAAATCTCACTCTTTAATATAACTCTACATTTCTAATATTTGTAACCTTCTTGACTTCATCTTCCACAAAATTCATTCAAACACTCATATTTGTTTTGTGTTGATAGTTTATATGATTTCTTGGTCACAAGTTTCTATTTATGATAATATTATCTAATCTATTTATCATTTCTCCCCTTTATTCATGCCTCTTTCTTGGTAGTGACATGTTATACCAGTATGAATAAGCTTTATGACCAAAAAACCCACAACACTAATAATAGTATTTAAACCATGATCTTCCAAACTAATTATAGTTCTTCTATAAAGATTTTAGTTGTTATATTTTCATATAATGTGGGTGTTTATTCTTTTAAGGAAACCTTATGGATAAATTATTCCACTCTTCCTTTTTAGAATAAGTTTTCTCATTTTTATTTTTGTCTATTCAGATTTATTCTTGTCTTTCAAGAGTATACTGTTAGAAATAAAAAATTTATGTCGATATTAATTAGGTATAAAATCAAAATTTTACCATGGAAACTTCTTCTTAGTATCTTGAGAATATTCACCCTTAAGATCAACTTATTTGGTGAAATATTCTTTTATATTCTTCAACCCACTTTGAGAAGAAAGGCACAAATATTGTGTCTTAGATAATTATTCCTCTTTATCAATAAGTATTTCTTCAATATCATTCACCATATTTTCAATTTTATCCATATTAAACCCTTTTTTTGTTCTATTCAATGGATGTAGTTTAATTATTTTTGATTTCTTCTCTTCCAGGTGTTTTTTCTTCAAAAGATTTCAGTTTCCTTTCTAGCTTAAATACATTCTTCTTATGTGCCCTTATATTATTAAGATGAATCACTTCTTTCTTGACATGATATTAATTATCCTTTATCAGTTTTATTTTATCCTTATTGGGATTCATGTTATTCTCAATAGTAGCTTCTAGATTATCTTTTAAGAACCATTCTAGTTCAGTTATCTCTTCACCGTCTTCACCTTCAAACGTGTATTTAGTTGTTTTGTATTTTCCCATTAAATACACCCAATTTCTAGAAGGTTGTTCATATTCTTTCCCACTTCTTGATGATGAATATTCATAAATTTTCTTTCTCATTATATTTATTCTATTTTTCTTTTCATAATTCTTATTTTTCTTCTTATTTACACATTTTCAATATTTATTAGATTTTCTATTGAATTAGTCTTCTTCCTCATCAGTCTCAATGACATAAAATTTATTCTTTGGATAGTTATATGAAAAATTTCCAACTCTATGAAAGTTTAAGAACTTTAGTGTATTATTTCCTTTTCCTCTTATGGATCTATTATTAATCCTTGTAAACAATTCCATCATTTTATTATTTTCCTCTTTAGATTCCTCATCCTCAGAATCACTTGATTATGGATCTTCTTAAACTCTAGATTTACCTTTTATCATGGATTTAAAAGTCATCTCATCTTTTTCTTTATTCTTGAATACTAAAATTTTTCTCATTTAATATGCTATGATAATATTATGAAGTTGATCTAGTGATAAATATTCTTGGTCTTCCATTGATTTTTTTGATCAAATCTATATGGAAATTTTCTCATTTGCTTCTTCACAATGATTGAGTCATCAAGATTATACAAAAAACTTATGATGATAAAAACAATCTCATTTAATATTGATAAGTAGTTATCAATACTTTAACCGTCATCTATTTTGATATCTTCAAATATTCTTCTCCACACTTATAGTTTGGATCCATTAACTTTTACGATTCCTTAATAATTTCTCTTTATTTTTTTTTGCAAATATCCTCAGTAGTTAGAAGTGCCATGAATTTATTGTATACCTTTTTAGAGAGTGACTTAAAGATGTAATTTTTTTCTTTTCCATATATTTCCAAATTTATATTATCTGTAAAATTCATTGAAGCATTCTCATTAAAGGTTGGAAATACCACTGTGGCTATATCTCTTACTTTAACCCCAAGTGATAGGAGATATAATATTATCCTATTTATCTAACCATAATAGTTCTCACCATTGAAGGTAGGAACACACCTTATATTTACTAAATTCTTATTCTTCATCCTCATTAGTATGTTGGATCTTTTAGTGGTGACCTTCACTCTAATACCACTTATAGAGACTAAATCACTATGTGATCACTGAGAGGGGTAGGGGTGAATCGATGATCCCTTTCTTTTTAAAAATTGTTCCTTTTCAATTCAACCTCTATGTCTAGTTAAATCCTCAATCCACTCTTCTTATATCTATTATAATTACCTTGAATGATTCTATAAATTAATGGCACATAACACACAGATTTACAAGTTTTGGTAAAAAGTCATACTCCTTGTTGTGTTGGTTATTCCCCCAACACAAATTCTACACTATAATATTTTTATCAATTACAATGGTCAATAAAAAACCACATTGTATCTTAACTCTTGAATCCACACAAGAGGTTATTTATACTACATCCCAGAGTGTTACCAAAATCTCCATTATCCTACTCCATAATCCCACTAGAGACTTCTCCTAATTCTGGCTCTAACCAAAAGACTTATCTTACTCTATCTCTAACCGAGAGACTCCTTCTGCTCTTAGAACCAACCAGAAGACTTCACATGCTCTCAAAACTAATCAGAATACTTCACCATTCTTTAAGGATTAATACATTACAGGATGATATTTTGACCTTCTTCTATGAGATCAATGAATCAAACTTTCTCATATAATCTTCATTACCTTTGCAGATTTATAGTATTTCTAAAAAATCACAGATCACCTATATCTATTAAATTTACTTAGTGAAACTATACTTAGGAAATTCTTACCTCTACTGAAGTAATAACCTCACTTAATGTGTGAAAATGGTGCACACAATCTTATGATGTATTTTATGAAAGACAATACTTGAAAAATCTCAAAATGTTCTCTTATTGAATTATCAACCTGATAAGATCATGTTCACAACATTCATGTAATGCATGGTGCATATCATGTGAAACACTAGCACATTCATTTATTTGAGTTATTATTTTATGTTATTTCTCACTATTCTATTTCAAGTATCACACTTTCTCATATTTTCATGCATGAATGAAAGAATGGATGCACTCCTCATGTACTCCCCCTCTTCAAACAAGTAGAAACACTTTATGTTTCACTATTACACTATACTACCCACTTTTCCTTCACTATCCATGTTTAATATTTTTCATACAATAGTAATGCACACACAATATATTCATGAAAAACCTTTATGTAAGTGATAATCAAGCATGTAGGTTATTCTTCCTTTCTCTTTCATGAAGCATAATGAGATTATAAAAACTGGTTTGTGTTGTCCCAAATAGTTCATGTAAAGCCTGATAGGTTCCAGGGTCCATAGTGGAACCCGGTGGGCCAGAGATTTAAAAATTTCATCGACAGATCGATGGTACTTGTCGACGCCGATGATCTGAGCCCCGGTGAGGTCCGAGGTTCTTGCATAAATTGTAAAGACCAAAAAATTAAATTGAAAATGTACCCATTTCAAATTTGAAGGCGCGCTCGATTGCAACTCATTGCTGGCGATCACTGCTTAAAGAATCCATAGCAGGATCTCTCTAGATAATCCAAACACTCCAAAAATACATTGGAACATCGATCATCGAATTCTGGGTTCTAGCGCGGTGATTAGACTACGCTTTTTCCATTCCGATGATCACCGCATCGAGATCTCTTCGATGCTTGAAGAAGAACTTGGTCCAAAATCTTGGATCAATAAATTCTCTCTCTAGGAAGGAGGAGGAGAGAGAGGCTCTAAATTTTCATTCCATGAATGAATTAATAGTGGAATGGTCATACATGAGAGAGAGCCCTCCCGTTTATTTATAGTGACATTGAGAAATACCCGGTTGGGTTCCCCGACCCCTGTTTATTTCAACATCCACTAAATAAATAATTTTGATGAACTAAAATTTGTCAATATTATTTATTATTTTATTACATACTTGTAATATATATAAAATATATTACATGATAAAAACTGAGCCATTTAACTTGACTCATTGTCTCTCTTAATATTAAATGAACCTTGAATATTAAAATAATATTCGTTCGATTAATATTTTTCTCATATTTACTAAACTTGTAAATACATTAAATAAATTCAATCCAAAATATTCATAAATTGAATATTAATGAATTTATTTAATTCTTTTGGTGATCGATAACTTGGACAACACTCGCACCCCGTGGAGGGTCCCACCATGCACATATACCTATTCAACTGAATATGGAAGATTCTTGAATACTGTAAGAACCCAGATCCTCTTTTCAGGTACGATTTTCCTTTTTCTGAAGTTTTTGAAAAAAATGGAGTTTCTGGAAATTTTTGAAGTACACGCCATGTACTTTCTGAGTACATGCTGTGTACTCTTTTCCTGCTCAAAGTCGTGTGCTGGCCGTGTCCGAGCCACACACACGGTGTGTAAGGGTGAGGTGGAGGTCGGTTAAAGCGGAGTACGGAAAACTAAAGTACACGCCGTGTACTCAAGAAGTACACAACGTGTATTTTTATTTTTTCATTAAACGGACCGGGGTCGCGCCTGACGCACAAAAGCGTCTTCTTTTAGGTCCTGTCCGCCCGAGAGCTACCCATACGACCGGATCTTCGACGAGCTCCTACCTCTTCGTCTGTTCTCTGATTTGAGCACGGTCAATTGCGTTGGAACCACAACAGTGAGTTCTTCCTTCTGCTTGAGCCTTGTTTCTTGATTACTCCTCGTTCTCGAGTTATCGTGGGTTGAGAGTTTTGTGCGTTTTCTCAGATCTACATCATTCTAAGGGGAATCTGTCATCACTTTTCACTTATATCGATCTCCTAGGATTGAGGTAGGTGGTTTGTGCCTTTCGGTAGAAAGTTGATGAGTATTTTGTGCAAATTACACCAATTCCCTTGAACGGGGAATTGGGGGTTTTCTGTTTTTGCCCTGCTATTTGCCTACTTTGCTTGATTACTGTAGTAGAGGTTATTGCTTGTGAGTAGAGTAATTTATTTTGTGCTCAGGTTGCTTTGCTAGGATTGTTTTTCTAGTTGCCATACCTAGTTGTAGGATAGTGGAACTATCGCTTTGTTATGCTGTTGATCCTTAGTTGATAGCCAAGTAGTTCTTGAGGTTTACTTGGACGATGCACGTGTGCTAAGCATGTTTTACTTTTATAAAGAGGATTGTGAGAACCTAGTGTAGTAGACCATAAGGAGAATTGACGTAAGGGCTTCTCCAGAGTGTCTTTTAATACGATGCAAGATCACAGGGGGAATGACGATGAGTGCTTCCTTAGAGAGTATGTAGTTCCACGACGTGGGCCACATGGGGAATAGATGTTGAGTACTTCCCCAGAGAGCCTTTAGAATGACATGATACTATAGGAGGAATTTACGGTGAGTGCTTCCTCAGAGAGTCTATTAATTGCATAGCTGAACCAGAGGGGTGAGACTGTGTGTGCCTCTTAAAGGGTTGCTATTACTTGTGGGTTGAACCATAGGGGTTAAGCTGTGAGAGCTACCCAGAGGGTTACCTGTTTTCTTCTTGTTGCTGGTTGTTTACTTGTGTACTTGTATAATAGAACTGTAGATTGTAGCTGCTTGTGATATCCTATTACTACTCCTTGTTTTATTACTGCCATGTATTCATTGACTGTTAGGCACAAATCTTTGGGTGATTGCCTACTGGGATTGTATCTCACACCCTGTTTAGGCCATGCTTTTGGGCCCAAGCAGACTATGTTTCTGTAGGTATAGATAAGGGAAAGCACCCTTCTACTTCAGGTTCTTGATGGCACTGGAGCTGGAGAGCATGGGACCGAGCCGTGGCTCGTGATGATGAGGAGTTTACTTTGTTTTCTTTTTCACTTGGTTTCAGTTGTATTTCAGCACGTTGTTGTGTTTGCTGCTTTCCTTAGATACTTGTACCTGATGCATCACTATCATCATTACTATATGTATTCATTGCTTCCGCTGTTTGGTTTCAGTTGTTATGTATGTTGTTACTGCTTCCGCTCTTGAGTTTTGTCTTCCTTACCTTGTATACCTTACCAAATGAGGGCATAGTTTCCCCAATAGATTACCAAGGCCCTCGCTGCTAGTCGGCAGCCTCTGGCGTTTGGGGAAATGCACTTGAGGTCATGTGGAAAATCGGGTATGGGGCACCAATGGAGGGGCTCTGGATTCGGGTCGTTACAAAGTGGTATTAGAGGAGTTCTTTTCTCTTGCTTTACTATTTGGAGACTTAGCCCGGGATAGGATGGATTCGGTACTTGGTATTAAGTTGTGCTCAGGAGTAGCTAACTCGTGTACAGGGAAAATCCGTACTACCCCGTTAATTGTAGTTTGCTGGTTTTGAGATTTTATAGTTGATCTGATTTCACCTAGAGTGATTCACATGACTTGTGCTATTATTGTTTTGATATTTCGGTTCTATTTCTGTCACAACCCGATGAGATGAGGGTATTCTATCTCATGCATCATATAGGCAGTCGTAAAAATCACATGCCATGCATTCTTTCCATGCCATCTAGGGTGCATTAGCTATTGCATGATGTTGTGATAGACTTTGTGTATATTTTGCATGCTGTTGAGATATATGCTTGATAGATTCTTTGCTGTCATGTTAGAAAACTATTTTTTTTGTTCTTTACTTAAAATGAATGCCAAATTTTGGTTCTTGAGGTTTTATGGGCCCTCACGGATCGGAATTTGGCACCTCTTTCCCTTTTTTTTAGTGTGTCTGGAATTCTGTGCAGTTTCTGAGCTACTGCCCAGAAAAACCCAGAATACACGGCGTGTACTTTTGGCTACACGCCATGTAGTTTTCAGGTTGTGTCACTGATCGTGTGAGTAGAACACGGTGTCGTGAAAGTAACTTCAGCAACACACCGTGTATGGTAGGTACACATCGTGTAGTAACGAGCCGTGTACCTGGCCGTGTCACTAACAACAATGGTCGGGGAAGCTCGGGTAGAACACGTCGTGTCCATTGGGAACACGCTGTGTAGTCCTGTTCGGGTACCCAACCATGTCACGAACAAAATGGGCTGGTGTTACCTTCCTTTCCACATGCCGTGTTTGTTCGGAACACGCTGTGTAGTATTTCCCAGGTACCCGACCGTGTCACAAACAACGCGGGACAGTGTCGCCTTGCCTATACACGCCGTGTTTGTTCGGAGCACGCCGTGTAAGGCTCAGCCACGTAGATGGCCGTGTGTTTAACAACATGGGCCACCGAAGCCTTTCCTAGTACACGCCGTGTTCTGTTTAGAACACGCCGTGTAGTATCGGGTTATGTCGGACAGTGTGGGTTAGCCGTGTAAGGAGACTCAGGCAGGGGAACAGTTTTCAAGTACACACCGTGTGTGGGGTCAACACGCCGTGTAGTTTGAGGTATACACAACTTGTAGGGAAGGAGTACATGACCATGTTAGTGGTTTAAGTGAACACACCGTGTAGTTTTTATACACATCGTGTAGATGAGTTTTGTAAGCTTGTGTGTTTTTCTTCCCCTGTTCCCGTTTGTAATCTTGTGTTCTTTGTTCTTGATTTTATGATCTAAGGTGTACTTTTGATCTTTCAGAGTTATGCCTATGAGATTTCCTCCGGTTGTACGTCTGTCATCAGGCAGTGATCAGACGCCAGATATGGCTGATCAGGGACTTCCTGCCGATCCTCAAGTCGAGCCAGCCTTGGCACCAGCTGTCATACCAGTTGCAGGAGCTGGTGCGTAGTTCATGGAAGGCTTCATGAGGATGATGCAAACCTTTCAGGGAGCACCGCCTCCTTCCATGACTATGGAAGACTTGACGCGGGTTTTCCAGCAGCATCCTCCTCCTACTTTCTCAGGGTAAGGAGGACCTCAGGCTGTAGAGTCATGGCTGGAAGCCATGCTGACTATCTTCGAGCATCTGGAGATGCCTCCAAAGAGGCTGGTCAAGCTCGACACCTATATGCTCCGAGACTCCTCCAAGATGTAGTGGGATGTGATCTCACAGGTGGGTTAACAACAGGCTATGGCTTGGGAGGAGTTCCATCGTGTGTTCTATGACTACTTCTACCCGGAGACCCTGAGGGCCGATCGAGCCCAGGAGTTCATGAGATTAGAGCAGGGTACTCTATCTGTCATGGAGTATTCCTCTCTTTTCACCGAGATACAGCATTTCACACCCCTTCGGAATGAAAGTGGGGTGTTCTTGGCAAGGAAGTTTGAGGATGGACTCAAGCGGGAGATCCGCTCGCAGGTGAACATCTTCCAGTTTACTTCCATCACTTCCATCATCAACCAGGCACTGATTATAGAGCGCAATCTGAGAGACTCTAGAGCTGCGAGCTAGGGCGGTTCTGCTTCTAGAGCTAGTTTTCCTCCAGATGATAGTAAGAAGCGCTGTAGGGAGTCTACGCATGGTGATTCGAGGAAGCGAGATGCATCGTCAGGCAGCCAGGTGACATGCTACCAGTGTGGCCGGTCAGGGCACATGAGGCCGTAGTGCCAGAGAAAACCCATGGAGTGCCAATCTTGCGGTAAGATGGGTCACCTTTAGCATTTCTGCCAGGTTTTCTTACCAGTAGCTAGTGACCAAGGTTCTTCCATGAATCCTCATTCAGGAGCAGTTCCACCAGTTTTCACCAGTTGGGGAACTGGAGTTCTTCTGGTCGTCCAGGCCGAGGAGGAGGTCAAGGCTGTGGCGGCCAGCCACCAGTCCCTCAGCACCAGTAGGGAGGCTCAACTCAGAGTGGTCAGCCAGGGGTGCAAGGCCGCGGTGCAGGCCAGTCTTTCACTGTGGAGTAGACTTATCAGGAGCAGGATCCCGACCCTTCTACAGTTCGAGGTACGGTTTTATTAGCCTTAGTTTTATCTTCACCCCTTTTCGATACTGGTGCTACACATAGCTTTATCTCTGTTGCTTTCATGGAGATCCTTGGGCTCTGCATCTTTTCTTCTACCGACTCATTGACACTAGACACACCTTTAGGGACAAGGACATCTAGTGTACGCCAGTGTAGAGAGTGCCCTCTCTAGGTTGCAGGTTATCGTTTATTATGGGATCTCTACGTCTTAGAGATGTCAGGCTATGATGTAATTCTCAATATGGACTGGTTGGTTCCCTTCCAGGCATTCATCGACTGTTATCTTCGTAGAGTGAGTTTCATTTCACCAGAGGGTGAATCATTTCTTCATAGAGGCGAATGAAATGTTCAGGTGAGTCGAGCAGAACTTGAGAATCATGGGCTGGGAAGGGTGATAGCCCAGATGTCTATTCTTTATCTGGATTATCAGGGGACTTCGCAGTTGGAATTCCCTCCAGTGGTGTATCATTTCAGGGACATCTTTCCAAAGGACTTTTTGGGTTTACCTCCTGAGCGTGAGGTATACTTTTCTATTGTGTTCATTCCAAGAGCAGCACCGGTGTCCATTCCTCCCTATAGGATGGCTACACCTGAGTTGCAGGAGCTCAAGAAGTAGTTGGAGGAGCTACAAGCTAAGGGTTTCATCCAACCCAGTACTTCTCCTTGGGGTTCTCCTATCCTGTTTGCGAAGAAGGTAGACGATACCCTTCGTCTTTGTGTGGATTATCGGAAGCTGAACCAGATGATGGTCAAGAACCGATATCCCTTACTAAGGATCGATGACCTCTTCGATCAGCTTCGAGGAGCCCGAGCATTCTCAAAGATCGATTTGAGGTCCATTTATCATTAGTTGCATGTTAGACCATCATATATACCTTTGATAGCCTTCTGGAGCAGGTATGGTCTTTACGAGTATATAATTATGCCGTTTGGTCTCACGAACACACCTGCAGTTTTCATGGCACTGATGAACCGAGTGTTCCATACTTACTTGGACTCCTTCGTTATGGTCTTCGTGGACGATATCTTGGTGTAATCTCACACTCGACATGACCATGCCACACACCTTGAGATCGTTCTTAGTACACTGAGAGAGCATCTAATTTATGCTAAACTCTTGAAGTACTACTTCTGGATGGATCAGATTCACTTCTTGGGTCACGTCATCTCAGAGGCAGGACTATCAGTGGACCCAGAGAAAGTGAGAGATATAGTTTCATGGGAGCATCCGAAGAATGTCTTTGAGGTATGAAGCTTTCTAGGGATGACTGGATACTACCGACACTTCATGCAGGACTTTTCGCGCCTAGCGGCACCCTTGACAGGTCTGACCAAGAAGGGGGAGAAATTCTTATGGTCAGATTCTTGTGAGACAGCCTTTAAGGAGCTGAAGGGAAGGTTGACGTAGGCACCGATATTAGTCTTGCCAGATCCAGGCAAGAGCTATACAATCTACTGTGATGCTTCAGGTATCGGGTTAGGAGCTGTGCTTATGCAGGGAGATGGAGCCGTTGCGTACGGGTCTCAGCAGTTGAGGCCACATGAGAGGAACTACCCTACGCACAATCTGGAGTCAGTAGCTGTTGTTCATGCCTTACACTGTTGGAGACACTACCTTCTAGGAGAGCACTTTTTGGTCTTCACCGACCACAAGAGTCTCAAGTATATCTTCACTCAGCGTGATCTGAATCTGAGGCAGCGCAGGTGGGTCAAGTATCATCAGTCTTTTGATTTCGAGCTTTCCTATACGCCAGGAAAGGGAAACGCCGTGGTAGATTCGTTGAGTAGGAGAACTCAGATTTAGGAATTTCAGGAGGCCAGTAGTGATTGGAAGCTGATGGATCTGTTCTCTGAGATGCATCTGGAGGTGCATGACAGACAGGGACAGACTTTTCTATCTTCTGTGGCTGTTACCTCCACGCTACTTGATCGAGTACGGATGAGGTAGCTATCAGACTCAGAAGGCTTAGTCCTGTGGGAGAGTGTGTCAGGAGAGGACCCTCTTCCTGGATGGACAGTGGGTGAGGATGAGATCTTGCATTTCTAGGGACGTGTATGGGTGCCATCAGACATACGCGAGGAGCTGATGTGGGATTTATATTCCTCTGTTTGGGCAGTTCATCCTGGCATCACCAAGATGTATTGGGACCTTCATCTCCAATACTGGTGGCTAGGTATGAAGAAGGATGTTGCTGGTTTTGTCATGAGATGTTCTACTTGTCAGCAGGTGAAAGCATATCATCAACGACCAACATGGCTTTTCCAGCAATTACCCATTCCAGAGTGGAAGTGGAATGATGTTGTGATGGAATTCGTGACCGGGTTGCCGAGATCACCTCGGGGGAACGATGCTATCTGGGTTGTCATCGACGGACTCATGAAGGTTGCTGACTTCTTGCCGATCAAGGAGACCTTCAATGTCGATGATCTGGGATGACTTTACATCCGAGAGATCGTTCTTCTGCATGGAGTACTGCACTCTATCATTTCAGATAGAGATGCGCACTTTACCTCTCGGTTCTGGAAGGGACTTCAGAAGGCCTTGGGTACACAGGTACTTTTGAGTATGTCCTACCATCCCCAGACTGATGGCCAGTCCAAGTGCATGATCCAGGTGCTTGAGGATATGCTCCGATCTTGCATTCTAGACTTTGGAGGTTCTTGGTAGAATCATATTCCTCTGGTGGAGTTCACCTACAATAATAGTTTCCAGGCGACCATTCAGATGACACCATACGAGGCTTTGTATGGTAGGCCATGCCGATCACCCTTATGCTGGCTGGAGGTAGGAGAGACAGCTTTGCTGGGACCTCATCTTGTTCAGGAGATCTCAGAGCAGATAGAGTTGATTCAGAAGAGGATGGCTACAACACAGTCTCTATAGAAGTCTTATGCTGATCAGCGGAGACGACCTATGGAGTTCGAGGTCGGTGATCAGGTTTTCCTGCGTGTCGCACCGAGGTTGGGACACAAGAGGATTCAGAGATAGGGTAAGCTTTCATCGTGGTACGTTGGGTCATTTGAGGTCTTGGAGAGAGTTGGGACGGTCACCTATAGGTTGCAGCTACCTCAGAGGTATCGGGCCATGTACAATGTCTTCCAAGTCTCTCAGCTCCGACGCTACTTTTCAGACTCGTCTCATGTCTTTCAGCCCAGGGAAGTTGAGCTTGAAGCGGATGCGTAATTCGAGGAGCATCCTATCCTGATTGTCAATCGCAGTACGAAGGTTCTCTGCGGGTGGTCTGTTCTTCTGGTACGAGTGCTATGGTAGCACGGGCGAGTACAGGACGAGACCTGGGAGAGGGAGGACGATGTACGATCGTAGTGGCCGGAGCTGTTCGGGGGTTCTCCTTCTTCGCCTCATTAGGGAAATTTGGGGACAAATTTCATTAAGGGGGGAAATTTATAAGAACCCGAATCCTCTTTTTAGGTACTCTTTTCCTTTTTCTGAAGTTTTTGGAAAACAAAAATAGAGTTTCTGGAAATTTTTGAAGTACACGCCGTTTACTTTCTTAGTACATGCCATGTACTCTTTTCCCGCTCGAAGCCGTGTGCTGGCCGTGTCCGGGCCACACACATGGTGTGTAAGGGTGAGGTGGAGGCCGGTTAAAGCGGAGTACAGAAAAATGAAGTACAAACTATGTACTCAATAAGTACACACCGTGTATTTTTCTTTTTTTTCATTAAACGGACCGGGGTCGCGCCTAACGCACATAAGCGTCTTCTTTTAGGTCCCGTCCGCTCGAGAGCTACCCATACAGCCGGATCTTCGATGAGCTCCTTCCTCTCTGTCCGTTCTCCGATTCGAGCATGGTCGATTGCATTGGAACTGCAACGGTGAGTTCTTCCTTCTTCTTGAGCCTTGTTTCTTGATTCCTCCTCATTTTCCTGTTTTCATGGGTTGAGTGTTTTGTGTGTTTTCTTAGATCCACATCATTCTAAGGGGAATCTGTCGTCATGGTTCACTTATATAGATCTCCTAGGATCGAGGTAGGTGGTTTGTGCCTATCGGTAGAAAATTGATGAGTATTTTGTGCAAATTCCACCAATTCCCTTGAACGGGGAATTGGGGGTTTTCTGTTTTTGCCCTGCTATTTTCCTGCTTTGCTTGATTGCTTTAATAGAGGTTATTGCTTATGAGTAGAGTAATTTATTTTGTTCTTAGGTTGATTTTCCATGCTTGTTTTTCCTGTTTGTCATTTTTACATTTGCCATACCTAGTTATAGGATAGTGGAACTGTCGCTTTGTTATGCTGTTGAGCCTTAGTTGATAGCCAAGTAGTTCTTGAGGTTTACTTGGACGATGCACGTGCGATGAGCATGTTTTACTTTTATACACAGGACTGTGAGAACCTAGTGTAGTAGACCATAAGAATAATTGACGTAAGGGATTATCAAGAGTGTCTTTTAATACAATGCGAGACCACATGGGGAATTGATGACGAGGGCTTCCTCAGAGAGTCTGTAGTTCCACGACGCGGGCCATAGGGGGAATTGACATTGAGTGCTTCCCCATAGAGCCTTTATCATGACAGGAGACTATAGGGGGAATTAACGGTGAGTGATTCCTTAGAGAGTCTATTAATTTCATAGCTGAACCAGAGGGGTGAGACTATGTGTGACTCCAAGAGAGGTTCTATTACTTGTGGGTTGAACCACAGGGGTTAGGCTATGAGAGCTACCCAGAGGGTTACCTGTTTTCTTCTTGTTACTGGTTGTTTACTTGTGTACTTGTATATTGGAACTGTGGATTGTAACTGCTTGTGCTATCCTGTTACTGCTCCTTGTTTTATTACTGCCATGTATTCATTGACTGTTAGGCATGAATCTTTGGGTGATTGCCTACTGTGATTGTATCTCACACCCTGTTTGGGCCATGCTTTTGGGCCCAAGAAGACTATGTTGCTGCAGGTATAGATAAGGGCAAGCACCCCTCTACTTCAGGTTCTTGATGGCACTAGAGCTGGAGAGCATGGGACCGAGCCGTGGCTCGCAATGATGAGGAGTTTACTTTGTTTTCTTTTGCACTTGGTTTCAGTTGTATTTCAACACGTTGTTGTGTTTGCTTCTTTCCTTAGATACTTGTACCTACTGCATCACTATCATCATTACTATATGTATTCATTGCTTCCGCTGTTTGGTTTTAGTTGTTATGTATGTTGTTACTGCTTCTTCTCTTGATTGTTTTGTTCCTTACCTTGTATACCTTACCAAATTAAGGAATAGTTTCCCCAATAGCTTACCAAGGCCCTCGCTGCTAGTCAGAAGCCTCTGGTGTTTGGAGAAACGTGCTTGAGGTCATGTGGTGAACCGGGTACGGGGCACTAGTGGAGGGGCTCCGGATTCGGGTCGTTACAAATACGCTATTGTGTGTGACCCTCTAGGCCCTTATCTCAATAGCAGTGAATAAAATCCATAGAATAAGAGAAGATTCTAGCAACCCATCATGGACTCTAAAGAGATAAGGAATGTCATAGCAATGACAATCAACCTACGAACACTGACTGTGTACTATAATCTCTTTATCATTAAATATCTCATAAAGTAGGACACACACTTGTGTCATCATCCTCTTCTTGATTTATTATTTATTGATATTACTGGATGGATTTACCTTTGTACTTATTTTCCCGAAGACTTATGAAGGAAACACCATCCTGATCAACTAGGCGTGAGATATATAACTTCTTAAACTTGGAAGTGACAAATCCTTTCTTGACCATTTTACCAATTTCATTCCACCAATGACGCACCCAACACAAGCTACCTCGCCACGATTTAAATACCATGGTTTTCAACCTGCATCAAAGTACGTAATCAAATGGTATACATTGACAAAGATCTCAAGTCAAGAGACCAATACACACGTCCGTAGATAGGAACAACCAATGACACTCGAAACATGTGGTGTTCCTATTGGAGGGTTTTTCCTCACGATCTCACTAATGTAGATCACCAAGTGCGAACTTCATGAGAATAAGTATCAATGCTTATGATCCCCAAACACCTGATAGTCAAACATATACTGTGTCTAGTCAATAAGATGTATCTGGACTATAGAACATATATTTAATATTAATGTCATAGTATCTTGAGGTTCTCATTATATCCTGGGATCTTCTATAACCTCTCGATACAATAATTAACCTTTGGACATTACCATTATAATAGTGGATGTAGAAAAGTATACACTATAATGGTAAGATTACATCATGTATAACTAACTACACACATGATATGGTAATCAAAAGTACTACATAGTTGGGTCTAGGGAATCCACTATTTCAACACTCCCACTTGAACTAGATCCAACTTGTTAACCAAACTTGTTAGCTACTCACATGATAAAGATCATGATTCTGCTGAGTAATGGATTTAACTACTGGGCCTGCCACGTTTTCACTACGTGGCATATTTACTGTATGCGACCTCATCTCCTTGAGTAAAACTTCTCAAGATAAGGCATCCCCGGGTATATCACTTTTATCCATTGTCATAACTTTACAATCTTGGATAGTAATAATATCATAATTTATATTATGAGAATACTTTTCTCACTAGGTGCGAATCCAAGAACTGGAACAAATCTTTGCATTTAAGTACTTCTTAGCTACCTTAGAAGCTTGCAACATACTTGGTATTTGTAGGTATGGATACCACTAGCTTTTATGAGCTTGACTCACTCATAACCTTTTCCTAACTACAATACTAGATCAAATAGATCTAAGGATTACTAGTTTGTATCCCACTATAACTATTATACCTTCTTCTCCACATACTAGGCACATATCATTTGTACTCGCCAAAGTACAAGATGATAGTTCTGACTACTTCACTTGCAGTGCTCCTAGATATAATAGATATCCGCCTACTATAAAGTATATCCTGGAAATATCAATTATATTACATATTATGGAATACATGATTGATCCATCGCTAAAGCGTATAAAAATTAATTCACATCTTTAATCTCTTCCCATGCTCTGAACATGTCAACCTGGAGAGATTGAGCCATGTGATATTGGAAATAATTCTGAAATTGAATTGTTTCATCTTGTATTTTTTAATATAATTTCACTTTATGTATAATTTACTAGGACCAAGAAACCATTATATCCACCTCAGTGGATCCTGTTCCCTAGAACTTAGGTTACTACTTTAAGTCAATCATTAGAGAATTACTTTTATTCTAGTCTTATCTAACTATAAGACCATGATCTATTTTCCATATGTTTTGGAACATATTTCTCTTGGAAAACATTTGAACTCCCACTAATCTTTGGTAGACACAAGGAAAAGATTAATTTGAAATGAATGCTCTAAGATCTTGTTGCTTACTTTAATCCAGAACTAGATTTCAGTAACTTGCAACCTGCATTGGGATTCAATGGTGTCATCATCCCTTTCTGGTTGCATTGTATAGACACCTTCCCATGAAAGATGATCTTGACATCCAATTACCAATAGAATTATCTTATAATTTTAGCTATGAAAATTAAAATTATAATGGATTTAGGCATACTAACTTGGTATAACCAATCAAGTCTTATTGGTACCAGGCTTGTACCATCCATGTATCATCTCATTTGAATACCCACCACAGTATTCAATTTTATAATCCCCTTTTCTATTTGATACATGGAATCCATTATTGAATTTTAATTGATCTTGTCAATCTTAACTAATTTCCATATACTAATTACTTTTAGGATTTATTATTCTTAATGAATAATTTATCACCGGCTGCGATGAATATAAAACCATCACCATGGTTTCATCCTTCCTATGCAGTATATGTCACTAGAACATTCCTATCCCACATGTACTTGTGGAACTTGTTCCTATGTCAACTATTTGTGCATCTCAAGCATTGACTAAGTCTAAGTCAATTCATCTCCCACTATCTCTAATAGAGATGTGCACCCTTATATAGAAATTTAGTCTAATGATTGACTAAATATTTTCCATCTTAGGGATTTATGTAATATCCTAAGCAACTATTAGGATATTTACTTAGATGCACCATGTTTTCATCTTGATGCATGTTTTTTTTATATCTTAACAAACTATTTGCATCCTAACACATGATCTATGACATAATGGATTTTCATCATACTATGAATCATATGATATCCATTTTTCATTTTAGTTGGAATATTGGTTATGGGTTTAAGCCATTATTTGCAAATCACATCTTGAAATATAATGGAAGTTTCTACAAGTTGAAACATTGAAACAACTTACATCATAACTTTGATGCATAAAATGTGCATTTAGGAATTGCTCCATGCTACAATTTGTTGATCAATGTAAACATGTAAGAATTTATAATTGATCCTCCTTATGAACATCAATATGGTAATTTAGATAAGGTAACATGCATTTAGGAATTACTCCATGATACATTATAATGATCGATGATTACATAGTTAAGATATTCTTCAGCATGTCAATCTGAAGAAACTCATATATTCTAAACAAACATATAATTCACTAGTACATTCCTTAATGACATAAAGGAATCTTATGAAGTATCTTTACCTCTAGATTTCTTTGGAATATTTCACACTCTCTTGTTGAACTAACCTCATAATCTTTGTGACATACCTTTATTTCTAAAGGTTTCTTTGTCTAAACTAAGGATATCAATAATACCAAAAGGTGTTTAGATATGTCAAGACCAAATAACATACTGGGTATTTACTTTACATCCACTTTTATTTTTACTTGAAAAAGAATCATATTTCCACAACTAGGTAGGTCTTACATTTTATATTCATCATGTATTGCCTTTGATTCAAGTATGTATGAACTATTTGTTAGGTATGTTACCACAAACAAAATTCATTCCAAAACTTGGAATTATGCATCATTATGACCAACTGGACACACGAGATAAATTTCTTGGTTATACTCAATAAATTGTTCAATTTGAATCAATCACTTGGCAAATAGAAGTTATGTGTTTCTCACCATTGACTTAGGAATCACCCTTTCTTAGCTACTTGGAGAAGACACTTTACTTCTTATAATGTTCCTATACTTACTTGGCTACTGTATTTAAATACAAATATGTTATTGACATATTGTATTTAATACCCAAGAAGTATGTGAGACAACAATACTTTTATATGATGAATATAAACTGAATGAGAAGCGGGCACTTGCTTCTTGTATTTCAGTTTTTTAAACTTCCATGAATTCATTTCATAATATGTGATGCAAATAACCTCCTGTTAA
The DNA here is from genome assembly GCA_963277665.1 of Viscum album. Classification (NCBI taxonomy): domain Eukaryota; kingdom Viridiplantae; phylum Streptophyta; class Magnoliopsida; order Santalales; family Viscaceae; genus Viscum; species Viscum album. The sequence continues at coordinate 1,389,322,449 of OY728151.1, read as the reverse complement.
ATAACCAAACTCTTTTATTTTAAGGACATGATGAAGGTTCCTTTGGCATAACTTGACATAGGCCTTTTCTCCTTGCCTTTCAATATATTTGCAATAAGAACAAAAAATGGAGCTATCTTTAATATTCTTATTACTTGGAGAATATTACCTTAATGGTAATGAAGCACTTACTCTATACCATTCATTTTTATCCTTAAAAGAAACTAGAGTAATTGGGTGTAAAAGGTACAAGAATGGGATGAAATGAAAGATTGTGAACTTTATTTCACTTTACACAAACCGAGTGCAATCATCACATTCAAATATTACTTAGATTTCTCCTTGGAAACTTCTTGGAGATGAGACTACATGTAACATCATCCATGTCATGAAGTAAAGACTACAACTAAAATCAGATGTTGATGATAGAATTATAATAGAACCATCATATTATTAATTCATGAGTCTCCTTTAATAAATTTTACACCCTTGCTTGTTAAGGTGGCTTAACAGGTTGGGACACAAGCACCTTGAATTTACATTATAGTAGTAATGTGTGCAAGCACCTATACTACACTTGGAATTTTGTGCTTGTTGGAAATTAACTTTATCTAATATTTATCATAGTTTTATTGTGGTATTACTTTCTATTATCTACAAAAATAAACTTTAGTAGATTAATACCTTTATGTTGATTACCAAATGTGATATTAGTGATTAATTTAATCATTAAATGTCTCCCACTATTTTTTTAATTCTAGGAACCCTCTATACTAGAATCATAATACTCTTGAGTATTCTAGTGTAAAGGATCCATGAACCTCCCTCATAGTCTACAAGCTATGGCTACACCACTACTCAGAAAGTTCAAGGTAGGCTTTTGACTGGCCAACCACATTAACTCACGGTTCCTTGATCTTTTGAGTGAAGTCCCAACTTCAAAAATAATTACCGATTTACTCAACTCTTGCCTATAAAATTACAAGAAACTAGGTATGACTATTTATTTGCTGTAATTTTAGTTAAGTCGGCCTACCACTCTTATAAGAACTCCCTGGTAGTAAGATACAACCTCATTTATGGCATGACCGGCACTCCGAACACCTGGTTTTATTCAAACTTGAATGATGGAAGACTGTGGTGGCTTAATATTTATTTGAGGGTTTTATTGGTTTCTCTCTCGAAGAATGTGATCCATTTCTATTAAACTTGTTCATATATGTTGTCGTGCTCACAACTGAACTTTAATAGAAAAACATACACTGCTTCTTTATGCATTTTATTATCTATTATTTTATTTATTTTCCCACTATTCTAAAATCCATAAAATAATAAATAAATGCATAAAGGTAAACTACTACCTGACTGGTCTTGAGCATCTAAATGACCTAGGGGAATCATACCTGAGTCGAAGCTTGACTCTTGATGTAGTTTTCCCTCATCTTATATGTTCACTTCACTTCTGGAACATCAATTGTCTTGGCAGGGTCCACGTCATGTCTTGGAGTACCACCTCGTCTTGGCGGGATCCACGTCACGACTCACATCATCTTCGCCTAAAGTAAAAAATTACTCACGCACAGACGAGGGGGACTCTGGTATAAATGTACATCATGTAAATATTGGGTGCGCAAGCCCTTATACATTTTAACCGAAAAATAGAGATGATGCACAGAACACCTATTTAATTAATTACAAGCATCACACACAGTTAAATAATTAAATAAATAAATAATTAAATGCAGACATACAAGGGTCGGTACTCAAGACCAACAGGTGGATAAATAATGCACGATTAAATTAAAATGAATTAATTATGTACTAGGGTTATCTAAATTAAATTAAATGAATTTAATAAATTAAAATAATTTAATTAATTATTGGTACTCTAATTAATTTAATTTTAATATCAAAAATTAAATTAATTTAACTTAATTCAATTTAATAATCAAATTGAATTAATTTTCATCCGGGTATTAAAATTATTAACAAAAATTAATTTTAATTAATTTAATTTAAAATCTAAAATTAAATTAATTAAATTAATTATTTTTGATTAATTTAAAAGGTCTGTACCCGAAACATCACTGCACGGCCTGTGCGGGTTGTGCCAAACCCGCGTAGGGCCATGCATGGCCAAACTGGGTCAGGCCAATTTTCCCAAACCCATTCTGGGCTGGGCAGATCTTGCCTGGACAGTTTCGGGACCAATTTTACCCTACTAAAAACTTGTAGTCAAAATAAAGGAATACCTCCCAGATGGATGCGAGGCAGTGAAGGAGGGAGACAACCATGTCGCGCCGCTGTGGGAGGCCGGATGCCGGTGTGGAGGGAAACTGGGGTGGCACGCCGATGAGGGGAGCTACCGGGTGTCACACTGGCTGTGTCGCGGCCTGGCTGGGGCCGGGAGGTAGGGCGTAAGGCCTTGGTGACATCTAGGAAGAAGATGAGAGGAGTCGGTCGGCGGTCCGAGGCGCCGACTGGGATGGCAGCCGTGACTTTTCTGGAAAGAGGCGCAGTGGCATGAGATTAGAGGATCGAGACTAAGGGGATGGCGTGCTTCTCTATGCGAAGCTGTCATGGCGGTGGCGCCGTCCGAAGGAGAAGGAGGAGGTGGCATCTCTGGTGTAGGGCTGGGGAACCTTGGCCAAAATGTGCCTTTTGGTCTGGGAAGCGCAAGGAGGCGGAGGAGGCCGAGTCCTTCACTGGTCGGGTGGTGCACCTGCTGCACCGGTGTAAGCGAGATGGCCGACGAGGAGGGGTGGTGCGGGAGGCCTGCTACGGCACTGCAGGTGCAAGGTGGGAAGCTCTCTGGTCTTATAGGGAGCCCAGGATGCGAGTTGGGTGGAGGTGGCCGGCTCCAATGGGAGTCGTCGATGGATCTCGGGATGCCGCAGGGGAGGGCGCCAGCGTCTGGTGTGCGGCATGCCCAAGAATCCAGGGGGTCCGCCAGACCCCCTTTTGATTTTTTTGCTTGCTATTCCATGCACCGACCCCCCTTCCTTTTTTTAAGTCAAGTCTCCCATCCCTTTTTAAAAATTTACACACCCATTTTTTAATTAAATTTATGAATTCTTTTGAAGTCAAGTCCTCCCCATAATTTCCAAAGGTTACTTAGCCTTTTTATATAATAATAATAAAATTATTATAATGCAATAATAATTATCATTATTATATTATTAATAATAATAAAATAAATATTATTATAATAATAAAATTGTTATGAAAATTACTAAATTGTAAAATTTAAAATTTGCATATAATTTTAATTATATCTGATGAACCGATCTAATCTTGTTCGGTTCTTCAGATTGTATTAAAATTTAATACACACGATCAAACCACAAAAGTGATCTAATCCGAAAAATTAAAATGGGCATAACTTGGACGTTCGAGATTGGATCGACACACGGTTTGAGCCACAGGGAACGTATTTGAACCCTCTACTTAATTGTAATGAAATTTTAATTTTATAGGCTCAAAAAATTTATATGATCCCTCTGATACCACTGATTGGTTCTAGGGCCCGCAGCGGAATCCGGTGGGCCAGAGATTTTAAAATTTTCATCGACGGATCGACAGTACTTGTCGATGCTGATGATCCAAGCCCCGATGAGGTCTGAGGATCTCACATAACTTTTAAATAACACAAAATTAAATTGAAAACATACCTATTTAAAATTTGAATGTGCGCTCGACTACAACTCGTCGCTGGTGATCACTGCTTGAAGAATCCATAACAGCATCCCTCTAGATCATCCACACACGCTCCAAAAATCCAATGGAATTTCGATCATCGAATTCTGGGTGCTAGCGTGGTGATCCGATGATGCTTTCGATGTCCCAACAATCACCACATTGAAATCTCTTCGATGCTTGAGGAAGAACTTGATCCAAACTCTTGGATCAACAACTTCTCTCTCTAGGTTGCAGGAGGAGAGAGAGGCACTCAATTTTCAGTCCATGAATGAATGAATGAATAGTGGAATGGACACACATGAGAGAGAGAGCCCTCCCTTGTATTTACAGTGACGTTGATAAATACCCGATTGGGTTCCCCGACCCACGTTTATTTCAACGTCCACTAAATAAATAATTTTGATGAACTAAACTGCATCAATATTATTTATTATTTTATCACATACTTGTAAAATATATAAAATGTATTACATGATAAAAAACGAGCCATTTAACTTGACTCGTTGTCCCGCTTAATATTAAACGAACCTTGAATATTAAAATAATATTTGTTCGATTAATATTTTTCTCGTATTTATGAAAATTGTAAATAAATTAAATAAATTAAATTCCAAATATTCACAAATTGAATATTAATGAATTTATTTAATTCTTTTGGTGATCGATAACTTGGAAAACACTCGGATCCCATGGCGGGGCCCACAATGTCCATATACCTATTCAATTGAATAGGGTGGATTCTTGAATACACTATTGTGTGTGACCCTCTAGGCCCTTATCTTGATAGTAGTGAATAAAATCCATAGACCAAGAGCGGAGTCTAGCAACCCATCATGGCCCCTAAATAGATAAGGATTTTCATAGCAACGACAACCAACCTACGAACACCGACTGTGTACTATAATATCTTTGTCATTAAATATCTCATAAAGTAGGATGCACACTTGTGTCATCATCCTCTTCTTGCTTTATTATTTGTTGATATTACTGGATGGATTTACCTTTGTACTACTTTGTCCAAAGACTTATGAAGGCGGCACCATCCTAATCAACCATGCATGAGATATATAAATTCCTAAACTTGGAAGCGACAACTCCTTTCTTGACCATTCAACCAATGTCATACCACCAACGACGCACCCAACACAAGCTACCTCGCCACGATTTCAATACCATGGTTTTCGCCTTACATCAAAGTACGTAATCAAATAGTATACATTGGTAATGATCTCAAGTCAAGAAACCAATACACATGTCCATAGATAGTAATAACCAATAACACCCAAAACATGTGGTGTTCCTATTGGCGGGTCTGTCCTCATGATCTCACTATTGGAGATCACCAAGTGCGAACTTGATAAGAAGAAGTCTCAATGCTTATGAGCCCTCAACACCTGATATTCATACATCTACTGTTTCTAGTCAGTAAGATATATCTAGACTATAGAACATATATTTAAGATTAATGTCATAGTATCTCTAGGCTCTCATTATAGACTGGGATCTGCTATAACCTCTCGATACAACAATTAAACTTTTGAAATTACCATTATAATAGTGGACTCAGAAAAGTCTACACTATAATGGTAAGATTACATCATGTATAACTAACTGTACACATGATATGGTAATCAAAATTACTGCATAGTTGGGTCTAGGGAATCCACTATTTCAAAAAAGCCTAAGTGATTCATGAAACTTATTCTTTACGAATATATACAAGTGTACATTACATAAGTTGGATGTCCATGGGATTATCCTCTTACTCATGAAAGTAGAAGATTTGTGGAATATCTCTTCACAAAAAAAAAGTATTCATGGTTCTCCGTTCCTCTAAAATTAGACCCTCTATCAATATTATAATAGATTCTCCTCAGCCACGAACCTTGGTATTTATAGGAAAAACTTACCTACCTTTCACCGCCTCTCTTCTATTTTTATTCCATGTAAAGGCACCAAGATTTAAGACATGTCAAGGATATTTTTAAATCTTATAAGATCTTGGTGATCCTAAAATAAAATTACACTGAAAAACCCAACATCTCTTCTTACATGATATATATTTGTGGTGAATCATTCATGTGCAAGTAATGAATATCACATGATTCTACTCATTTTAAACCTCAAAAAAATTTCATATCCAAATGGAATACTACAACTTCATTTACATTCATCCATGTCATCTTCTTCAAGTTATGGGCATGCATGTAAGACAAAGATTACATGCATGGAGGTTCGCAGCCTCATTACATCATAAGCTCGATTATAGAACACACATGGTGACCTCATCTTTATCATTGGTAGTTCATCCATGAACTCTAGTAAACAGAACCTCATTTATGAGGGATGAAGTTGAAGATTATCCTTGTTAGAAATCATATGGATCAAATCAATTAAATCAAATGGTCGTGTTTTATTCATAACCTTTTGATGGTTATTGAAGAGTATGAATGCCTTCATATCCCACATCAAAGTTCACTTTAGATGTGTGGAGCTTAATAATAGATCCCATTCCATAAAAATATCGAGCCAGTAGTGGGGATCATCACTCACAATACACCACACATACCTTATGGGCTACACCAACATGCACTGGCCCACCGACACCTTGGACCAAATCCCTATGCACTCTCACCATGTGCTCTCTTGTGACCCTATACACTAGCCCATTCTCAGCCACCATGTAGGCTGGCCCAATTGGATTCCATGCATGGTTAAGGCCTCATCCCACATATTCATGGTTTAGATTTATGGATGGATTATGTGGTTGGCCTAGTTATTTTTGTAAGGCCTACCAAAAAAATGACTTATAATAATTCCAAGTGTAGAATAGAATTACAATCCATTCTAAAATTTCTTCTTCAAAACATCTTCATACAAAATGTAATTTCTTTTTTGCATAGACTTATTCTTCTTCCAAACACCATTGTAAAAAATATTTCACTATTTACACAAGTCCTTAAGCTTTAAGATTATTCCAAAAATTTTCACATTTACAAGGAGAATTACTCAATCATGACATCCAATGTCATAGAGTGAATCCATAACAATTATTCAAGAATCACCACTTCATCCACCAATTTACCAAACATATATTGAAACATAATTGATAACAAATGAAACACTAAGCCCAACAATCAATGATTCAACAAAAATTGACTTTCAAAACATCAATATTATTTAGATAATTGGTGTCTAAATCCATGAGAATTCACTCATCTTATAGGAATGGTTCAGATAATAATCATAAACTATACACTGGTCAGTGTGTGATATTTTTTGCTATTTGTACCTTCCCTACACTTGGATTGAAAGTCTACTCAAGGTTTTCCTAACCCAAGGAGAAACCCAAATTTGGTCTAATAAACTAGAGAGAGAATGTTCATCCCATGAATGGTTCTTATGAATTGATACCATAAGGTTAACTTAATGGTAAGAATATGAATATTCTATTAAGAAAATTTTGTGGGATTAGTTACTAAAGTCAGGAATGAAATACACCGGATAATAAATAATTACATTATCTTGTCCGTACAACCCAAGTTCATGGTAGAAGTTTAATATATGAATCATTCATGATATAAAATTTTATGAATCATATCCCAGAGACTAGAGAGACCAGATAGCCAGTATCCAAACAATCATGGAAAAATAGACATGGTTAGAGTAGTCATTGGTGAGACCAAACATGAGAAAAAACAACAACAAACTAGAATAACCCACCTAGATTAGAGGGTATGCATCCTCAAGGTATCTAAGAAAAGAAATCACTTGTTTCTAAATCCAGGGATAAGAACATGAAGACACCCATACCATAGAAAACTCTAAAGAAAAGTATCTATAACAAACTAGAGAGAGAAACCCCCATTAAACTTAGACATGTGACCCAGAACAGATGGAAATAGAGAAAATATCATTTTCTCTATTAGGAAGATAACCATTTTCTTAGAAGATTTAATAATAATCCACCAAATATAGAAATAAATATACCATTGAATGAGAGGAACCACAATTTTCCTATATTACAACCAAGAGATAAGGAATATAGTGAACCCTACCCAAGCTATACCATGGTCAAGGGAAAAGAGAATGGTCATCAACTTCAGGCCTTATGTTGTACCATTACCATGAGACATATGTTCATCCCATGAGACATCATATCTTGATGAAACCACTATTTTGATTCCATGCATTAAGTATATCATAGATAAATAAGCACAACCTACATAACAAGGATACATACGTACATTCATAAACAACACCATAAATAGAATCCACATTGTAACATCCCACCCCTCCTCATTGGATTGAGAAGGTGAAAGGAAATTACTTGGCCTTAAGTGACATCCTCAAGATTCCAAATGATAGAAATAAATGCCAAGGGCATCATTAATAGGTGGGGAACAATTTTCCCTTTGAAAATAAAACAGCCAACCAAACAATCCATAACTAAATAAACCACTACATAATGCATGATAATAATGAAAGATAACTAAAAAATTTCATTTATATCAAAACCAAATAATTAGAGTACCATAGTGGAAGACTAAAAAACAAACAAGTACACAATAGAAGACTAAAAAACCAACAAAACTCAAATATGACCACAAAACTCCAAATATCCACACACTCCATGATCCAACTCCACCAAAATAGCCAAAGTATTTCTAAACACCACTAGATAAGTGTGATACTTTACCTTTTCCTATGTCCCAATAAAATATATCTACAAAATCACAAAAGTTCCAAAGAACATGTGAGTAATGAAATTCAATAGGATTTCCCCAAATTAATTCCCTAATCACGCCACTAGGATAGAACTTTTAACACATTTATATAAAACATTTTATATAAAAAAATTTCTAAAACATTTTATAAAAGAATATAAAAAAGTTCCATAGTAAAATAGTTTAAAAAAAAAATCAAGTTCCAAGTAAAAAAACCAAACAATACTTTAAAATCATTTCACAAGTTCTATTTCTGTATAACCATTCTATTCCACATATCTACACATCCAACCATTTATGAAACTTGGACCTCCATATACATGCGAGTGCCAAGTCATCCTTTCACTAATCCATCACTTAATAAACCATTTTGATGGGGGAAAGTCCTAACCCTTATTCATCCCACTAATAATGGGGATACTTCTTAAACTTATCTATCCTGAATTCACATGAACACACACAACCATTATGCCAGAAACTAATGAAAAAACAACCATTTCAATAAAACTGTCCTTTTATTGAAAACCTTTCAAACAACCATTTCAATAAAACCAACCTTTTATTTAATTTTTTTCCATGCATCAAAACCAACAATCATTTTAAAAACATCATTTTAAAATCAAGTTACCAATTCCATTTTCCACAAAAACGCCCAATTTCCAAAATTCTATAAACCACCAATAAAGAGGGTTTCCAATAAGAAATTCACATCAATTTTACAACCAATTTCAATAAAAATAAACAATTTAAAATCAAGACTTCTATTTATATTAATATAAGTCAAGGGTGAATCCACCTACCTCGGTATTTATGGAGAAAACAAAGAACGACATTAAAACACCCATGAAACCAGGTTGAATCTCCAAAAACCCACCTTATATCTCTTACGCTTTCATTAAAAAGGCCAAATATAATTATATTTGGCATAGAAAACCTTATATCTATCCACCAAGGAAGTAGATCTAAGAAAACAAGAGAGAGGTAGAAGTAAATATAAGGAAAACCACCAAAAAAACCATGAAAGAAGATTTACCATGATAGCTGGGATTCAATGAACCAAGAAATGCCTTCAGATCGACTCCAAATCAATGGGGACAAATTCCTTAGTCTTTGAGAGGGAGAAATCAGGAGTTAGGGCCTATTTGGGGAAAAAATAGGTGTTAGAGTCTAATTCCAACTTAGATCCACTTTTTGTGGATCTTGTTTTTAAACCATGCATGGTTAGTCACATGGTTAGACAAACCATGCGCTAACCGTGTGCCAAATTTTGTCTCAAGGGGGACCTCACATGGTTGGCCTTCATGGTTAGACAAACCGTGTACCAACTGTGAAAAAGGACACTACCCCAATTTTCATGGGTTCTCGTAGTCTTACACATGGTTTGAAAACCTTATGCCTTACCCTTAGCCTCTGTCTCATTATGCACGGTTTCCTATATAAGTTTCACGGTTTCCACAAACTTTACACCTATAGAAAATCCCTAAAAACATTCTAAAAGGTCTCCAAACCTTCCCAAACTCAACCCAAAAACTTTATATACTTAAAATACATAAATTAAGGTTTACTTAATTAAAATTGAGGGTGCTAAAATCTCTCCATCATTGGCCTTTCCGTCCCTAGAAAGGAGAAAACCACTGGTGTCTTGAAAGAGTTCAAGCCATTGCTCGATCATTTACTTCTCTCATTCCCAAGTCCCTTCCTGAATCTAACAATGTTACCAGAAAACCCATACTAGACTAATTCTTTTCCCACGCAAGACTTTCACTTTCTTATCCACAATCCACACTAGTATTTGCACCAACTAAGCATCTAGCTCTAGGTCAATGTGATCTCATCGAATCACATGGTCAGGATTTGGCTAATAATTTTTCAGCTGAGATACATGAAACACATTATGCATAACACTGACCCATGGTGGTAATTCCAACTGATATGACACCCCTATAACCCATTACATTATCTAAAAAGTTCATATTTATCTAGGATATAACTTTCCATACTTCACAAAATGACGATGTCCAAGCCTTGGAGAGATCCTCAAGAACACATGATCACTCACCTGAAAAAATAATGTCTGTCAACGTTGATCCGAATAAGAAATCTAATGACTATGATCCATCTCCATAATTTTCCTAATTAAATTAATATTATCCATTGTTTCTTGGACAAGGATCATCCCAACCAGTGAATTCTCACATGTTTCCACCCAAAAAAGTGAAGAACGATAAGGACACCCATACAATGATTCAAAAGGATCCATATATATCAAGGCTTGATAACTTTTGTTGTATGAGAACTCCAATAACAACACATGATCTTCACACGAGCCACCAGAATTCATTACACAATCCTACAACATGTATTCCAACATTTGTATCATCAGTTCGGATCATCCATACCTATGAGGATGATATGTCATACTCATGGTCAACTGAGTCCCAAGGGATTTATGTAAGGATTTCATGAAATGAGACATAAAACTTGGATCTATGTTAGAAACTATCAAAACTGGTACGCCATACCTCTTTACCACTTCTCAGATATATATTTTTGATAAGTCCTCCACTATACGAGATTCATGAATAGGGATGAAATGAGACGACTTTGTGAGATAATCCACAATCATCCACATGGAATCATGTTTTCAAATCATTATTGGGAGACCTGTTACAAAATATATAACTATTTGTTCCCATTTCCACATATGGATAGGTTAGGACTATAACATACCTAATGGTCGTTGATGTTCCGCCTTAACTTGCCAACAAGTTAAGCATATTGAAACAAACACAACCACATTCATTTTCATATCGATCCACCAAAACTGTGCTTTCAACACCTAATAAATCTTCTATATTCTAGGATGAACAACCCATCTCGAATGGTGGTAAACATGAAGATTTTTTTCCTAACAAGCAATAATTATGACCATCTGATTTTTGAACCATAACACTGAACTCTCATCCAGCTTCCATCCCTCAATAGTCTCCCCACCATTGATTTTTGACCGCATCACAACACATTATGAATCAGATGTATGTGCCTCTTTCACAATATTCACCAAATCAGGAGCAAATGAAACTAGAAAGAAAACTGAAACATCATGTTAGTCTTCACATTCCAAGTTCATCTCCATTATCACTGAAATCAACTTCCACTGATCTAAAGCCTCTTTTTCCAAGTAAGCATATGACTTTCTGCTTAATGCATATGCTACAATACTGCCTTTACCCAGTGTATACATCAATTAAAAGATTTTTTTTTTGGATATAATCCATCCATATTTTTTGTCTTAGGTTCAAATCACTTTTTTAGAAAATATGTTTCAAGCTTTTATGATCCATAAGCACAGTAAATTTCTCACCAGAGTTAATGAAGCCAAGTCTTCAAATCATGGATGACTGTAGGTAACTCCAAATCATGTGTTGGGTAGTTATTCTCATGAAACCCTAACTGCATTGAGATGAAATAAATAACATGATCTCCCTACATTATAACACATCACAACCTTAATCCTGAAGCATCACAATGCACCATGTACCCTTGTCCCGATTCCAGCAATATAAAGATTAATGCTGATGTAAGGCGAATATTAAGCTCTTGAAAAGAATTATGAAATTCATCATTACATTGGAATGGAACATTATCCTTGTAAAATATGTCATTTGTAAAGCTAGTCATGATAAATCATGAACAAAATGTTAGTAATAACCAACTAGACCAAGAGAACTACGTATCTCAAAGACATTCTTTGGAGGTTTCCAAGAGATAATAGCCTCTATCTTTTCCAGATCCATAGAAACACCTCATTAAGAGATTACATGTATAAGGAAACATATCTATTATATCCAAAAATCATACTTTGTTAATTTGGAATACAAACAATGATCCCTCAAGATTCCCAACACTATCACCAAGTGTTTCTCATGATCAACCCTTGTCCTTGAATACACCAATATATCATCCACAAACACCACCACAAAAGAATCCAGATATCTCTAAAATATCCAATTCATAAATTCCATAAATACTTATGGTGAATTTGTAATACTGAAAGGCATTACCACATACTCTTAATGGCCATTTCTACTTCTAAAAGCTATCTTTGGAACATCCTCCTTCCAAATACTCAATCAGTGATATCATGATCTCAAGTCAAACTTAGTGAACCACTAAGACCCCCTCAATTGATAGAATATATAATCAATTCATGGAAGTGGATATCTATTATTTATCTTAACTTGGTTAAGATTATGATAATATACACAAATATTAAGAGTTCCATCTGCCTTTTTAACAAACAAGACCAGTACTACTCATAGAGACGTGCTCGACTGAATGAACCCTTTGGTTTCCAGCTCTTCCAACTACACTTTAAATTCCATTAATTCTATTGGTTTCATCTAGTAATATGGAAGGGAAATAGGATTGGTCCCTAGAAGAAGATAAATCATAAATTCTAGTTCTCTTATGGGTGGAAAACCAAAGAAATTTTTGGGAAAAACATCTGGAAATTGATCCAAAACTACAGGAAAACTACTATTCTCACTCTCTTCAATTGATTCCAAAGTCAATATTTCTAACTAGTACAAGATCATTCCAAATGATGGTGTTAAAAAGTCCATTTCACCTACCTTTACATTCTGGTCCCCTCTAAAGATATTCTTGATGCCATCATTAATTATAAAACTGACCCTTCTGGTATAATAGTTGATGTGATCCTTGAATGTTGTTAACCAATCCATACCCGGGATTATGTCATAAATATTCATTTCCAACAATGAGAAATTCCATATCAAATAACCTCTATCAAAATTTATAGAACATGATCTACACACAAAGTCTCTACATTCTTTTTGACCAAGAGGAGTTTGAAGTTTTAACATATAAGACATCATCTCAACTTTTAAACTCAAAAAATCAACAGAATGAGAAGCACTAAAGGAATTGGAAGCACCCACATCAAACAAAGGTTTCATAAGGGTAGAATTAAAAATAATCAAACCTCTCACCATCTATGGTCTATATCAATCATCCATAATAACCTGTTCATCTCCATATAATTTCTTTATCATGACACTTTGTTCTTTATTTCCTTGTTGAGAATGCCTTTGTTCAGAATTCATGGTATTCCTAGAATCACCATAGATAGATTTGTTCTGCTAATGATAGGTATTTAGCTAACCTCATCTCATCAAATAATATGAAATTTCTGACACATGATAATTGTCCCAAACACCAAACCTCAGAATACTATGAAAATAGCACCGAAGATGCCCCATTTGATTGCAATTGTGGCATGGTCTCGGTGGTGTCGTACACTCTTGATTCATGTGGTATAATATAGAACATTGAAAACATTAAACTTTTATCTTGGGTCTTGGAGGAATATTTACCAATCTAGGTTCCTGATTATGAGTCATCACCATACCTTGGAAATAGGTGTCCCTCTTCCGCTTGCTCCCATAATTAGAGTTCCCACTGTTTCATGTAGGTATCAACATGACCCCTCCACCTGTAGCTCCAGATATGTCATGTTCATCCACTAATGATCTATTAACCATCTTAATATAATTTGTTATAAATAGAATGAAAATATTCAAGATAATTTTTTACCTCAGTCCTGATTCAAAGATGCATGCCTTCAAGGACACACTAGCAACAACTTCATGTGAAAAGTGTACTAAATTCATGAATTGAGATGCACACTCTATCAATGTGAGGCTCTCATGTTTAAATATGAAGAAGTTTGTCATTTCTAGAAATCTTGAACTTATGAGGATAAAATTATTTTTTGAAAAATTATTTAAAATCCTCCCATGCAAGGCCATGGTCTAATTTAGCCTGAACTGCTAAATCCCACCACTGACGTGCAAGATCCTCCATCATATACATCACCATCTTGACTTTCAATTCCATTAGTGTGCAAAGGAAATCTAAGATTCTATTCATCCCATCCAACCACACCTCTTCCTTTTCTGGTTCTGAATCACCATGAAAGAAGGGTGGATTCTACTTTTGGAACTAGATAGAGTGATCCACTTGCCTTGGTTCATCCCATCAGTTACCTCTATCCACATCTTGAAAATCTTGGACAATACTTTGAACTAGCTGTTGGTTCACCTGTGGATCATGTGAAACCACATTCTCAACAGCTTCCTCTGGTTGGTTTCTATGATGCTCACCAGGTGCCATTTTCTATACATACAAAAATTCCATAAGCATCACTCTCTATAAATTGAAGGCTTTATATCTCAAATTATATAACATCATAAATATCGCAATGTTAGTATCCAAAATTCAACATTTTCCACTTTTAACCATTTTTGAAAATTCCACCATGCTTTTGAAAATCCAACTATTTTCAAAAATACCACAATCATGCCCTTTTCAAAATCTCACAATTGAAAATGATTTAAACGTTTTTTAAAAATCAACATTTTGCACCAAATCATATATAATTACTCAAAATGAAATATTCACTCCTAGTGGGAAGTCATTTCTATAATGCATGTCATGCTCGTCTCATTGTATAAACCCATGATAATGAGATTCTAACTCCTATAAGTGTCTTAAAAACACTTATGTACTCAACTCCCTAGTAACTTGAAGTTCAACATAAAAAGGTTAGATACATATTTTTATGCTTTACATTTCAAGTCCTGACATTCCTAATTCCTTCTAACAACCCAACGTAAGGAATAAACTAGAGTGGATTTCAATTCCAAGACGGATAGAATCAATGAACAATTGTTAGTCAAGGACAGAACAAGATGATACTACTTGTAACATACCCCCCTTCTCATTGGTTTGAGAAGGTTGAAGGACATCACTTGGCCTTAAGTGACATCTCCAAGATGCCAAAGGCTGGAAATAAATTACAAGGGCTTTATTAACAGGTGGGGGATTATTTTACCTTTGAAAATAAAACAACCAACCAAAAAATACATAACCAAATAAATCACTACATGATTCATGATAACAATGAAATACAATTCAAACATTTCATTTATATCAAAACCAACTAATCAGAGTACCACAAAAAAAGACTATAAAACAACCAAGTACACAAAGAATGGCGAAAATACCAACAAAACTCAAATATGACCACATAAATCCAAATATCTACATGTTCCATGCTCCAAATCCACCAAAACAACCCAAGTATTACTAAGAACCACTAAGTAATTGTGATACCTAACCTTTCCATGTGTCCCGATAAACTATATCTACAAAATCACCAAAGTTCTAAATTAGGGTTGAGTAGTGAAACTCAGAAGGCTTTCCCCAAATGACTTCCCTACCCATGCCAACAGGATAGAAAATGTTAGCACATTTTCATAAAACATTTTATATAAAATAATTTCTAAAATAGTTTATATCATAATGTAAACAAGTGCCATCATAATTTTTTTCTCAAAACAATATCAAGTTCTAAGGAAAACAACCAAAGAATACTTTAAAACCATTTCACAAGTTCTATTTTTGCATAACCATTACATTCCACATATCCACACATCCAACCATGCATGCAACCTAGAACTCCCTATACTCATGAGTAGTGAGTCATCCTTTCACTAAGCCATCACTTAATGAACCATTTTGACAAGGGAAATTCTTGAACCTTATCCATACCATTAATGAAGGGAGAAACTTCTTACCCTTATCCATCCCGAGTACACATTAACACACACAACCATTATTCTAAAAACCAATTCCAAAAAACCATTTCAATAAAACCATCCTCTTATTGAAAACATTTCAAAAAACTATTTCAATAAAACCAAAATTTTATTGAAAAAAATTCTCCATGAATCAAAAACAAAAATCACTTTAAAATCATCATTTTAAAATCAAGTTACCAATTCCACTTTCCACAAAATGCCCAATTTCCATAATTCTATAAATTGTCACTAAATAGGGTTTCCAACAAGAAATTCATATCAGTTTCATAACCAATTTCATTTTTTTAAATCAATCCTCCTATTTCTAGAAAGAGGAGTTGAGAGTGAAGGCACCTACATAAAAATTTATGGTGAAAATGAATAATGACACTAAAACTCCCATGAAATAGGGTTAAATCTCCAAAAAAAACACCTTATATCTCTTCCCCTATCATTAAAAAGGCCATATCTAATCATATTTGGCATAAAAAACTTTATATTCATCCAATGTGAAAGTATATATAAGAAACTGAGAGAGAGGGAAAAGTAGATCTAAGAAAAAAACCCATAAACGATGACTTATTGTGATATTTGGGCTTCAATGCAATAAGAAACACCTTTAGATCAGCTCTAAATTGATGGGGAAAGATTCCTTTGCCTTTGAGAGGAATAAATCCCATGTTAGGGTTGGTTTGGGAAAAAATAGGGGTTAAAGGCTAATCCTGACTTAGATCCATTTTTTTATTGATCTTGTTTTTAAACCATGCACGGTTAGTCACATAGTTAGACAAACCATGTGCTAACTGTGCGCCAACTTCTATCTCAAAGGGGACCTCACACAGTTGGCCCACATGGTTAGAAAAACCATGTACCAACCATGCAAAAGGCCACTATCCCAATTTTCACAGTTTATCCTAGGCTTCTGCATGGTTTGGAAAAACTGTGTGCCTGCCCACGCACCTTCCCCTTAGCCTTTGTCTCATTGTAAATGGTTTTCTATAGGATTTGAATGGTTTCCACACTCCATGATCAAACCTTGAACCAGTATAAAAACCCCAAAACATTCCAAAAGGTCTCCAAACCTTCCCAAACTTAACCCAAACACTTTATATACTTAAAATAAATAAATTAAGGGTTACTTACTTGAAACCAGAGTGATGCACACATGAAAGTACTATAAGATTCATAAGAAAAAGAAGTATGTAAACACAAAAACATATTTAACATAACAATCAAACAAGAATAGGTAGTATAGACACCATATCCAACACCACCATTCATGAAGAAAAATATCCAAAAACATATTTCTTAGGCATAATAACTCATTAATATCCATTCCAACCCACCAGTAAGGTTTCCATCCACTAATTATGCATGTAAAAACTTTCCCTAAGAACCACATGAAAACTTATCAAGTTTCAAAAAATAAAAACAATTTTTTTGATAAGGTGTAGTTCAAAATAACATTAAAAGAAACATTTTTATTTTTTTCTTAAATTTTAGCATCAGTAAAACTGTTATGAACTTAATTATATAAAATTTATTTAAAAATCATGATGAAACAATGCCATCTTTATAAAAAAAACTTTGTAAAAACTGGAAAATTATGTATTTAAAAATAATAAAAGATATCCAATTTTGAAACCCATTTCCCTAAATTCCACTTAAAGTAGGGTCTTCCAAAATTTTGTTTTAACTAAATCAAATATGTTTGAATTTTTTTATAAAAAATTACAAAAAATACATTTTGTAAAACCAATTTTTAAATCCAGAAAACCATAGTAAACTTAAGTGTATCAAAAGTATTCTATAAATTAATATCCTATTTGTCATCAAAACATAGATCATCAACTTAAATCACATTAACAGGTGTAACTAAATCAATTAACCATAAAGAGAAACATAATATGAACCAATCATCTCATATGCATGAAAAAGTGACCAAATCTCCTATTAACTAATGATTGATCAACTAGTTTGTCACACCATGACCCTATCACATTAATTATTTTTAATTATATAATTTTATTTATCCTCATTTTTTAGTTTTGGGACATGATGGGTTTTAAAATTTTAATTTTTGGATTTTTTAGTTTTGGTGCATGATTAGCGCACGATTAATAAAAACTATGCATAGACTATATGAAAGTGTCAATAGTTTTTAGTAGAGCTAATCACATGGATAGCTTATGGTTTTCCTAACTGTGTGGGCTGACCATGTGAGGTGTCTAGGGACTCTAGTAGAGGTTCATGATTGTCATACAGTTTGAACAACCATGCAGACAAACCGTGCGCGGTTTCTAAGGTTTTGAAAAATAAAATAAAGTAAAATAAAATAAAAAAAGAAATTTATTATTATTATTATTTTCTTATCTCCCCCTTTATCCTTAGGTCACATGAAACCCTTCCTCTATATGTCACACAATAACCAACAGCTGAATCCCCCCACTTGTGTGCCTCCCTCCTCTCCTCTACCATGGGTTACAACCACCACTGCCTCTGATTTCTTGGTGTGATATTTTCCGGTGAGTCCCTATACTCCTCTGCTTCATTTTCTTTCCATTTTAATTGCACCATTTCTATTCCCCATATAGAACTCATGACCCATCCAAACTCTAACCTGTTTTTGGGTTTTTTTCTTTTTGTTTCTTGTTTTCTAAGATCCTTGGGTCCTGTTGGGTTCGATTCTAGCAACGGTTGTTGAAGGTAGTGGGGTTGACATGTGTTTTGGGTAAGGTTTATTTTGATTTTATTATTCATACCAATTTTAATTATGGATTTCATAATTTTTGAGTCTCTGGTATTTTTCTAGTGTGTTTTGGATTACCATTCATGAAGGATACTTACACACATATGCATGGGTAAAGAGTATATATATATATGCCCACTCTGTACATATTCCATCATGGTGAGGGGAATATGTAAAATGTATCTAGGGGTAATTATATATATATATATATATATATATTTATAGGTGAATATGTGTGTAAGTGTGAATGGAGGGTCTCTCTTACTTTCGTGGGTCTCTTTGAAGTGGATTTGGATTTCCATTATCAATGGAAGCATTTTTTGAGGTAGGTCCCCTATTTCCAAGACTTTATTTTGGAAACTATGATTGATTTCTTATTTATCTGCATGTTTTAATTATATTATAAAGTATATATAATATAGGAAATGATTTCAGTGATTGGAACAAGTTTCATCCATGTGTTTCATGATTTCCAAATTTGTCACCTTGGTTTCTTTATGTTAAATCATGTTTCCAAATTTGTTTAAAATGGAAATAACCTTGGATGTTGTACTTATTTTCAAAAAGACTTATAAATATAAAAGTTATTTTTAAAGGGTAATGATTAATTTTTATTTCAAATTCTGAGGCCCATTTGGCACCTTTAAGTATTTCTTGTAAAATGGGTTTTAAATATCATGATTTGTAGGCCTGGTTGACACTTTCGAAATGAATTTTATATTTTGGGAACCCCCATGGTTGTCCTCTAGATAGAAAGGGTCTTCGCATGGACAGTGTCAGGAAGTGGGTAAGTCATGCACATTGGATCTCATGTTACTTTCAAGCATGTGATGACCTCATCTATTCTCATTTATGATACTAACATGAGATTCAAGGTGTCATATTGAGATTCGAGAGACAATTTCTATTTAGTTCCGATTAGATGGACTAGATCCTCATGGAATAAACATATGGGATGTGCCACTAGTGAGGCTAGTTATGTGCAGCTTGGTTGGTTATTGACTTGGGATCACATAGGCTGACAAATGGATTCAGAACTGAGTACATCTAGGGTCTCTTCACTTTGTGTCTAGGTATATCCTATGATAACTATTTCACTTGTATTATAATTTCCCTCATTTTTTCATGTTTTTATAAAATAATTTTAGCTATTATGCTTATACTAGAAACACTTAATTTAGAAATTGTGATATGTTTTTCAATGTTTTCATTGAAATGTATCTTCAATACATGTTTATTCTTATAAAGAGGTTTTCCAAAAGTATTTTATCATTTAAAAACTATTTTTAGAAAAAAAAAGGAAAATGGTTCTCTGAAATTATTAACTTGTTAATTTTCTTAAAAAGGGAATAAAAAATTATTTTAAGTATATGTATTTTTAACTAACATGGCATGGTTTTCTTTTTAAAGGTAAGGCATAGGTCATGGTTCTTTTTTTTAGAATCCCTACTAAGTATCCCGGTGCTCACGCTTTATTTATCTATCATTTTTCAGTTCTAGGTCTGCCTTATATGGTTCTTTATTGGAGCGAGCATGGTTCTTTAGTTAGAGGTGTCCCATGAGGTCACTTGGAGGTATATATAGTAGTTTATTTTTTATTTCTTTTCTACTTCCAATTTGTTATTTTATATTTATATTGTCTATTTATTTATTTAACATTAATTTATGGTATAATCATTCCCAACCAAGTTTCATCTAATGTGTGAAACTAGTTTCAAGCCTGAGAGAATC
This sequence comes from Viscum album, assembly GCA_963277665.1. Lineage (NCBI taxonomy): Eukaryota > Viridiplantae > Streptophyta > Magnoliopsida > Santalales > Viscaceae > Viscum > Viscum album. Next base: position 1,389,301,900 of record OY728151.1, on the reverse strand, counting down.
AGAAACACATTTCGGGCCTTGTCGTAGGCTAGCTTGGGTGACCGGTTCAAGGTCGACCTGAGTTGGTTCATGAAAATATGGTATCAAAGCCATTATCCCTTTTTATTTGGTTATGTTCGATAGTTTGGGGCTAGTATTGTCATAAATCAAGTGGTCAATCATGGGTAGGTTCTTGATCACCACCTATTTAGAAGGATTCTTGAATTTCCATTATGGTCTAGGATGGTTATGCCTCAAAATTTAAGCTTGTATCTCAGTTGTTTTTTAGGTTTCTAGTTTTTGATTGAGCATTTTTTTATCTTTTAGAATTTGTGGGTTATTTTAAGAAACTTCAAGGCTTGGAGTGGTTGTTTTTGAGGAATTTAAAGCGGTGAATGGTTACTATGAATAGTTTGGAAAACTATGAATAGACCATGAAACAAACTCAAATGACCTCCAAGGTTCTCACCTAGTTGGTGTAAAATCTTCCAAATTGTGCATCCAGGTTGTGTGTAGCAGTGGTTCTTTTGAAGTTTTGAGATTTTTATTCATTAATTAATTGGGTTGCTATTTTTTTTCTTGGTATTTGTTTTAGTTGAATTTTGGGTGTTTCCCTTGTATTTTAAATTGGTAATTAGTTTATTGAAATTGTATTTTCACAATGAAAACCTTGGGATCTTGAAAAATGAAATTGGTCATTTTGAAAATGGAAAGTATTTTGGAAATTGTTTTTTGATCTTTGAAAGGTTTTACAAAAAGTGAATCAAAAATGACTTTGGAATTTTTTTTGGTATTTTGGAAATGAATTTTTTTTGTATGATAAGGGGTGGCTTAAAATTGGTTGGGAATTTGAATTTGGCTTGAATGTTTTGTTTTGTGAATGGAAAATATTTTGGATTGACCATTGGTATTCCTACGAATGATCACATATATTGATCTATGCATGTGGAAATTGTATATTTTGTGGTATGTATTGAGGTTTGATTGAGATGGAGGGGATGTATATATATTTTAGTCTTCATGGAATACCAATGGTGGGTGTTTGGTTTGTAAGTCTTTTTATGTTTTATGAAAATGGTTTTCAAAAAGGGGGATTTCAATGTTTTGAAAAGTGACTAAGTAATTGTTTGATGTTTTCTCATGAGTTTTGGGATTTTTTTTGGATTTTTTTATTTATGTTTATGTTGGGTAAGAGGAATCAAAATATAGAGTGTATTCTAAAATTATCTTTAGTGATTGGGATGGTTTTGGAAATGGTGGTTTTTAAAAGAGGTTTCTTGGATTGTTTTTTAGTGGTGTTATGGTTTAGTTTTGGATGATATTTGATTTTGTTTTTGATTTGGTTTTTTGATGTATTGGTTTATGATCTTGGTGTTTTCTTTGAATTTTTATTTGGATGAGTTTTGGTTCAATATTGATTTGTTTGTGATTTTTTATATTTTTTAGAGTATTCTTCCTAGAAAGGTCTAAATTTTTCTAAGGGGTCTCTTTTGGTTGTTATTTTTTCAAAACCTACCAATGGAGTGGTGGGGTTTATTTTTTTTGTTTGTTACCTATTTCCCATAGTGGTTGAGGACTTTTAGGTGTTGTAGGATGGATGAGCTCATGGGTGTTCAATAGGGCCAACAAATGGTGGTGGAGTAGGTTGACCTCTTTAAGGAGCTATTCTTTCCCCCCATAAATAGAGTCAAGTGATCTATTGAAAGAACCTCTCTTACTATGGGGTATTCATCCTAAGAAGTATCCTTCGTTAGTGCTTATATATTCTTCATCGCACCACATGATTTTTTTCTTCCAATGTAGTTGGTTCAGACCCTCTAATCCATTTTCTATAATCCTATGAAGTCTTGTCGACAGTGTGTCCATGGAGAAGTTTTGTAAGTTTTTTTCTAGAGAGGATGCCTTGGTTGGAGGTTTTTAATCCTTGACTATGGGTAACTATATGCTTCAAGACATTATGGCTCTATCCATAGGTCCCATAGTGAATCTTTTCATGCAGTTGAGAAATTTTCAGGTGTGGGGGAAAAATTTAGATCCAACTTTTTCTCTCCGACATCGGATAAGAAGAATAAATTTGAGTTTTTCTCTTCCTATAGTTGTTTGTTTTAGAACCCAACATTTTTTTGATATTTTTTGTGGATTTTTTTGGAATGGTTTTAGTTTTTGAGTAGTGCCTATTGGAGAATATTTCATCTCATGGAAATTATGAATCTTATTTCAGTCTAGTGTTTAATTTTATTCACTTTATTTCCCCCCCATTTATTGAGGGTCCATACCTTATAGTCTGTTCAATAATGGTGGGGAAACCCACTATGGGTCTTGTTGATATCTTCTCTCAAATTTTCCAGGTGTAATTCAGAAAGTTAAGTGGTCACACCAGTGTTAGAGTTTTTATCTTGATTTATAGGTTGTTTAGGTTTGGTAAACTAGTGTCCGAATGGGGTTCTAAAATGATGGGGAGACCACCCTTGGTGATCTCGGGGTGAGCCTAGCTCTCTAGTCATTGTTATTTTTTTTTTGAATTTTGAATTCTAGTTGCCCATGTGATTCTTTGATTCTTCCCCACCCAACCCTAACTAGAGTAGTTTGTCTAGATTGGATGATGGGTTATGTGAAAGATTCTCATGGAGATCCTGAACAGACCGTAGTGGGTTTCCTTGGTGATTCTATGTTATGTCTCATGGTGTTCCATGTTTTGAGATTGTTTTTGAAGGTTTGAGTCTCTTCTATTGGGTCTTTTTTTGGACGGTTTAGGTTCTTCAGTGTTGCTCATTTTCCCTTCGTTGTAAGTTCATTTTTTTTTGAAAATGACCTATTTAGTCTCTTTTAAGGATTAGAGTTACACAAGAAGGGTTCATATTAGCTCCTCTTCCTCAGGTTTAAAAAACCTCATCTCATGCAGTTGTTTGATTTTGTAATTCCTATAATGTCATGACTAAATGAATATTTGAGACTTTCTTGGGGAATAAAGTGTCATGGTGGGGAAAATTGTCACACCTCAAACCTAGAATATTAATTATTTTTAAATATATAATTTTACATATCCACTCTTTTGAGTTTTGGTCCACGTTGAGTTTCAAAATTTTAATTTTTGGATTTTTCAGTATAGGCGCACAACTAGCGCATGGTTAGTAGAAATAGTACATAGGCCATGAAACGATGTCTGCAATTTTTAGTAGATTTCATTGCATGATTGGCAGATGGTTTCCCTAATAGTGTGTGCTATCCATGAAAGGTGACCAGGACCTCCAGTAGAGGTGCACGGTTGGCGCACAGTTTGACTAATCAGTAGCAAAACCATGTGTAATTTCTAGGTTTTTGAAAAATAAAATAAAATAAAGTAAAGTAAAATAAATAAATAAATTATTATTATTATTATTATTATTATTATTATTATTATTTTTAATATTAGTATTTTCTTATATACCCCTATCCTTAGGTCATGCTAACCCTCTTCTTCTCTGCGTCGAACGACACCCCATGGACAAATCCCTCCCTTGTGTGCCTCCCTCCTCTCCTCTACTATGGGAATATAACTGCCTTTGCCTTCAATTTCTTGGTGTAATATTCTATGGTGAGTCCCTCTCCTCCTAATATTCATTTTCTTTCCATTTTTTTGCACCATTTATCTTCCCCCATATGGCGTTCATGAAACATCCGAACACTAACCCATTTTGGGTGTTTTTCTTATTACTTATTGTTATCTAGGGTCCTTGGGTTCTGTTGGGCCTGATATTAGTCATGGTCGTTGAAGTTAATGGGTTTTACATTGATTCTAGGTAAGTTTTATTCTGATTTTATTCTTTATCCCAATTTTAATTATGGATTTTGTAACTTTTGAGTCTTTGGTATTTTTCTAGTGTGTTTTGGATCACTGTTCATGAAGGGGACTTACACACATATGCATGGGTAAGGCATATGTATATACATATTCCCTCTTTGTACATATTCCATTATAGAAAGGGGAATATGTACAATGAAACTAGGGGTAATTATATATATATGTATGTATAGGTGCATATGTGTGTAAGTGTGAAAGGAGGGTTTCTCTTGCTTTCGTGGGTCTCTTTGAAGAAAATTCGAATTTCCATCATCAAGGGTAGCATGTTTTGAGGCAGGTCTCATATGTCTAAGAATTTAATTTGGAAACTATGATTACTTACTTATTTTTTCACATGTTTTAATTATATTATAAAGTAAATATAATATAGGAAATTATTGTGGTGATTGGAACAAGTTTCAACCATGTTTTTGTGCTTTACTAAGTTGTCACTTGGTTTCCTTCTATTAAAGAGTGTTTCCATGTTTTTTTAAAATGAAAAGAAACTTGGATGTTGGATTTATTTTTTAAATTTTTTTAAAATATGAAATCTATTTATAAAGGATATTTCCTAATGATTAATTTTAATTTCAAATGATAAGGCCCACTTGGTGCCTAAAAGTATTTCTTGGAAAATGGTTTTGAACTCTCATGATGTGTAGGCCTGATTGGAACTTTCGAAATGACTTATGTATGATGGGAACCCCCATGGTTGTCCTCTATCTAGAGAGGGTATCCGTATGGATGATGTTGGGAAGTGGGTAAGGCATGCACATTGGAACCTGTTTTAGTGCCAAGCGTGTGATGTCCTCCTCACTTCTCCTTTATGCTACTAACAAGGGATCCTAGGCATCGTAGTGAGAGTCAAGAGACGATTTCTATTTAGTACCAATTAGATGGACTAGATCCCCATGGATTAGCCATGTGGGTTTTGCCACCAGTGAGGCTAGTTGAGAGTAGCTGGGTTTGATATTGACTTTGGATCACCTTGATAGTCTGACAGATGGATTCCAAACTATGTACATCTAGGGTCTCTTCACTTAGTGTCTAGGTATATCCCATGATAAATGTTTCACTTACATTCTGATTTCCATCATTTTGTGATATTTTTATAAAATCATTTTAACTGTTATGCTTCTACTAGAAATTATTACTTTATCAATTGTGATATATTTTTCACTAATTTTCATTGAAGTGTCTCTTAGCTACATGTGTCTTCTTATAAATATGTTTTTGGAAAGTATTTTATTATTTAAAAACATTTTTTAGAAAAATAAAAGAAAATGGTTCTTTGAAATTATAAACTTGTTACTTGTTTAAAAAAGGTAATGAAAACATTATTTTAAATATATGTATTTCAAAATAGCATGACATGGTTTTATTTTTAAAGGTAGGTTATAGGGCGTGGTTCTTCTCTTGGTATCCCTATCGATCATCCTGGTGCACAAGCCTTATTTCTCTATCATTTTCAGTTCTAGGTCTCCTTTCTCTAGTTATCTCTTGGAGAGAGCATGGTTATTTGGTTGGAGGTGGCCCTTGAGGTCACATAGAGGTACGTCCAACCATTTAGTTTTTATTTATTTTCTGCTGCCAGTTTTTTCTTTTATTTTGATCTTGTCTATTTATTTATAATTTATGGGCTATATCATTCCCAAACGAGTTTTATCAAATGCTCGAAACTAGTTTGTATCCCAAGAGGATTTTGAATTCCTCTCGAGCCTTGTCACGAGCTAACTCAGGTGATCAGTTCAAGGTTAACCCAGGTTGGTTTGTGACATAGTTTATGGTGAAACTAGTTACGTTATGTACCAAAATCTTAACTTGTTGAAATTGTTTTCAAAGAGGTAAGATTTATATGAGAATTACTCTACTACCATGTTTCATGTCATCGAGGTTTAAAGTTAATAATATTATTGAAAACATTCTTTTAACAATCAAGTATACTCCAATAACAAAGAAATTAAACAAATAAAATTTAATATATCATAAATTTCATATGCTTCGCTAATCAATAAACTATTCATTGAAAGATTTGAAAAATGTTTAAAAAATTACAACAAACTACCTCTATTAACACATCGAAACTTTATTGTTTATCTATCCACATAATTTTCAAATTACATACATTAAATAAAATACTATCAACATGTTATTTCTTTATTTGGTTTTCAAATTGACTAGAAATAGTTACATTTTTAGCATGATTTCATGGCCCATGATCTAATAATCACATGGGTTCAAAAAAAACATTACAATAGACAATTAAATTTTACATATGAAAATTATACATGCAACACTATTCATGGTACTAGTCATGCTTTACTAATTTTAAATATAATAAGAAATAACATTGACATGCTATTCTTTTTAACCTATCATGAAATTATCCAAGGGAATAAGAAGTCAAAGTTCCAGTATGTTTTTTGTCCAATATTATGAAATAAGTATAAAAATTTCAAATTAATAAATTTAAATAATTATCTACCATGTCATGAAAATATTAAAATATCAGTCTAAACACAAATGAGTTAAAAATGGGTAAAGGTTCTATACAGTACTAACATATAAATAGTTACTAAGAAAAAAAAACAATAATCATGTGATTATGAATTTAATTACTCAATTTAAAATGGTGGAATATCTTAAAATATCATGGATTTAAATTACCAATTATCTAATTTATGGTAATTAATGTCATTACTAATTTAGGTTTCAGTTCCATAAAACTTTCATTTTACTTTAGAAAATAAAACATAAGAAGACCTAATCACAATTCAATGCAAAAAATAATCAACACACAATAGAAAGATAAAGCATACTTACCATGTTCTCAAAAACCATTTTTTATATTCTCTCAATTTTATCCAAAGTACACTTACTCATGAAAAAAAAGGTTATCATGCCACCCTTTCTAAAGCATAATCAATCAAAAATCACCTAAATTATGTCATCATACTAGGAATTATTTTACTAATTAATGATACAAAAAATCTCATTGGATAAACCCACAATGACGAGGGGATGAAAAATCTAAAAGTTTCTTAGAAATTTTTTTATACCCAGACCACCCTAGTATCTTGATGTTCAACATAAAGTGGTTATATATTTATTTATATTATATAAATTTTAAGTTCTGAAATTTCTATATCCTGGATACCATCCCAAGATAATGGACCAGATAAGACTTATACCATTTGTAACATCCCCACCCAACTCATTGGATTGAGTTGGGTTGGAGGTGACACTAACATTATGTGACATTCCCAAGACACCAAATGCTAGAAATAAATTCCAAGGGATTAATAAAACATCAAGGGATGATTTTACCTAAAAAATAGAAAATAATAAGATAAAATATTAACAACCAAACCAACTATATGATTCATGTTTATAAATAATAAAAATCAAGTAAAAACCAATAAAAAATATCAAAATAGTAGTAGAAAAGTATAAAAAAATACTTGAGAAACCAAAATACTTCCCAAAATAGAAACACTAATGTGGAATCATTCCAATTATTCCATAAATAAACTCCAATATCTAAAAAACCATCCTATGGAAGTATAATAAAGAGGATCCACTAGAGAAAAATGAAACCTTACCTTTACCCATGTTACAAAGAACAATGTATGCGTATGCACTAAAGCACTTATATAGGGGGTGAGTAATCATTACTAGTAGGATTTCCCCAATATACTTCCCAACTCACACCACAAAGATAAGAACACATTATATTTACCATTTAAATAATAATTTATAAAAAAATAGGAATATAAAAATAGTTATTCAATTTAAAACAGTTTAAATTGAAAGAAAAACAATTTATTTATAAAAAATAGTTCAAGCATAACATTTGAACTAAAAACTTTTCTATTAATTCCTTTCCACTTAGAATACCCATTACATGTTTCTCTTTCTCTATCTATCTCTCACACACATGCATATTGAATTATGGTTCCATAATAATGAGTGGTTACTCATCGATCCACCAAGTTGTCATAAGGCACTAGGTACTGTAGCAGGTACTGTTCGATATTGTAGCAGCCAGAACTATTCATCCATTTGGGCCTTTGGGCCACCAGTTTGGGCCTCGGGTCCTGTAAGGCTTTCAGGCCACCCAAGGCCTTTGGGCCAGTTGATTCTCTAGGCCTTTGGGCCACCTTAAGGCCTTAGGGCCACCCCAAGGCCTTCAGGACACTTGAATTCAGATGTACCAGTTTGACTACATGGAACAAGGCTTCAAATGAGGATTCAGGGTAGGCGCATTCATTAGAGTAGAGCTAACCAGATTTGGAGGAATGAGAGGGTATGGTTTTTCCATCGGTACTAGGCCTGTGCAACTTTTCATAGGACAACTAGCCAATCAGCACTGCAAAGGTGGAGTGCTGATATCATGATATATGAAGGGAGGAGCAGTTCCAAGTGGTCTTGTCTGGGTGATTCCCTCTAAGACATATAGGTCATGTAATTTTCTCTAAGGCTTAGGGACTTGTAAGGGTTCCACCTCACCCCTTTAAAGGTGTATTACCAAAAATAATAAAAAATGAAGGCCTTCGGGCCATTCTGACCGATAAGGTGGCCAATCTCTAGGTTCCTTAATGGAACACAATCATTATTCAAGGTCACATCCAGTGAAAATACACTGATTCCAACAATATATTCCAAGTTATCATATCAATTCATTCTACATAAACCATCTCTTACCTTTAAAATATTTCATCAAACATCTTTATTGTGTTAAAGAAAAAACATAATTTTAAAAATGAAATTTTAAAATTATAAAATAAAGGAGGATTTCCAAATTCCATTCAAATTACCATGTTCCAAATATTAAACCAAAATAATTTCCTTCAAGAAATCATTCACCATTTTATTTTCAAATCCAAGCAATAATTTTAAATAAAAACAAGCCTTCAAGTTCTAAAATAAGTGGAAAAGAGATAGAAGCCACCTACCTCTCAAAGGATGATGACAATGAAGAAAAATACAAAGGAACTTCTAGATATAGGATCACAACACATTTCCCTTAATATATCCAATAATTACCTCATCAAAACACATCATGTATCGTAGATATATCCATAAAATATTATATATAATGTTCTGGGTGAGTTGATATGAGAATATCTAAGGATAAAGAGAGGAAACAAAGACTTAACTTTGATTTTGGAGATCCAACACACTTTTATTCATCAAAACAATTCATTAGATCAAATGGAACCACCAAGAATAACTAGGGAAGGAGAAGATTTTGAGAAACAAAGATAATAATGAGTGTTTTGGAGGTAAAATCAGAGTTAAACTCTATTTTTTGGAGCATTTAATGAATATCGCATGATCAGGCTGTATGGTTTAACAAACCATGTACTAACCATTCATTTTATAATGTACATCACCTAGGAGGAAACATAGTTGTGCTGAATGTTTTAGAAAACCACGCACCAATCGTGATATGATTATGTCTCCAAACCATCCCCTAACACAGTTGGTTCACACGGTTTTACAAACCACATACCAAATGTGATTCTACCACTATCTCCACCCACACAGTTTCTACTATACTGAACATGGTTTGTAAGAATCATGCGGTAATAATTCACCTTCCCAAAACCTCTTTCATGATTTCCAAGGCAATTTTTAGGGTTTCTCATAATTGTGATCAAATTACGCACCCTTAAAACCCTTCCAAAACACTCCAAAACCATCCAAAAACTTCCAAAACTCAACCCAATTATTATATAACTTAAAAATACATAAAAAAGGGTAAAGTGTTTGAAACCATATGTGTTTCATGGTATTAAAAATCAATCCTTATTGGTACCATTCTTGTACCATCCATGTCTAGTTTTTCTTGAATACCCAGTAATGACTTTACATCAAATTGAGAAACTACCAAAATGTGGTATTGGATTTTGGTACATGGAATCCATTCTTAAATTAATATAAACTTTTCAATAACATGTATCTAGAAATTACTTCTCCCTATATGAATCATTATTCATACAAAATAATATATCACCCGTATAGGTAAATATAAAACCATCTCTATGGTTTTAAATTTCTAATGTAGTATGTGTCTCTGGAATAATTCATCCCACTATGACTTGTGTAATTTAATGTTCCTATTTCAACTAGTGTATCTAGATCCAATATTCAAATGAAGTCTTTCTTTATTCCTCCATTTCAAAGAGATACACTTCCCTCATAGAAATACACTTGGTATGATTAATACATTTCTATATTGGGTTGCTTAATATACTTAGTGGATATAGGATAATAAAATAAGATAAAATTTGTGGTTTATTGAGGTACATTTGAAGCTAAAATAGATTTAAAAAATGGTTCCCATCAAAACACCTGAGGCTATGACACAATGTACTCCCATCATAACATATTAGTCAATTTAGTTGGAATTAGATTAGTTTTTATACTACTATTTGAAAAAAAAATCTATAAAGGAATCATGGAAAACATGATATATATATATATAAGTCTCATCATCGATCCAAATTATAATTTCATCATCTTATGATGAGAATAAGGTAATGTGAGTTTATTAAAACCTTTAATCTATATATAAATGATCTATAAATACTTGGTTAAGATATAATCTGACAAACCATCCTATAGGATCCTATATATTCCTTACCAAGTGTGTTCGTTTATTCTTTGAGAATTATTAAAACATATTTAAGGAATATCATGAAGTATATATAATTAAATCTAGATTCTACTTAGAATATATTAAACTATTTGATATAATTGGTTCTATAATACTTTTGTCATACCTTTATTTCTAAATGTTTCTTTTTCTAAAACTTGATAAGTAAGTTTGTCAGCATATCTAATGATTTAGCTCATCGAGACTAAACAATTTTCTAGATATAAAATTTTAAACTAATTTCAGTTTTACTTGACCTAGAATTATCTTTTTAGAATTGGGTATGAGTATTATATTTCATATTAATCATTAGTTTATGGTTGGATATTAGCGATTCAAGAATTACTGAGATATTAGTTAAGTATCAAATACTATAACAACATTTATTCTGTAGTTGGGGTTTGGATTAGTAGTAAGCACCCTGTAATCCTACATGAAAAATGGGGGTTTAAAACACATTGGGCATAGGTACTGTAGCAATGGAAACACTGTAGCAACGACGAGCACTATAGTGGTGGCAGGGCACTGTAGCAGTGCGGTACTATAACAGACGGGTACTGTAGTAGTACTATTCACATAATGGGCCTTGGGCCAAAAATTTGGGCCTAAGGGCCTTATAATGGGCTAAATACCCTTTGGGATTTCGAGCTTTGTAATGGATCTCTCTCTACCCAGTTAAAAGTGGTCTTTTCTTTTCTTTAATAATAAATGAGGCTTCGGCCCCAACCTTAAAAAAAACATTTATTCCATAAATGAAATAATGTATCATTATGTCTAACTAGACATTGAGATAAATGTTTTTGTAAAAAATAATAAAAATAATAATTAAAATTGAATTAATCCTATTGAAAATGAAGTTATATGATTATCTCATTGATACATGAATCACCCTCTTCAGATACCTTGATAATGCACCTCACTTTTGGTAATGTTTCTATACTTTCTTGGTCCTTGTATTTGAAAACACATATTTGATAAGCATATTGTATTTTAATACCCAAAAGTAATATAAAAATAACATTTCAATGATGAATATATCTTAAGTAGAAGATTCTACTTGCTTCTTCTTTAATTCATTATAATTAATCTTAAAAGGACCTTTCTTGCCACATGAGAAGCAAATAGCTTCTTCTCACACTTTTTATTGAGACTCTTTTTTCTTTTCAAAGGATGTTTTAAAGAAACCATATAAATTTAACTAGTCTTTGGATTTTCAAACTAGAATTTCATTTTGTTCACTTTAAGGGTTTCAGAACAACTATCCTTCAATTTCTTATCTTCTTGATGAAGCATAGATAAAGTATTCATGAGTGATAGACTGTTCACACTGTACTTGGAGAATTTTGGTGGTGATGAGTATAATATGAGATTAATGGATAATTTCTTAGCCAAATGGAAGCCAAATTTTTGAATTGATCAATGTACTCCAATATCTTGAAGGCATGATCAATATTTAGGTTCCCTTCTTCTACTTTACACTAGTATAATGTAATGAAAATATCATTTATCTTGAGCCTCTCTTTCTCCTTCTCTAGGGATAATAGATTAGTTTTCAAGGTATAAGTATCCATATCTTTATGCTTCATCATTATCTCTAAATACATAGCTGATAGAATAATGAAATGAACATACGATTAATCCTCCATGAATCTTCTATATGATACCTTTTCATCCTTACTCTCCCACTGAGGTGGAAGATCTGTAATAGAGGATTCCAACACATAATCTAAAACATCCAATAGTAAATAAGTGTATAAATGATTTCGCCCCTATTATAAGTTGGTTCTATATAGTACATGGTTTTTTTTCCAGAAATGATCATAGTGTACTCATGGTTTTTTTTTCTATTTTCTACATTAAAAATAAAATCAGGTTTTAGTACTTTATCTTGATTATAAAAATGTGATGTAATAAATTTTAATTATTATAATCCCACTATTTTATCAAATTATAATATCCTTCACCATTAGATTTATAACATCCTTTATCATGATATTCTAGTGTTAAGGATCCATATTTCCCTTCTTATAACCCAGATGGGGACTTGAAAAGTTATTTGAAACTATTTAGGTAGGTAGGTCTTTCCAACTGCATTAACTCATAGCTCCTTGATCTGTTGATTAGACTTCCCTATCCTGGAATCCTAGACTTGGATTTCCTTAAAACCTAGAGACTATTTGCACTAAGTCCCATGGAGGTGATCAACCCTTGATATCAACTAGGTCAATTCATCCCAAAATTTTTGTTAAAGACCCCCCAATAATTGAAATTACCTCAATAGAGGCTACTAAATCACTTTAAATTATAATTGTATATTAATTCAATTAATTTAAGGATATACAACTTAAAATTTAATTGATGGATTTTTATACCTTATGCGCAACTATTCAGTATTTTATCTATTTACATACTTGTTAATATTATGTGGATTTTAAATAATTAATTAACCATGTCTTGATAAAATAAGATAAAAAAAATCCATTTATATCTATTGGAAACTAAAATCCGGTTCTATTTATCATGAATGTTACTATGTGATCTCACTCATTTCTTTATCCATGCATAAGTAGAAAAACTCATCATGTAATTATTTATTTTTTTTCTTTTCATGCTTGTTAACCATTCTATGTGATGATATAACATCTATGCATTCACATAATTAACCACGTAAGACAAACATAAATAAATAACAACATGATCATGAGCTATTATCTTGTGGTTGATCCATCAAGTGGATAATGGATCAACCGAGACCCTATGGGAATACCTTGATTTGTGACCTGACTTGTATCGCAGTGCCTATCAAAATCCCATGCATTTCACTCATTTAGTTTCATGTAAATATCAACTCGAACCGCATCATTGTGAATATATTTGATATTTACAAAGTATACTCATTCGTAGGTGAGGGGAACTAAAGATGTGGAAATTACATTTTATTATAGAAATATAGACATGTCGGACCTTATACATTTAAAGATGGAGGGATGATACACTGATCATCAAAATGAAAAATAACTATTATATTTTAAATATAAAATGAAATAATTAAATTACATACATAAATAACCAAACATTCATAAGTCAATGTTATCTCATGACCAGTCAACATGTGATAATATTACATAATAAAAATTAAAATTTCAAAAATTTTACTCAAGGTATTTTTAATGCAATAAACCCACTTTAAAATAATTTAAATTAATTATCAATAAATCCCATGTCACTTAAAATAATTTCTATATATTCAATTCAATTTAAGTTTATTTATGATTTTTTACAATATTTTAGGTTCATTTGGATTCGAAACAGGTCCTATAAGGGAAAATCAACCCTCAATGGGACTAGTTGGGTTGAGTGGGTTAGATCATACCTGACTTAGACCAACATGGTTTAGGTGAGCTGAAACTATTCCAGGCCATAGTGGGGATATCTGTTTGCATGGGTTGTAGGGTTTGATAGCACTAAATTCGAATGAAAGGTACCATTTTTTTAATTAATCCAACCCACACACTATTCAGGTGTTTGGAAACCATCGTCTCCCCATCAATTTGGGGGGGGGGGCTTAGATTCAATGCAGGTTGTGCTGACCACTTGCTTAATTTAATTTTTTTATAATTTATTTTACTATCAACCACATGTGATGTAGTTATACTTCCCTAGATGTACCTCCTCTTTAGTGAGAACATTCAATTCCAAATGTCTACACCCCCTCACCCCTTCCACAGATAAATAAATTATTTCATTTTTTTATTTTTAAAAACTCATCAATATTTGATTGACTATATCTTCTCCATAAAAACTTCGATCGATGTGATGTTAGTGGCGTTGAGATCATATCAAATCCTTATCTTCAAATTATATAAAATTTAATTGAAATTTTGACTTAAAAATAAATTACATTTTTTCTTTAATATCATTAAAGGAATTTTTCATGTAGTGGAAGCATGAAAGTAAGTGCTATTTTAATTTTTAGCACCAAATCAAAAAAAATATACTTGATTCAGTTAATAGATTTCCGATTTATCCCAAGGATACCATGAAATTTAATTTAAGTATAAAATGAAACCAAAATAGTAACATTGTGGAACAACATGATCTCAGTGATATCCTTTCTTCTTTGGATCACCATAGCTCAAAGACACCAAAGTAGATGCCCATTATATTTTTCACACATATAACAAAAATACATGAACATTGTGATTCAATTTTTGGGTGCTAGAGAATAATATAGAATACCTCACAATGCTTATGTGATCGTTAAAATACCACATGATTGATCCTTGAACTTGGATCGATCTGTACTTGATATTTCTCTCTCTATAATCTTGAGAGAATATAGGAGAGGAGAGAAACTCTATAAAATTCATGAAAATTCCTTATCCTTCTAGTCATGGCTAAAAAAATGAGCTTAAAAAATTAGGTTTAACTTTCTAAAATTTCTCTTAATACCTTGGATAATTTTAACCTTTCAAACCATCCCAAAATTCCATGAATAATCAAATAAATATGTTTTACATTTCAGGAACATTTCACCACTCATTGGTGAAATAAATAAGTGTCACATGATTAACCATGAGCAATTAACTTGGATATTTTCTCTCATAATTATTTAATGAACCTTTAATGGTGCAACGTTCATTCTAAAAATAATGAATTCTCGTATTCACTATTATAATTAAATAAAAATTTTAATACATTATGAAATAAATTCAATTCGTGTCATTTAAAAAAAATATAATTTAACTAATTTACTTATGATCATTCACTTAGATGCTATTTGTCCCTATATGTGGGGCCACTTCATCTTGAACTCTAATTCATCTGAATTTGTAGAGCCTGTGAATACAATTTTTGTGTTATAGCCCTCAACTTGATAGTATTAAGTAAAACTCACTGACCAATAGAGGTATCTATAAACACATCATGACCCCTAAAGAGATGAGTATTATTCATAGATATAACAACCTCATATTCACACTTACCATGTAATATAATCTTTTTATCTCAATATCTCATCAAGCATGTGTCATCAACCTATATGCTTGAATCTCTTTCTTTGTATTTTTAGAAATTAACATGATGATTATAGACTACCATGGACATTAACTTAATCAAGATATTTCATTCCCATCAAAGGGTTTGATAAATTAACTTCCATTATGCTTGTGAGGGACAAATCCTCTCTTGAATTATTTATTAATGTCATACCATTTGTGACACACCGAACATATCAAACTTCACTATGAACATATGTATTTACACTTTATGAAATACATCATAGTACATGACTCATGATATGCATTAATATTAATCTTAATTACAAGGAACAATACACACATTCACAATAAAACATGTGTAATTCCTATTGGCAGGCCAGTTCTTAGAATTCCCTCTCTTGGAGATTATCAATGGTGAACTTTATGAGAAGAAGTGTCAACGTCTTATGAGTCCTCTACCCATAATAGCCTATATCATCCATGTCCCATCAGAATATGTCATTTATCTAGAGAACATATATTAATAATATTGTCATTTCACTTCAAGGTTCTCATCATAACAGGGAACTACTATAACATTTCAATGTGAAAAATACTCTAAAGAAATTATCATATTCAATTTCATATAGAAGAATGATCATGATGTGATAATAACTTTATTAATATTCAAAACCATAAATATATAGGTAATATAAAGTACAAAGTTAGTTGGTTCTAGGGTACCAACTCTAATAAAGGATTGGTAATTTCAAAAATGACATTATCCAATTTATTAATCCTTATAGAATCCTATGTATGATAATAATAATAATAATAATAATAATAATATTATTATTATTATTTCTTTGATACGTTCATGTCTTATGGATATAAATATTAATAAATAAAATAATATTTATTTAAATGATATTTAGTTTATCATTTTCATTATAGATCTCCATAACTCAGCCTTTCCACCTTTCTCAACATTTACTAAATCTAAAATAATAAATGTTATTCATTTTATAAATAAATAAATAATTATAATGTTTATAGTTTGAAAATAAATAAATATATTAATATTCAAATCACATAAAATAGTAACTAAATATATTCAATCAATAAATCTTGAATAATTATTATTTCCCAATCTTGAAAATAATATTTATTCCATTAATTAAATTAAAGTGGAATTTAACTGAGATCGATAGTGTAATGACCTGTGAATTCTAGGGTTATTTCTTTATGGTAAAGTTTTTATTTTCCCCCTAGATAAGGGGTTGTTTCATGAATTGATATTTGGATTAGGAATTTGGGAATTATAACATCTTCATGAAATGTTTGTGAATGAGGAACAAGTCCTAGTTGGTGGTTTGGGTGATTGGGTGGAAGTCAGAGAAGGGATGGGGTGAAAAATAAAAGTTTAGATACTATATTAGTTCATGTTGTGACCCATAGGGGTCATGCCATGAAGGGGGTTAGTCAATGGTATGACCCTTATTCAGGAGGTTCGCATCGTGAAGGGGGATTTCAAACTATGATAGTGACCCTTATGTGAGGGTTTGGGGACCCTTACATAGAATTTTTACATCGTAAACCGTAGTTCAAATCATGAATGGGGTCAGATGAGGGAGGATTCCTCCACCTCAAGTTATTCACAACATGAACTAGTGGTTATGAACCTCCCATTCATGTAGTGAATGAGTTTATGGTTGTATTTTTGGATGGGGGAAATGATGTCTTCTTGTTTTTAGGATTTGGGGGTTTGGGGGGGGGGGCTTCAAGAGAGGAGAGGAGGATATTTTTTCGGTCCTCCTCCCACTCTCTCTCCAGATTCCCCATGGTGGGGGACGGTTATAGGTACATCTCGATAATTATTAAAGGTCAGTTAGTCTATTCCTTTTCCTTTGTTTAGTTTCTCATTGATGGTAACTAATTTTAGTGATATTTTGGATAGGTATTTGGTTCTGATTCCAACAAATCTTGGTGGAATTTGGTGAGGATTATGGGGATTTCATGTGTATTTTATACAGGATATCCATAAAGGTTGACCACACACTATTGGAAGTGGTTTAGATGCGGTGGTGATGTTTCTAGTGAATATTCCTTTGGATTTGTTTTAAATAATTAATTATAATTAATTATAATTAATTATTATATCATTGTGGCCTACGATAGGAACTTGGGTGGTGGTATGAGCTTGGATGAGGCATGGAAGAGCTTGAAGAAGGTGATACATAGTGCGAATTTGGTGGTAATTCTTTGATGGAGGTAGGTTTTCCCTTTAATACAAGATAATATTCACGTTATACATGATTTTCTACTACATTCATGTTTCATGGGTTTGGGTAGAGTAGATAGGGAATGGGAGTGGCCGAGAGATAGATATAGGATGACATTGGGTCTCCTATGCTCAAGTTAAGCGCTCTTTAGCACTTGGGTGAGTTGAGATTGACTAGAAACTATGTCTCAAAGGGGGGAGGGTGCTGATTGAGTTGAAAAGAGACCTTAGGTAGTTATCAGGATGTGAGATGAGGCATAGGTATCCTAGGATGGTTTACCTAGTGCTAGTCAAGTAGGTACAAGAGGATTATACCTAGAAATTATGGGAGAGACAGTTGTAAAACTCACGTGAGATAAAAAATTCCCTTGTGTGGTTGGAGTGGGATCTTGATGAGTTCTCTGTGTGGGAAAATCCATCCAAGTATGAACATATGTGACAGAGAGTCATTTCCTCTGAGTGGAAGGAATATAGATCTCCCTTAGAAGGTGAGATATGGGACCCTAGTGTGGTATGAGAGGATTGTCTGGGGTCTTGGATTGGGGATGATAAGGGGGAATGGATGGAATTGGTACCCTTAATGATGATTCCAAGGTTGGAATGAAATTATGGGCCATAGTGTCACTGTGGAGTGATGAATATGAATTGGTATCGATGAGAAGAGATCAAGATGGTTTATGAGGACCATAATACATTCCCTAATGGGTGGGGTAAGATGTGTTATGGTAGGAGAGGATATCTAAGGGACATGTATGGGTGTTTTGAGCTATGTGGTAGGCTATATACCTATTGTTTTTGTTGTTGTTTTTGTTTGTATTTGGGTTCATGTTATTCAATTTAACTGGAGTGGTTAATGGGTCCCGAGGTATTGAGCTTCCATGAACAAGATGGACTCCTCATTGTATGCGAATTTTAGGCCAACCATGAGTGAGATGGTGTGGCTTGAGATAGGTATGACCTCACCATGATTGAGATAAAATTGGAATGGTGACTAAAAATGAGTGATATGGATGAGTTGGGATGAGGTTGGGTCATCCATGAGTGAGATGGTTGGCTTGATTGTGATGGGCCATCCATGGGTGAGATGGTTGGACCCAAGGGTTAGTTAATTAGACTACAATGAGTGTGATGAAGTCTAGAATATTATGTGATGTGACATTGGATGATGGGTATTCTATGAGTGATATGGGGTATGGGTTAGAATATGATGTTGAAACTGAATGGAAGGACCCTACCTTGAGTGAGAAGGTATAGGTCAAGCCTTGGAAATGATACCTTCCTAGTGAGAGGGGTTGATCGAGAGTCTTGGTATAGAACCCTACTATGAGAGAATATCAGTTAAAACTTGGATG
Source organism: Viscum album (assembly GCA_963277665.1). Classification (NCBI taxonomy): domain Eukaryota; kingdom Viridiplantae; phylum Streptophyta; class Magnoliopsida; order Santalales; family Viscaceae; genus Viscum; species Viscum album. Next base: position 1,389,282,828 of record OY728151.1, on the reverse strand, counting down.
GAACCCTACCATGACTCCTCAAGTATGGTATGAGTTATGTGGAAAATGGCATAGGGTTACAGGTGGATTCTAGTATGATGAAGAAGTAGGTATGATCATGTTTCATGGTGTCCTGGTTAGGAAATGATGACCTAATATGAATAGATTCATGGTGTCCCGATTAGTACATGACATCCAATGCACTTGTGTGTCATGTTTATTTTCTTTGTGCATACATATATATGATATAATATAACAAGGTCACTTGGTGATACCCTACCAAGATATATTTCTCACACCCTTCATGAAAATATTAGTGCATGTGTAAACCTTATGTCTTCTTTTAGATTCATCATAAGTTGTGTAGTGGACCAAGCTGGAGAATCTTAATGGGTATTTAGAGACATGGTTATTTATGAATGACTCAGGATGGTAGTGAATCCTATTTTTATTTTGTTTTATTTATTTATTTTTGTATACATGATCGGCCAAGTGGGTGATCAGTTTAAGTGTGATAACATGACCATGAGTTTGTATGATGAATTCCATTTATTATAGCATCTGATGATTTATTTATGCATACTCTGAAATTTAGTTATTTTATCTATTATTGTTTAAATGCATGGATGATTGTCGCCTATTGACCGGTCAAGGTTATGATACTCTGCTAATGTGTATAGCAGCACTCGGGTCGAATCCTCGGTGATGATACTTTTTAATAGATAGTTTTTTAGTTAATTTCATTCTGATTGGGGGGTTTGTTTATAGAGCTTATGAAATAATTTATGGATGATGTTAGATTTAAAAAATTGATAAATATTTGGGTGAGTTCATCATTATGTAGTTAATCTTGTGATATCCTTGAGCTTTGCTTTATATTGCATTAAATTAACACCCATGTCACAAGTTGATGTTGATTAGAATTCCTAAGTGTTAAATCTTTAATACAAGCCTTAACTTAACTAGGATTATAATATCAATAAGTACTTGATTGTGGTAGTGTATTTATGGTTCCAATAATCCATGGAATCCATATGTTAAACAAAACAAGTCATTAATCCATGACATGCTATGTTCAACATACACAATGTTAATTTGAAGAATATTCATCAAGAAAAAGCTCTCAATCACTTAACATACCTAAATTATAAATCACCCAAATGAGAGATTTACTCATCCATTGAAATGATTAATAATCTGGTTATAATTATTATGATGATAAATTAATAAAAGAATAAAAATAAAGAGATAAGAAAAAGAGTGGTGCGTTGAACACACACACAAACGATAAGAATTAAAAAATGGAATTTCGATTGAATGAGGAAGAAAAATAATGGAAGGGGATTCAACTGTATTTAAACTATTTTAAGAACAATAATATTAAACTACATAATTTGGATGATAATAAGAGATATTTAAGAATAAACTTTCATTAAAATAGAATTACAAAAAAAAGACTTACAAGATTACAATAATGAAGAATACAAAAGTAAAAGGAAACAAAGAGAGGAGGAAAGGTCTCTCAAGTAAAAACTTGAGTATGGAAGGTCCTCCCAAGCCTTTGGAAAGGCTTTGGTCGTGATAATTGATGTTCCTATTTTCTGAAATTCCAAATCTTGAAGGATAGGAGGAGGATGTATTTATAGCCCAAGGAAGTGGACTGTTGGCATTCCCAATCTATCCCTCCACTTGGATCGACGATTTGGACATCCATAAATCAGAATATCGAGACATATCCTTCTTAAAAGTTGTAGATAATAATGTTTTTTGACTTATCTAAAAATTTGGAGTCATTTGGACCTATTGATCCAAAGTTATGGCGGTTTGATTAAACAAAGTTAAACTGTTCATTTCAATCCATGTTTTTTCGATGGCCAAAATGTGAATGGGTTTTTGAATAGAAAGATTCCTTAAAATTCGAATTATTTCTTCAAAAAAGTCATCCAACTATATCTCTTATTTCACACTAAAAAATATCAGATTTATTTGAGGATTACATCATGATATATGTCATGAATAGTGTCTGGATTTTAATTCCCGGACATAATGGTGGGCTAGACTTCAAACCTTAATTTGGGCCCTGAATTTTTTATCCATGATTATTTTTAATAATAAAGAAAACATGGGGGAGTTTCTTAAATATGGGCTTTGGGAGTGAGACTAGTAACTCAATCATCATGGCTGGTCCAGTTTCTTCACAAATTCTTTGGGTCATCTTGTGTGGTCCATATGGGCCTTCAAATGAAAGAATTGACCCATGATCCCTTCTAATGAAATGTTTTATATTGAGTTAGGAATCCTAAAAAAACAAGAACCACACAATTTTAATCATTAGGGTGAGATTTATAAATAAAATAGTAAACTGAATCAATTGGACTACTTCTAAAAATGATCAAAAATTATACTTAGTATTAAAAAATTAATATTTCACACAAATTATACACATTTCATATAAAATTAGTAAAGGGGGTATATAATAAGTCATGAAAATATTAATAACATCAACCCCCCCATACTTAGTCTTATGCATGTTCTCATGTGCAACAACTATAAAAACACAATGTTAGACACTATCATCCTTTTTTTCATCCCTCTTCTCTGTTCTCACCCCCTCACTCCTATGGAATTCAATTTTGAACAAGTCCAAACATGGGAAACCTATCCCTACTTTGATCACCAAACCGCATGTACGATGTACAATGACCATCCTAATTCCTACTTGTGGGATCATAAACAACCTACTGAACCACAATGTTTTTATTCATATGATCCAAAATACATTCCAACATATTATGAGTTCCAATCCCAACAAGGCCAATATGAACATCCTCCTATGGAATTCCAACAACATAGTTATCCTCCTGGAATAGACCATCTATCTCAACCCCTTTCCCATCATGATCCACAACCATTACTTGAAAAACTATGTCAACAAATGGATATAATGAATTTTGAGGTTTCATCATTGAGGTTAGAACTACAAAGCATTAAAACTTGTGAGGAACCCATCCCTACACAAACTGTCCCTTCCATAACCTTATGTGAAGTTTCTAGTTTCACACAAACCCCACATGAATTTATTGAAGAACCAACCTTTGGATTTGTGATAGATAAATAGGATCAAGGAATTTTTTAAGGGTATTTAAATCAGGAGGAAATTAACTTTTTGGGTTCAAAAGAGGAGAATTTGACATCATGGATTGAGTCTCCTAAGTATAACTCCATTGATGAATTTTCAAAAACACCAACCATTGAACCATTGGGAAAAATCATAAACTTTGAGTCCATATCCATTCCAAACACTGATCTTTCAAATTTTTTTGCTGAATCTTCTATTCAAAAGGAACCAATTTTGTTGAGAAATTTGGAAAATGAAACTGAGTTTGATTCAAAATATCAACTTGTGTCTAAATGTCCTATCCAGATCGAGCCCAAAATTATTGTCCTTCACCCACTGCTAAAGAATCCATTCATAAGGTATAATCATGAACATTCAATTGGAATTCATTCTTCTATTGAAACCAAAAAAGTTGTAATGGTCATTTATGACTTATGAAAGACTACAGAGGAAACTGGATCAACCATTTTTGATATTCCTTGGATTTTAATACTCATTTTAGAACATAGGTTTGCATACAAAAAAAATTATAAACAAAGAATAAATCTCAATCTAGTGGAAATATAGAAACATATGGTCCTTAAAATGTTTAAAGTTGGTATTGGATAAGTTGGGGGGTTCAAGTCGAGCTAATGACCTTAAACAAAGCACTGCACGGGAGGCAACTCGTGGTTTTCATCTTTGCAAATCATATTTTTTTTAAATAGGATTAATGAATCATTTTGATAAATAAAAAAATAGACTATTGACCTATTATTCTATTATGAGTATGTATTGTTATGAAAGGGTAGTACCATATTCATCCGTGTCACGTGGTGTGATCCTTGAGTAATACCATACTTAGAAATTTAAAAAGAAGACAATGTATCATCAGTTTATTTTATTTTATATATACACTTATATTGTACTTATATATATATATACTATTTTGTTTTGTTTGTTTGTTTTTTTTCCACTAAGGGAACTCTGAAAGCGACATGGATATCAAAGGATTAAAAGGGAGCAACAAGAATTTCAACTTCAACCACAAGGTGACTTCATTCCATGATCCTCATTTTTAATTTCCTTTTTGAACATCCATTATCTGCCTATACTCCTTCTAAATTTTCATTTCTTCAAACACTGGGGATAGTGTTGTTTTAAGTTGGGGGGGGGAGATTAAATAAAAAAAATGCTTTTGTGTCAAAAAAAAATGAATGATTTGAAAAGAAAAAAAAATTGTGTAAATGGAAGGAAAAATTCCTTTAACTTTGAACATGGTAATACACATTGCACACTTTGAAATTGAATATCAAATAATTTAGCATGCCCCGATTATGATTTTAATCCTTGTATAATTTCATGAGCATAGATTTTGGAAAGTGTGGCTGTCCAATGTGATATTTCATCATTTATATTTTCATCCAAATAAAAAAAAGATCACAATGCACGTCCTTTGGATAGTGGGGAATTAGTTTGTGTTCATGGGGTCCCCCAAAATAAATAGCATAGGTTTGGTGATCATTTTATTTTTAATATGAGTATTCAATAAATAAAAAAAATAATAAAAAAAAAATTAATTTGCACGTAGAGCAATGAAATGATCTAATGTGTGGCTTTCGACACTTGGGGATCGTGACTCCATAGTTGTCTGGCCCAGAGGTAGTAATTTTATCTCTATTTTTTGGTAATTTGAATTCGTTTTTGAATAAGTTAACTTGAGATGATGCCCGAGTATGTTGGCTTCACTTGGTGCCCTAAGGTCTTTGAGCCTGGGAGTCATCAGCAAAGTTTCCCTACAGGGGTTGACTCTTTTGAGTGCAACTTCAATTACCATGGAAAAATTGCAAAAAAGAAAAAGAAAAAAAAGAATACTCATATTAATATTGAAATGTGATTCCACCTAGCGCTTCTGTCATTTCCCCCTTGAATAAAGATGAAACCCCATGTCTATTGTGATACACAACACATCCTCATACTTAATTGATATTTGATGAAATATGGAAATGAATTTGAACAAAGGAATGGGATTGGGATTGGGATCTGATTATGAAACTATATTGTATTAAAATATCTTGATGGGTTTCATGATTGTTTGTTATAAGGGTTTTTGGGGATCATTGTGTATTAAAATGTTTTTGGAAAAGGAATTCGAATTTCATATTGTTGAGATATATTTTGCTCGGGACTAGCAAAACTCAAGTTGGGGGGTGTGATTAGCCACTAAATGAGGCTAATATTAATTGTTAATAGATATAATATTAGTGTGATTTATTATTCATAAACACCATTTTAGTGCAATTTACACTTTGAACATCATTTCACATTATGATTGTAATTTCTTCTTAAAATGCACTATTAAGTGGTACATTTTTGAACATCATTTAAAGTACCCAATGATTCATCTGATTTTAAGGAATTTAATTACCCATATTTTAATTTTATATTTTTTTAAATTGATCTACACTTCAATGTGAACATGTTTGATTCAGGGATCAATGGATAATTCATGGAAGAAGATGGAGATATTTTGTGATGAAAGGAAACAATTCTGGAGAAGTCAGATTGGACACCAGCCCACTGATGAGATTATGGGGACCAAAATATAGGTCCAATAAATACCCAATTTTGTGGAATGTTATAATACATGTATATGAACAAATCAATATTCATGATAAAATGCTAATTAGTCCTCCATGGTATCCATTTAGGCAGCCCAATTTATAGATAAAATTCTAGGCTAGATTCTGTGACCCAGAAAAATAGTCCACTAATCTAATCATATCTCCCAATATAAAACTCAAAATGGGCCCAGAGTTTACAGGAGGTTAGAATACCTATGGTGCTCCATTTTCTTCTTCTATGGACCACTATGATTCTTCCATATAGATAGTCTTAGAAGCGCTTATATTATGTGGATGAAAGCTGGCTACCACCTCGGGTCAAGGGTGGAAAATCAACTCTCCCTCAACTTTCCACCCACCTATGGCCTACCAAAATTAATTGATAAGACTTGGAATATTGGAGGCTCAACCCAAGGGCTCAAAAATCCATATTTAAGGCAGTGGTGTTGGAGGATTTAAGAATCTTGGAGCTTTGTTTTCATCGTAATGTTATGCTGCGATTTTGTTGTCTCAAATTTGTCTTTCACTTGTAAGTTGTTCAATTCACTTTAGTTTCTTAATAAAAGGTCTTCTTATCCTCTTATTATTTTGTTCTACATCTCACTTTGATACCGTTACCTCAAGGTGTGAATTTATTCACACCAAATCTTGTGAAATTATTCACACAACGGTGGAGTGATCATTTTATTTTTTTTGTTTTCTTTACTTCTCCATGTCCTCCCTCATGAGTCTACTTTCCACTTCCATTGAAACCATAGAATCAATGGAGGGCTAACCCAATTATGGGTTGATCCAAGGGAGTATCAAGGGGCTGGATTGGATGTTATTTATCACCCCATTAATGTATAATCACTTCTTTAATTGAGATTTTTATTTGATGATTTTTAAACTCCATCGTCCTTGTTAAAATTAAGGCCACACACTTCAAGTGATAATACGAACCTTTACCTTGAAGTGCTCAAAACTTTGATCCTTAAAGTGTATATGTGATTAGTATTAAAGGGTGTAGGAATTAAACTAGTAAGTGATGATATTGTTTTATCTCCTTAAATGAACCCATCTCAAATATAAGAAATTGAAATCTTTGAAAAGGAAATACATCCAATCCACCCAAAGCGATTACCTAGGATAAACTCATTATTTTAAATTGAATTTACTTAAATATATTAGTGATCCTTTAAACCCATCTAAAATCAACCCAAGTTGTCCACTTCATATCCAAAAATAGTCCTTAGAATGTGCGTGTCTATAGGTTACTTCTTAGGTCTCTGTGGATTCGACAACCCAAGCTAGAATACAAGGACCGTTCTACCTTCATATCTTGGGTAAATTTGAGCATGAATCAAATTTTGGCGCCGTTTCCGGGGATCTAAGTAAGTTATCTTAGACACTATCATCCTTATTTTCATCCCTCTTCTCTGTTCTCACCCTCTCACTCCTATGGAATTCAATTTTGAACAAGTCCAAACATGGGAAACCTATCCCTACTTTGATCACCAAACCCCATGTATGATGTATAATGAGCATACTAATTCCTACTTGTGGGATCATCACCAACCTACTGAACCACAATGTTTTTATTCATGTGATCCACAATACATTCCAACATATTATGAGTTCCAATCCCAACAAGGCCAATCTGAACATCCTCCTATGGAATTCCAACAACATAGTTATCCTCCTGGAATAGACCATCTGTCTCAACCCCTTGCCCATCATGATCCACAACCATTACTTGAAAAACAATGTCAAAAAATGGAGATAATTAATTTTGAGGTTTAATCATTGAGTTTAGAACTACAAAGCATTAAAACTTGTGAGGAACCCATCCCTACACAAACTGTCCCTTCCATAACCTTATGTGAAGTCTCAAGTTTCACACAAACCCCACATGAATTTATTGAAAAACCAACCTTTGGATTTGGGATAGATGAAGATGATCAATGAATTTTTGAAGGGTATTTAAATCAGGAGGAAATTAACTTTTTGGATTCAAAAGAGGATAATTTGACATCATGGATTGAGTCTCCTAAGTATAACTCCATTGATGAATTTTTAAAAACACCAACCATTGAACCATTGGGGGAAATCATAAACTTTGAGTCCATATCCATTCCAAACACTAATCTTTCCAATTTTTTGGTTGAATCTTCTATTCAAAAGGAACCAATTTTGTTGAGAAATTTGGAAAATGAAACTGAGTTGGATTCAAAATATCAAATTGTGTCTAAATGTCCTATCCAGCTTGAGCCCAAAATTATTGTCCTTACCTCACCGCTAAATAATCCCTTCATAAGGTATAATCATGAACATTCAATTGTAATTCATTCTTCTCTTGAAACCAGAAAAGTTGTAATGGTCATTTATGTCTTAAGAAAGATTACAGAGGAAACTGGATCAACCATTTTTGATATTCCTTGTATTTTACCACTCATTTTAGAACATAGGTTTGCATTTAAAAAAAATTATAAATAAATAATAAATCTCAATCTAGTGGACATAGAGAAACATGTGGTCCTTAAAATGTTGAAAGTTGGTATTGGATAAGTTGGGGGGGGGGGTTCAAGTTGAGCTAACGACCTTAAACAAAGCACTACACGAGAGGCAACCCGTGGTTTTCATCTTTGCAAATAATGTTTTTTTTAAATAGGATTAATGAATCATTTTGATAAATAAAAAAATAGACTATTGACCTGTTCTTCTATTATGAGTATGGATTGGTATGAAAGGGGAGCACCATATTAATCCGTGTCACGTGGTGTGATCCTTGAGTAATACCATACCCAAAAATTTAAAAAGAAGACAATGTATCATAAGTTTATTTTATTTTATATATATACTTATATTGTACTTATATATATATATACTATTTTGTTTTGTTTGTTTGTATTCCTTTTTCCACTAAGGGAAATCTGCAAGTGACATGGATATCAAAGGATTAAAAGGGAGCATCAAGAATTTCAACTTCAACCATAAGGTGACTTCATTCCATGATCCTAATTTTCAATTTCCTTTTTGAAGATCCATTATCTGCCTATACTCCTAAATTTTCATTTCTTCAAACACTGGGGATAATGTTGTTTTAAGTTGGGGGGGAGATGAAATAAAAAAAATGTTTTTGTGTCAAAAAAAAGAGAATGATTTGAAAAGAAAAAAAATTGTGTAAATGGAAGGAAAAATTCCTTTAACTTTGAAATTGGTAATACACATTTCACACTTTGAAACTGAATATCAAATAATTTAGCATGCCCTGATTCTGATTTTAATCCTTATATAATTTCATGAGAATAGATTTTGGAAAGTGTGGCTGTCCAATGTGAGATTTCATCGTTTATATTTTCATCCAAATAAAAAAAAGATCACAATGCACGTCCTTTGGATAGTGGGGAATTAGTTTGAGTTTATGGGGTCCCCAAAAATAAATATCATAGGTTTGGTGATCATTTTAGTTTTAATATGAGTATTCAATAAATAAAAAAAATTAAGAAAAAAATTTGCACGTAGAGCAATGAAATAACCTAATGCGTGGCTTTCAACAATTGGGGATCGTGACTCCATAGTTGTCTGACCCAGAGTTAGTAATTTTATCTCTGTTTTTTGGTAATTTGAATTTGTTTTTGATTGAGTTAACTCGAGATGATGCCCGAGTATGTGGGCTTCAATTGGTTCCCTAAGGTCTTTGAGCCTGGGAGTCATCGGAAAAGTCTCACTGCAGGGTGTGACTCTTTTGAGTGCAACTTCAATTACCATCGTAAAATTGCAAAAAAAAAAAACAAAAAAAACAAAAAAAAAAAAACAAAAAAAAAAGAATACTCATATTAATGTTGAAATGTGATTCCACCTAGTGCTTCCGTCATTTCCCCCTTGAATAAAGATGAACCCTCATGTCTATTGTGATACACAACACATCCTCATACTTAATTGATATTTGATGAAATATGGAAATGAATTTGAACAAAGGAATTAGATTGGGATTGGGATCTGCTTATGAAACTATCCTGTATTAAAATATCTTGATGGGTTTCATGATTGTTTGGTATAAGGGTTTTTGGTGATCATTGTGTATTAAAATATTTTTGGAAAAGGGAATTCGAATTTCATATTGTTGAGAAATATTTTTCTCGGGACTAGAAAAAAATCAAGTTGGGGGGTGTGATTAGACACTAAATGAGGATAATATTAATTGTTAATAGACATAATATTAGTGTTATTTATTATTCATAAACACCATTTTAGTGAATTTTACACTTTGAACATCATTTCACATTATGATTGTAATTTCTTCTTAAAATGCACTATTAAGTGGTACATTTTTGAACATTATTTAAAGTACCCAATGATTAATATGATTTTAAGGAATGTAATTATCCATATTTTAATTTTATATTTTTTTAAATTGATATAACTTTAATATGAACATGTTTGATTCAGGGATCAATGTAGAATTCATGGAAGAATATGGAGATATTTTGTGATGAAAGGAAATAATTCTGGAGAAGTCAGATTGGACACCAGCCCACTGATGAGACTGTGGGGCCAAACATACAGGCTCAATGAATCCCATATTTCGTGGGATGCTATAATAAATTTATAGGAACAAATCCCTCCGCATGATCCAATTCTAATTATTACTCCATGGTGTCCATTTAGGCGTCCCAAGTTAGAGATAAAATTCTGGGCCAGATTCCGCGGCCTAGAAAAACAGTCCACTAATATAATCATATATCCTAATATAAAACTCCAAATGGGCCCAAATTTTACAGGAGGTTAGAATACATCAGGTGCTACATTTTCGTCTTCTATGGACCACTCTGATTCAGCTATATAGATGGTCTTACAAGCAAGTCAGTTCGGTGGATGAAAGCTGGATGCCACCTCGGGTCAAGGGTGGAAAATCAACTCTCCCTCAACTTTCCACCCACCTATGGCCTACAAAAATTAATTGAGAAGACTTGGAATATTGGAGGCTAGACCTAATGGCTCAAAAATTCCTATTTAAGGTAGTGGTGTTGGAGGATTTAAGAATCTTGGAGCTTTGTTTTCATCGTAATGTTATGCTGCGATTTTGTTGTCTCAAATTTGTCTTTCACTTATAAGTTGTTCAATTCACTTTAGTTTCTTAATAAAAGTTATTCTTCTCCTCTTATTATGTTGTTATACATATCAATTTGATACCTTTAGCTCAAGGTGTGAATTTATTCACACCAAATCTTGTGAAATTATTCACACAACGGTGGAGTGATCAATTTATTTTTTTTCTTTTCTTTACTTCTCCATGTCCTCCCTCATGAGTCTACTTTCTGCTTCCATTGAAACCATAGAATCAATGGAGGGATAACCCACTTATGGGTTGATCCAAGGGAGTAGAAAGGGGATGTATTGGATATTATTTATCACCCCACTAATTTATAATCACTTCTTTAATTGAGATTTTAATTTGATGATTTTTAAACTCCATCGTCCTTGTTGAAATTAAGGCCACACACTTCAAGTGCTAATACGAAACTTTACCTTGAAGTGGTCAAAACTTTTATCCTTAAAGTGTATAGGTGATTAGTATTAAAGGGTTTAAGCATTAAACCAGTATGTGATGATATTGTTTTATCTCCTTAACTGAACCCATCTAAAATATAAGAAATTGAAATCTTTGAAAAGGAAATACGTCCAATCCACCCCGAGCAATAACCTAGGATCAACTCATTATTTTAAATTGAATTTACTTAAATCTGTTAGTGATCCTTTAAACCCATCTAAAATCAACCCAAGTTGGCCACTTCATAGCCAAAAACAGTCCTTAGAATGTGCGTGTCTATAGGTTACTTCTTAGGTCTCTGTGGATTCGACAACCAAAGCTAGACTACAAGGACCATTCTACCTTCATATATTGGATAAATTTGAGCGTGAATAAAATTTTGGCACCGTTTTCGGGGATCTAAGTAAGTTATCTTAGACACTATCATCCTTTTTTTCATCCCTCTTCTCTGTTCTCACCCCCTCACTCCTATGGAATTCAATTTTGAACAAGTCCAAACATGGGAATCCTATCCCTACTATGATCACCAAACCCCATGTACGATGTACAATGAACATCCTAATTCCTGCTTGTGGGATCATCAACAACCTACTGAACCATAATGTTTTTATTCATATGATCCAAAATACATTCCAACATATTATGAGTTCCAATCCTAACAAGGCCAATCTGAACATCCTTCTATGAAATTCCAACAACATAGTTATCCTCCTGGAATAGACCATCTGTCTCAACCCCTTGACCATCATGATCCACAACCATTATTTGAAAAACTATGTCAAAAAATAGATATAATGAATTTTGAGGTTTCATCATTGAGGTTAGAACTAAAAATCATTAAAACTTGTGAGGAACCCATCCCTACACAAACTGTCCCTTCCATAACCTTATGTGAAGTGTCTAGTTTCACACAAACCCCACATGAATTTATTGAAGAACCAACCTTTGGATTTGGGATAGATAAATAGGATCAAGGAATTTTTGAAGGGTATTTAAATCAGGAGGAAATTAACTTTTTGGATTCAAAAGAGGAGAATTTGACATCATGGATTGAGTCTCATAAGTATAACTCCATTGATGAATTTTCAAAAACACCAACCATTGAACCATTGGGAGAAATAATAAACTTTGAGTCCATATCCATTCCAAACACTGATATTTCCAATTTTTTGGTTGAATCTTATATTAAAAAGGAACCAATTTTGTTGAGAAATTTGGAAAATGAAACTGAGTTGGATTCAAAATATCAACTTGTGTCTAAATGTCCTATCTAGACCGAGCCCAAAATTATTGTCCTTCACTCACCGCTAAAGAATCCCTTAATATGGTATAATCATGAACATTCAATTGGAATTAATTCTTCTCTTGAAACCAAAAAAGTTGTAATGGTCATTTATGTCTTAGGAAAGACTACAGAGGAAACTGGATCATCCATTTTTGATATTCCTTGGATTTTACCACTCATTTTAGAACATAGGTTTGCATACAAAAAAATTACAAACAAAGAATAAATCTCAATCTAGTGGACATAGAGAAACATGTGGTCCTTAAAATGTTGAAAGTTGGTATTGGATAAGTTGGGGGGTTCAAGTCGAGCTAACGACCTTAAACAAAGCGCTGCATGGGAGGCTACCCATGGTTTTAATCTTTGCAAATCATCTTTTTTTTTAAATAAGATTAATGAATCATTTTGATAAATAAAAAAATAGACTATTTACCTGTTCTTCTATTATGAGTATGGAATGGTATGAAAGGGGAGCACCATATTCATCCGTGTCACGTGGTGTGATCCTTGAGTAATACCATACCCAGAAATTTAAAAAGAAGACAATGTATCATCACTTTATTTTATTTTATATATATACTTAAATTGTAATTATATATATATATATATACTATTTTGTTTTGTTTGTTTTTTTCATTTTTCCACTAAGGGAACTCTGCAAGCGACATGGATATCAAAGGATTAAAAGGGATCAGTAAGAATTTCAACTTCAACCACAAGGTGACTTCATTCCATGATCCTCATTTTCAATTTCCTTTTTGAACATCCATTATCTGCCTATAATCCTTCTAAATTTTCATTTCTTAAAACACTGGGGAAAGTGTTGTTTTAAGTTGGGGGGGAGATGAAATAAAAAAAATGATTTTGTGTCAAAAAAATGAATGATTTGAAAAGAAAAAAAAATTGTGTAAATGGAAGGAAAAATTAATTTAACTTTGAACATGGTAATACGCATTGCACACTTTGAAACTGAATATCAAATAATTTAGCATGACCTGATTCTGATTTTAATCCTTGTATAATTTCATGAGCATAGATTTTGGAAAGTGTGGCAGTCCAATGTGATATTTGATCGTTTATATTTTCATCCAAATAAAAAAAAGATCACAATGCACGTCCTTTGGATAGTGGGGAATTAGTTTGAGTTCATGGGGTCCCCCAAAATAAATAGCATATGTTTGGTGATAATTTTAGTTTTAATATGAGTATTCAATAAATAAAAAAAAATTAAAAAAAAACAATAAATTTGCGCGTAGAGCAATGAAATGACCTAATGCGTGGCTTTCAACACTTGGGGATCTTGACTCCATAGTTGTCTGGCCCAGAGTTAGTAATTTTATCTCTATTTTTTGGTAATTTGAAAATGTTTTTGACTGAGTTAACTCGATATGATGCTCGATTATGTGGGCTTCACTTGGTTCCCTAAGGTCTTTGAGCCTGGGAGTCATCAGCAAGTCTCTCTACAGGGGATGACTCTTTTTAGTGCAACTTCAATTACCATGGCAAAATTTAAAAAAAAAAACAAAAAAAAAAAAACAAAAAAACAAAAAAAAAGAATAATCATCCTAATATTGAAATGTGATTCTACCTAGTGCTTTCTTCATTTCCCCCTTGAATAAATATGAACACCCATGTCTATTGTGATACACAACACATCCTCATACTTAATTGATATTGGATGAAATATGGAAATGAATTTGAACAAAGGAATGGGCTTGGGATTGGGATATGCTTATGAAACTATCTTGTATTAAAATATCTTGATGGGTTTCATGATTTTCTGGTATAAGGGTTTTTGGTGATCATTGTGTATTAAAATGTTTTTGGAAAAGGGAATTCGAATTTCATATTGTTGAGATATATTTTGCTCGGGACTAGCAAAACTCAAGTTGGGGGGGGGGGGGTGTGATTATCCACTAAATGAGGTTAATATTAATTGTTAATAGATATAATATTAGTGTGATTTATTATTCATAAACACTATTTTAGTTCATTTTACTCTTTGAACATAATTTCACATTATGATTGTAATTTCTTCTTAAAATGCACTATTAAGTGGTACATTTTTGAACATCATTTAAAGTACCCAATGATTCATCTGATTTTAAGGAATGTAATTACCCATATTTTAATTTTATATATTTTTTTAAATTTATCTACACTTAAATATGAACATGTTTTATTCAGGGATCAATGGATAATTCATGGAAGAAGATAGAGATATTTTGTGATGAATGGACATAATTCTGGAGAAGTCAGATTGGACACCATCCCACTGATGAGACTGTGGGGCCCAACATATAGGCCCAATGAATCCCAAATATCATGGGATGCTAGAATACATGTATAGGAAAAAATAACTCTTCAGGATCCAATGCTAATTCGTCCTACATGGTGTCCATTTTGGCGGCCTAATTTAGAGATAAAATTCTGGGCCAGATTCTGCGGCCCAGAAAAACAGTCCACTAATCTAATCATATCTCTGAATATAAAACTCCAAATGGGCCCAAATGTTATAGGAGTTTAGAAGAAATACGGAGATCAATTTTCATCTTCTATGTCCCACTCTAATTCAGCCATCTAGAAGGTCTTACAAGCACGTCTGTTCGGTGGATGAAATCTGGCTGCCACCTCGGGTCAAGGGTGGAAAATCAACTCTCCCTCAACTTTCCACCCACCTATGGCCTACCAAAATTAATTGAGAAGACTTGGACTATTGGAGGATCGACCCAAGGGATCAAAAATGCCTATTTAAGGCAGTGTTGTTGGAGAATTTAAGAATCTTGGAGCTTTGTTTTCATCGTAATGTTATACTGTGATGTTATTGTCTCAAATTTGTCCTTCACTTGTAAGTTGTTCAATTCACTTTAGTTTCTTAATAAAAGTTCTACTTATCCTCTTATTATGTTTTTCTACATCTCACTCTGATACCATTACCTCAAGGTGTGAATTTATTCACACCAAATCTTGTGAAATTATTCACACAACAATGGAGTGATCATTTTATTTTTTTTGTTTTCTTTACTTCTCCATGTCCTCCCTCATGAGTCTACTTTCCGCTTCCATTGAAACCATAGAATCAATGGAGGGCTAACCCAATTATGGGTTGATCCAAGGGAGTAGCAAGGGCCTTTATTGGATGTTATTTATCACCCCATTAATGTATAATCACTTCTTTAATTGAGATTTTTATTTGATGATTTTTAAACTCCATCGTCCTTGTGAAATTAAGGCCACACACTTCAAGTGCTAATACGAACCTTTACCTTGAAGTGCTCAAAACTTTGATCCTTAAAATGTATATATGATTAGTATTAAAGGTTTTAGGAATTAAACCAGTAAGTTATGATGTTGTTTTATCTCCTTAAATGAACCCATCTCAAATATAAGAAATTGAAATCTTTGAAAAAGAAATACGTCCAATCCACCCCGAGCGATAACCTAGGATCAACTCATTATTTTAAATTGAATTGACTTAAATCTATTAGTGATCCTTTAAACCCATCTAAAATCAACCCAAGTTGGACACTTCATAGGCAAAAACATTCCTTAGAATGTGCGTGTCTATAGGTTATTTCTTAGGTCTCTGTGGATTCGACAACCCAAGCTAGACTACAAGGACCGTTCCACCTTCATATCTTGGGTAAATTTGAGCGTGAATCAGCACTCATGTTTGAGTAGGACAACCACGTCAATTCATTATGTTCAGTAATGGATAGAGAGTGGGATGTTGAGATTGGTGGTTGGTTAAACAGAGTGAGTATAGTGATACTATTATAGTAGGGAGCATCATATCATTCGTTCTTGAGTGACCCTCATGTTAGAATAGTCATGGATATAGTAAGATTGGTTAATGGATGATTGAGGTGACACTAGGATATTGGTTTACCAGAATACTCGATGTGATCCAGTCCCTAAATAAATACTAGATTAATGATTCAGATGTGGTGGTAGTTGGAGTAGGTGCATTGGCATCACGATCGAGGGGAGTTGAGGTGATCTGAGAGTGAATCAGATCAAAGGTGAATCATTGATTAGGGTGATATCATAGTATCTAGTGAGTCTTGGTGGCTATAAAACCATGTAATTACACTAAGAGCTAGGTTTGATATTTAGTTTGGGAATTTGGGTAGTCTTGTGATGCCTTCGAGAGTTAAGGTATTGTGATCGGGTAAGGTCTTAACACATCAGTGGGTGAAACCAAACATTTTAAGAGTGGTTTTACATAGGAGGTACTAATGGTGTTTTTATATAGTATTGGATGAAATGAGATTGAAAAATACCCGGAGTGTTGTTCAAACATGGCTAGCGGGTTGATGGATCCTTGAAAGTGCATTGTCTAGGTTATTCCAAGGGTGGCTAGCACCATGGACAATAATAATCATCTTTTAAGTAAAACCTTATGTTAGGAAGAATGATAAAACTCAAAATAAATTAGTTAAAGACACCATGGTGTATTAAGAGAGGTGGGTACAGTGAGATATATCTTGGTATTAGCATGAATGGAGAGTGGGTGGCTTGGTTTTTAGTGAATAATGTGCCTCGGTGTTTGGAGTTTCATAGAGAAAGCATGTTAGATGCTTGGATATGGAGAATTATGAGTTCTTGGTGAATTGATGAATGTGGTAGTTTAGGTATAATGGTTCATGGACTACCATGGATTCTTAAGGATGAGAAGCATTATGGTGGGGGTGTTTGTAACAACCCATGAATTTTAGAGTCATTACTTTGTAAAAGAGTTTGAATATATTATATAGAGAAGGGTTTATTTTTTGAATTGGGATTCATATTGGGAATCCAAGATTTGTAAAATACCTATGATATGGTTTTGTATAACAAATGATACCTGATTAGTAGTTTAGGTTCTTGGGTGGAAGTCAAAGAAGGTTTGGGGTAAAAGACAACTGAAATTTCATCTACTATAATGGTTCATGCTATGAACCATATGGGACACACCATGAAGAGATTTGGTTGAGGGTAGGACCCTTATATAGGTGGTTCATTCCATGAAGGGTTCCTTCACACTACGATAATGACCCTTACATGAGGGGTTGGGGATCCTTATGTAAACTGTTCATGCTGTGAATAATGGTTCACAATGTAAATGGGGTTGGCTGAGGAATGAGCCCTCTGCCTCGTGTTATTCACACCATGAACCAGGGGTTCATGCTATGAATATATCAGCCCATAGAGATTCACTCCATTAATGTGTTTCTAGGTTTATTATTGTATGGGGGAAATGATATCATTTTTTCTATTAGGCATTGGGGGGGGGATTTGAGAAATAAGAGGAGGCTATTTTGGTGGGTCCTCCTTCCCCCTTCTGTCTCTCAATTCCTCATGGAAGAGAATGATTCTGGGTTCATTTTGATATTTATTTAAGGTGAGTTCATATGTTCTTCTCCCTTTGTTTTGTTTATCATTTATGGACTTTTATTTCAGTGTTATTTTGTCTAGGTATTAGGAAGTGATTCAAGCAGATCATGGTGGAATTGGGTGAGGATGATGGGGGTTTCATGTGCTTGGATAGAGAAAATCTTATAAGGTTTATCTCACACTGTTAGAATTGGTTTTAGTGTGAAATTGATGCATGGTGAGTTTTTAGATGAACATGCCTTTGGAATTGTATTAAATAATTAATTATAATTGTTTAAAATTAATTATTATGGTGTTGTGGTGTGATATAAGAGCTTATGTGGAGGCATGAGCTTAGAAAATGTATAAATGAGATTGAATGAGGTGATGTGGAGATTTTCTTAGGTGGTAAATTCTTGACAAAGGTACAGAGTCCCTTTAATACAAGATTATATGCATGTTATGAATGATTTTCTACTGCATGCATGTTTTATGGGTTTAGGTAGAGTATTTAGAGTCTTGGAGTGTCCGAGATATAGAGATAGAATGGTGTTGGGCCTTTTATGCTTGAGTTAAGTTCTCTTTAGCACTTGGGTGAGTTTGGATCACTGAAAAACTATTTCTAAAAAGGGATAGGGTGATGGTTGATCTAATAAGAGACCTTGGATAGATCTTGGGATGTGAGATGAGGTGTGGGTATCCTAGAATGGTTTTCCTAGGGGTTTTAGGCAGTTACAAGAGTCTTAGGCCTAGAGATGATGGGTAAGACAGTAGTATGTCTCATATAAGATGAGGAGAACACTTGTGTGGGTGTATTGGGATCTTGATGTGTGTTTTGAGTGGGAAAAGCCCTACAGGGATGGAATTATGTGATAGATAAGTGTTTCCTCTAAGTGTTAGGTAGAGATATCCCCCTTAGTTGGTGGAATATGTGAATATAGTGTAGTATTATATGATTATTTTAGGGGTTTTCATTGGTATTCCAAGGGATAAATAGATATAATTGGGACCCCACCTAATGAATCCAGGGTTGGGATGAGCCTATCAGCCATGGTGTCACCATGGGGTGACATAGAAAAGTTAGTATCTATGAGAAGATATTCAGATAGGTAATGAGGTCCTTAGTGGATTCTCTGATAGTGGAGAATAAACATGTTGTGGTGTGAGAGGATAACTAAGATTTAGTCCCAAGATTGATGAGATGTACGATAGGATATGGCCCCATCATTGTTGTTTGTGTTTGAGTTCATATGAGGTGAAAATTTTTAGAGTGGGTGATGGGTCCTGAGGTTATGGCCTACTATGAGTGAGATGGATTCCTCATTGTATGTGGAGACTAGTCTAACCATGAATAAGATGGTGTGTCTTGGGATAGGTTTTTCCTCACTATGAGTGAGATGGTGTTGGCATGGTGTCTAACCCTATGTGTATGATAAATACAGGATAAGACTGAGTCATTAATGAGTGAGATAGTTAGCTTGAGCATAATGGTCCATCCATGAGTGATATGGTTAGACCTAATGATCTATTGATTAGATTAACATGAGTGAGATGTATTCTAGGATATAAGGTGATATTACATTGGATTATGGGATCTTCATGAGTGTTTTGGGGTTTAGGTTAGCATGTGATGCTATAATGGAATGGAAGGACCTTACCTTGAATGAGAAGGTAAAGGTCGATCCTTGGACATGTGATCTTTCTAATGATAGGGGTTAGTCAAGATGCTTATTATGGGACCCTACTTTTAGGGATTAGTGGTTAGTAATTAGAAAGTTCCCTACCCTGAGTCATCAGGTATGTTTTGGGTTATGTGGATGATGAAAAGAGGTGACGAGATGATTCCAACATGACACTAAAGTAGGTATGATCTTGTTTCGTGGTGTTCTGGTTAGCATATAATGACCTGATACATGAAGAGTTGTGGTGGTATGGTTAGCACATGATATCCAAGGTACTCATGTGGAATTTTTACTTTCCTCATTAATATATGTATATGATGACGTATACTAAAGTAACTTGGTGAGAACCTATTGAGAAGTACTTCTCACATGCAACATGGGCATATCAGTGTGCATTTAGACCTTATGTATACTTTTAGGTTCAAAACATGTTTTTTAGTGGATCAGGCTAGATAATCTCTATAGGTATTTAAAGACAGGGTTATTGAGTTATATCTTAGGGATGATAGTAGAGCCTCTTTATATTTTTCTTTGTTTTATTTTTTTATATGTGATTGGACCAATGGGAATCGATTTATGTGTGATAACATGGCTGTGAGTATGTATGTTGAATTCCATTTGTTATATCATATGTGAAATCCCAAGCCTAGTTCTTAAATAAGTGACTGGTCTGATTGGCCACATGGCCTTAAGCCTGCCTTCCCGTATTCCAGAGACTATCGACCAACAATGAGGGTCTATAGTGGTAGAGTGAGGAGACTATACCCTCATGATAAGAGTGGGACACAATTGTAATATAATATAATAATAGTGGAAATGGATAAACCATATAAGTGAATCACAATAGATATAAAAAATAACATCCATATAGTAATAATCAGTCATAAATACAACCCAGTGTCATGTAAAAAATATTTCATTCCATGATGCTATATAATGGAGAATACAAGGGAAATATGCATACACAACATATGATATACAAAATAATAAAAGGCTAAAAACTATATCTAATAGCATCATTAGTATAATCTTGATACTTTTCTCTCATACTCCATCCTAGTATAGAAAATTATGCAACCAAATATGGATGTTTCCCTTTATCCCCACCTACATCCATGAGATCTGTTCGGGTACCAATCAGTGTCCCAAACAGGGTGTGAGTAAAACTTAGTAAGCCACCACCAATGGTGTCTATATTAATCCAGTCAACAAATATAAAATGATCAATGTGAAGGTATAATAAATATAAAGTAGTGATGTAAGCCATAACCAAGTCAACTCAGGTTTCTAAAGGACACCTATCTGACTCTACCTGCTTCAGATTAAGCCGGAATGTCTCTGATCACATGTCACCATGTACATATATATATTCCACATATAAGTATGTATGTATATATATATACTATATATTCATAATCATATATAGACATATATATAGATACGAGTACTATCCAGGACCCGAGACATAAAACCAAGGTGTCCTTACATAATCATAAGAGTCTTATACTTTAAATAAGGGAATTGGCCCAACATTCATACTTGGATATGAAATGTCATGTCCGAAAAATCCCAATCAATGATGTGAGTCATCATGCTCAACATCCAAAAAAATGGAGTAGAAGCATCATGTAAAACAACTTAATGAACAATGTGAAACATCATGTTTCACATCAAACATTAATAGATCATGAAACATCATGATCAATATTTCCCTTAACCATTTCATAATGACCATTATCCATGGTATAATAAAAATAAAAATAATTCATTTAATTTAATACATTAACAAAGTATAAGCTAAGTATACATATCAAATTCACCTTTTATTAAATACAATTTGGTTATGGGCCTCACACCCAATTCAATAAGGACGAGTTACATGGTCTTAACATTTCGTTTAATTCCATTTAACTATTATAATTAAGATCTAATCCAAGACCAATTTGAAGGCGTTTTGGTCACATGGAATTTATATGGTCTTTGATATTTAATAAACCCACCCAAAGGGGTATAAATCATTGAGGAAGACAACCTCTGATGACTACAAGGGGCCTATGGAAGTATATATAACATGGGGGATCATTAATTTAAAATAATTTACCAATTTTTAAGGCAATTCAAGAAATTTATAGCATACACCACAACCACATGTAATATAAACAATAGTGGATTAATGTAAAAGTACTATACCACCTACCTTATGGTGGTATACAACTCCTCATCCAGTATTGGAATATAATCCGATCTAGAATGGGAGACATTATATAAATATATTAATAACCTGCAAACATTTCATATTATCTTTCATGGATTTAGCATTCCATACAGTGAGATAAATGAAGAAATAAAGTAAGAAGATTGAAGAGCTTACTGAGATAGATCCAATATGACCAATGACATGTGAAACAAATTTCATAAGGAGGAGGTATCACCAAGCCCAGAGGAGAGGGAGGACCTTCCAATAGAGGGGGTGAGGTTTTGGGTGAATAGAGGAAGAAAGGGTAGGAATTAGATTTAAATAAATGATGCGAATAAATGTAAATTCACACATTTTTAAAGGGTGCATGGTTGGATAAACCATTCACCAACCATGCACCAACATTGTTCGGGGTATCACCCTACCCACACAGGCTAGATGAATAGTTTTAAAAACCATGTGCAACCCATGTGGATTCCCTTCAATTTTCTACACCACCCATGCATAACCATGAATTTTCTTTGAATAGTTTGAAAAACTGTGTGTCTCCCTAATAGGGCCGCATGGTTTGAGGTATGTAGCTAACACTAACCATGTTCTAAACATGTGCCTCATCCTTTTACTAAAAAAAAATAGAGCTCTGGGATCTAAAAAAGACCCAAATGCTCTCGAACCCTTCCTTAAATTATTATGAACTTACAATAGAAAGAAAACAAAGATTAAAACTAAAAACTAAATTATCTACACCTCGTGAGAAAATTTGGGATCTTAAAAACTCCCCCCTTAAAACAACCCATCCCCTAGTTTCCCTTATGAGGTTGGTAGAGTGTCTTTTGAGAAGAAATCTGGCCACTAAGCACATATGTCAGCCTCTCACTCCAAATTATCATCCTCTACAATGGTCGTACTACTATTGTACCCAAACTATAGGAACTTACCTACCTCATAGATACTTAATGATCTAATAAATGATACACATAGGATACTTCTCAAAATAAATGTCAACATCTAACTCAACCTAATCAGGCTGAAGGAAATGAAATGACTCTAAAAAATAGTGATGTAACTAAGAAATGTGAAACACATCATGCATAGATCTGTATCTTTGAGGGAGTGTTGTCTGATAAGAAATCGATACAGTGACGCATGCCTATCGTAGGGATTTTAAAAAGAAATTTATTTTCCTAATTCAGCTTAGAGACTAATCAGGGTCATCTCACTTGAGGATCTTTATTACTTGTTCACGTACTTATTCTATCTAACCTAAACTACTTCTTTTTGTTATTTTATATTTTATGAAAATAAATTAATTGAAAATACATTCAATATAAAAAATACTAAACTTATATTAATATATAATGCTAATAGAATGAAATTATTAAGAAAGCACTTGGACTTTTTGGTTTGGTTAGTGGGTTCTATTATTCTCTTTATTGGTGTTTAGATTAAGTTTAATAATTAAATTATGAGATCTCATTCATGAATTACTATTATTTTATTTAGTTTTTTGAAATCTTGAATTCATTATGAAATCTCAATTCCACTTCCTATTATAATCAAGGTTGGTAGAACACCTCAATCGAGCATGTGACATCTCCCAGGACCTGGCTCTGTCATATGCCATTTTATCCACTAAATGACTTAACTCCATTATATGAAGATCTTGTATTCAATAGAAGGGAGGGAAGAGTTTTAATAAAATAATAGAAATGATTTTGAGATCAGTTTCATGGTGGATGATCTTCGCACCTGTGCACGTCACTCTTGATCCTCACAAACTTAATAAAACATAAGAATTTAAGTGCAAAATGAATGAAATTGCCACATACCACTACTAGGACAAGCCTCGAGTTAGACCCTAATTTTTTAGGGTAATAGGTCATGGTGGAATGAGAATGAAAGAGAATAATTAGATTAAGGCTGTAAGAGAAATATATATGGAATAATATGGACACACTTAAATAAAAAATATGCATAATTGTTACATGATAAAGGGAATTGAAAATAAAAAGAAAAGAAGAAAGAAATACTAAAGATGCAGCATGAACATAGGCCTACTATCCAAAGGTGGTGTGGTAATACTATTCATCATGGGTAAACTCCTCATTATAAAGGATAAGGGGGTGTCATACTTCGGTCTTCAAATTCAAGATCTTCAAAATCAACCTTTATGATCTCCTACAGATTCTATCCACTGAAAGTTTGATCATGGTATAACAATTTAATGGTAGAATATTTTCATGGTGTATTATTTAAAGATGTTCCAAAATATATTTTAATTTTCTCTCCAAAATTTCAGAATTATACTCACTTTTGAGTAAGATATATGACTAATTAATTTTGAGATTTTATTCTGGATGAATGTTTCCTATTTCTGCCCCAAAAGTTGAGCGTCTAGGGGCTGACTTAACAAAGCAATATCTTCATGATATTCAAAATAAAAATTCCCCATTGAAAATTATTTTACATACAATTATAATCACTCCAATTGGAGGTGTGTATAATTATTTTTATGAGTTATTTAGTGAGGTGGGGTTCACACAGTCATCCAACATGATTGTCAAACTTAATTGAATTTTTCAGACCCTTGGATGGATGAATAAGCTCCTGGTCCAAAAGACAAAGACAATGAGCATAAATCAAGGAATACAATAAAAAAGAGTAACATAAATTGGATTTATATTATAAATGTTATGATAGAATTACCAAAGCGATTAAAATATGTCTATATTTCAGAATTAAGCAATTTTCACATTTATGCCCAAAACACCCTATAAATCCAAAAGTGATGAAAATAACTCAAATTGATAAATTTTTAGGGATTAAATCATTTAAAAACATATAAAAATTGATGAAAATATTATCTATATCAATTCCACCACAGTTAAATCATGATTTTTCTCAAGCATAAAATCTCAACATTGAAAATCATAGGGCACCAATGTTACCAATATTCAAATTTCAATGCAATAAAATCAAAAAAAATTCAATGTAAAACAAAATTTTAAAATTACACATTAAATATAAATTTAATTTACCATTTTTCAAATAAAAAACCAATTCATGAATTTTAATTTTCCCCTTTGAAAAATTATGGAGCTTCTCCTTTTATTCATTCAAGATTCTCAATTTATTATTATTAAACATGCCAAATTACAATCTACCTTTCTTTTGAGACTTTTCTCTCATAACTCATGAAAAAATTAAATTTGAGTTATGATAATATCATAAGAACATGATCCTTATCAATAGGATTATAAAGGAACTACTTTCTACACTTTGTAAAGACAAAAGGCACATAAAATCATGAGGACTTGTAATAATGGTTCAAATGACTCTAAGGATTAAGGTTGGTAGTATTTTCTTTAAAAAATAAGGATCAAGGAGGAGGATATTAAGTAAAATTCATGATATAAAAAAGTGTAATTAAATTCTCACCTTAAATATAGAAACACCCATTTCCCCCAAAACTCAAAGTAAAGGTTATGATCAAATAAAGCACACTAAATGATTTAGGCACCCCTTGATTTTTTTTAAAATTTTAATTTTTTTTAATTTTTTTTTCAAAAGTTATTATTATATTAAACTTCAAATCCATCACTTGACCACATATGATAAGAAGATATTAATTCTTGAAAATGTTGATTTTTGGTTTTCCCAAATCACAACCCATTTTCTCATTTTTTTGGGTTCTTTTTGTCATTTTTTACATTTTTTCAATAGGGGAAAATAGTGAACAATAATGAATACATAAATGACCTTTATTTATTCCCACCATAAGCATCAAAAAACTTTTTCCTTACAATTTAAATCATTCCTTCAACCATGACTCCATTCACCCCCACAATTCAACTTTAAAATATCATGCAAATACCAAGAGTAGGGTAGAAATGGATAAAAATGGCTTAAAACATGGATCATCCCTATAAAGTTCATTCATGGTCTCTATGGGATAAAGAAGTATTGATGTAAAGGTGGTATTTAAGGATAAGGGATTTTAAAAAGTTAACTCAATCATTTTAAATGTGTTTTTTCTAGTCAGTAGCTTTGACAAGTTTTAATACAAGTTCTGGCAGGTGACATGTCCCAAGATCACTCGAGAAATATGCTCAAGATAAAATAGGAAATATTTGGTCTAGAAATAATCTTGGGAATGGGAAATATGATATTGGAAAATAACTCAAGGCATGATTAATAATAATAAATCAATTCACATGAATTTAATAAATTCAAAGCATGAAAAATGTTATGGAATTTCATTTACATGAATCAATTAATTTATTTAAATTACGAGTCCTCATTTTAATATTCATTATTTATTTAAATCACCCAATTATCCATTTTACTCATTTAATTTCATTAACATTTAAATCTAAAACTTGGAATCATGATATTCCAAATAAACTCATGTCTCCTAGATATGTCTATTAAAACATAATTCAAGCATTGGCATGAAATTTTATCTTTTAAAGCTCAGAACATGTTGTTGCATGAAAAAAGTAAGGAGTTAAAAAGATAGAAAATAAAAATGAAATCCATTTTCAATAAATCTTAGTCCCTATATTCCACTATTTGAGGATTAATTCTACCATTATAAACCTACAAAATAGAATTACTCAATTAAGAACAAGTATCTTGTCTTTTAAGCTCAAAAAGATAGAAGGAGGGCTACATGCTGGACTAATTCCTAAGATTGAATTTAAAATCTAAATTCATAAGATTGAAAAGTACTAGAAAGTAGGTAAATAATAAATCTTGGTATGATCCCCCAAGTGGACCCTAAATTTTTACTACCTCCATAGGGAAGTACCAGCTATTATCCAAAGTCTTATGGTGGTTGGGGATTCTTTGACATGAACCACCACATGTGTCTTTTCCCATCTTGTGATTCTTTGTTATTTTTTAGGAATGATCCATGGATAGTGTATAACAGATCCATCCCATTCACAATTAAGTATAGCTTGCATGGCGAGTGTAAGATGAAGTATAGATCATCCTCATTCTTGGTTTCTACTTGTGAAACCTCTTCTTCTCTATCCAGTAGTTTCTCAAGGTATGCTTAATCAAAAGAATATTCAAAGGTAAATTCAGAGTGTAATTCTATTCAAATAAAATTTAAACATGAATTATAAAAATCAAATTCTTCCCCATCAAAGTAAGCAGCTTTTGGCATGGTTTCCTTAGGAAAATCCATTTTCATCTCCTCATGTACTTCCTTCAACAAATATTCAACATGTCTAGGGAGATCCATATGTTCCTCAGTAGGTGCACATCCATGATCTTCTTTGTCCTCAAAGGAATAACAAAGAATGTCTGATTATATATAATCAAAACAATAAGGAGTTATTCACAATTCAGATTCAATAAAATTAGAATAGATAGAGTCAAATAAAGGTTCAACTCCCTGAGTTGGTTTAGCTTCAATCTCTGCCTCAGTGGTAAGTGCCTCTTGAAAATGAGTCTTTATGGATTGAAGTAGGTAGTAGGGCTCTTCCATCCTTTCTTCAAATTCCACCACATGGTTGGTGTATTCATCTTCCATGGCTAGATTTACATGCGATGGTACTGGATCTTATACTTTGAAGGGATAAAGGAGATCATATTGTACCTCATAATCATTCAAGAATTCATCTAGATCTCATTGATCTCCCACACACAGCTCAGTAGGCAAGTCTTCCTCATCATGAATCAAATCTAGTTCATCATAGTATTTTTGGATCTGGTTCATAAAATGGTCAAGCTGTTGATGGTCCTCAAGTTGGGCCTCAACTTCGTGGATGTATTCAGTGAAATTAGGAAAAACTAGTGGTTCTTCCTTCTTGGAGTTGAATCTTTTTATGTCAATTCAGTGCTCATCATCCATGGTCATCAAATCTTTAGGAGAGATCCATGTTGCTATGCGTTTTTTATTTCTACTTAACCATTATCATAAGTTCATCTTCCCTTATTTAGAGGGCCTCCTATGTATAATATATTTCTTCTTCTTGCACCTGTGAATAATTGTTCCATGTATTGAAAGAATTATCACTTGAAAATATAATGGAAGAATAATTTTTTATGTTTTTTTATAAAATAATGAAAACTATATAAAATGTGAAAATATAAAAAGTAAAGTAAATGACTGATTAGATCCCCAAAAATGATGCCGGTTTTAACACATGCCTATCATAGGATGTGGAAAAAGAAATTTATTTTCCTAATGAAGCACAAAGGCTGACCAGGGTTGTCTCACTTGAAGATCTTTCTCAGTTATTCACATACTTATTCTATATCACATAAACTACTTAGTTTTTTTGTTTTATCTTATATAAAAATAAATTAATTGAAAATACATTCAATATAAAAAAAATATTAAACTTATATTAAAATACAATTCTAACAGAATGAAATTAGGAAGAAAGCACTTGGCCTTTGTGATTTGGTTAGTGGGTTCCATTATTATATTTTTTAGTGTTTAGATTAAGTTTTATAATTCAATTATGTGATCTCATTCATGATTTAGTATTATTTTATTTAGTGTTGTGAAATCTTAAATTCCTATAGAAATCTCAATTCCACCTCCTCCTATAATCAAGGTTGGTGACACACCTCAATCGAGTGGGTGACATATCCCAGGACCTGGCTCTATTGTATGACATTTCATCCACTAAATGGCTCAACTCCATCGTATGAAGATCTTGTATTCAGTAGAAGGAAGGGAAAAGTTTTAATAAAATAATATAAATGAGTTTGAGATCAATGTCATGGTGGACAATCGCCGCACCCATGCACGTCACTCTTTCTCATCACAAACTTAATAAAGCATATGAATTTAAGTATAGAATGAATGAAATTGCCACATACCTCTACAAGGAAAAGCTTCAAGTTAGACCTTCAGTTTTTTAGGGTAAGAGGTCATGGTGGAATGAGAAAGAAAGAGAAGAATTAGATTAGGGTTGGAAATGAAATTTGTAAAGACCAGGATTTTCCACGTAATTTTTTTAATTATATGGAATTATTGAAGGTCTGTGAAAATTAAAGGTGCCTGATTCTGAAGCCCGGTGTGCCCGAAATGAATTTATGAACTCTTTTTTCGGGTACGTTCAGTAAACGCATGAGCGACGTTTTATAACTTTTGAACCGTTGCTCTGATTAAAAATCTAAGAAAACCATTGAATACATAGTGTCAAGATTCACTTAACAGAGGCTTTACTTTAACCACAATAGGTCTAGAGAAAATGTTAAGTTTTGTGACTTTTTAAAAGAAATGAAATAAAATAATTTTATTATTTTATTTTCTTTCTTCTCCACCAACGGACAAGCGGAGTGTGGGGCCAGCGATGTGTCAAGACAATAAATGGATTGACCTATCAATATTAATTAATGATGTAATTGGGGAATTATGAAGGTTTCTAATTAAGGATCCCCCATTAATTCCCCACGTCATTACTTACCCTCCCACTATCCTATATATATGGAGTTTGGGGAGGGGTATTAGCACAGCTTCTCCAAGAAACGAAGTACTGAAGGAGTTCCGAGACACCAAACCCTTAGAGGATGAACCCAATCCTAGTGGGAGGTGACAGGTGACACCGAACCATGAATCGAAGGATGACATATGAGTGGCGTCGTTGGTAACTGATTGCGGGGACAAAGAACGCGGACCAAACGACTAACGGGTTGATCCGCGATTCATTCATTTTTACAGGAGGTTGTTGCAGGGTATCTTTGTAGGGTTTTTATTGTTGTTTAAATCAATTGATCATTAAACCCTTAATAACCCTCATGTTTATGAGCTAACGCAGAGGGCGTGGGCCTAACAAACCCAGAACGAACCCTCCACTATCTTTCTATCCTTGCACCCCCATGGAAGACCGTCAACGCAACGACACCGACCATCTACGTTGGGGATAACGTGTCAACGCATGCCACAAGAGGAGGCCATGACACAAAGTCGCGATGGTCATCAGAGCGGTTGGCACCGGCTGGCTGCGGAGGAGGGGTGGCATGCCGTCGTGTGCCACCAATGAGCAATGGGGGCCATGACTTGTCAGCCACGACGACCGGAGGAAGGAGAACGACACACCGGACGACCGCGGGTGGCGGAGCGGTGCACCGTCGCGCACCACTGGAGAAGTCGACCGGCACACTGGTTGGCCGCGATGGAATCAGAAGGACCCGCTCCCGCATATCCCGCATGACACGTGGCAGCTAGGGTGGATCCCCCTTATGGGTCGCGCCACATACGGTCGGGCCGCTGCCCAGCGGGCTGCCCCCTTGCGAGCCGTGACTTATGTGTGCTAGGCCGACCCCTTGTGAGCTGCGCCCTACATAGGCCGGGTCGCCCCCTTGTGGGCTACGTCCTACGTGGGTTGTGCCACCCCCTTGCGGGCCACCCTTTGTGGGCTGCCCATTTTCGGGCCGGGCCGCCCTTGCGGGCTGCCCTTTGCAGGATAGGCCACCTTTCTGGGCCACCCCTTGTGGGCTGGGTTAGACCTTAGCCCAACCCAAACTGGGTCAGGCAGGGTCGGTCTAACTAGGTGAGACTAAACTCGGTCCAACCAGAACCAGAAACACTTAAAGGGCCATATCTTGAGAACCAGACGTTCATTTGACGAACCGTCTACACCGTTGGGATCCTTGTATCGAGACGGTCCTTCTGATATACCCCACTTGAGTTTTGGAGACAGTTGGAGTATGGTCGGGTTAGATTGAACCCGAATCTAACTGGGCCCCTAGAACTAAAACACTTATAACTCACAGACCGAGCATCTGATTGACGTACCCTCTGTCGCATTGGAACCCTTACAACATGTAAGTTCTTTGGGTTACTCCTTTGTAGAGATTAGTGGATATCGAGGTATGACCGATATATCAAGAGACAAATTCTATGGAACTCGAGCACATCGGGTGTGAGGAATCCAATGGCTGGCAGCGAGGCGGAGGTTGGAGATGGATTATACGGAGGTTAGTACCTATTGAATATGGGTGGGTCGGATCCTGTGTGGGTCATTGTGGGGGTTAGTACCTATCAATCCTGTGTGGGTCAACGCTCAGTGATCCTATGTGGGTCAGTGCATACTGATCCTGTGTGGGTCAGATCCTATGTGGGTCAGCACTCAGTGATCCTATGTGGGTCAGCGCATACCAATATTGTGTGGGTCAGATCCTGTGTGGGTCAGTGCTCAGCGATTCTATGTGGGTCAGTGCATACCGGTCCTGTGTGGGTCAGCAGAGGTTAGTACCTATCGACTTCGGGCGGGTCGGATCCTGTGTGGGTCATTGTGGGGGTTAGTACCTATCGATCTTGTGTGGGTCAGACTCTGTATGGTCACTAGCAGTTCCTCTTGATAGAATAAGATGATCTAGCTTTACAACTAATCATATGTACTTCCATACTTCATTAATACCTGGTTTGACCAGAGACTCTGGTTTGAGCTGTATCTATTTCTTATGCTTTGTGATTGAGGTCATGCTTTGTGGTTTTTCCTTTGTGAAATTCTGAGAGACCGTCAGGGGTCCCGGGGTCCCTAATGAGTATTTTTATACTCACTTATGCATGGACTTCACCCTCACCTTGTTGTGTCTTGTGTAGACGATGAGCAGTAGGGTTGAGTCTAGAGGGAGCCAGGACCAGGCGGTACATAGAGGAGACGGGATAACATGGAGTTCTGTGGAGACGATCTATACCCACCCTTCACGTAGGATCTTTGGTGGATGATCCAGGAGCTAATTTGTACTTTTTAGTTGTATCTGTACTTTCTAGTTGTACTTGTACTTTATAGTTGGGCTTGTATTTCCGGTCCCTTTACTTTCAAAACTATTTTTTCTATGGAAGTTTACTTCGTTGTTGCTTCTTGTTGTGTTCTTGGGTTGTGTGTTTGTAAAGGTTTAAAGGAAATGCCTTCCCATTATAGGGATATTCTTTTCCAGTGCTAGTCACCAGCCCCTGGCCTATGGAATGCGGACTTGGGGTAGTCACGACACGGGCCCCGAGGGACAGGTCGTGACAAAGTGGTATCAAAGGAGTCGGTTATACTGAAGAACTATAACTCTGATATTTTCTATGTGGAAATAGTGTTAAGTGTTATGAGTGTGTTTTTCAGTTTGGAGAGTCTAGTGTTAGTGCGACGACCGACATATCAATACACCAGGACCCTGAATTCTGATTTCCGACTCAGTGCACAGAAACACTGATTGCATGTGTTTTGAAAAGCCTTTCTTGTAATCTCTTTGAGTTAGCTCACCAAGTATAACTTTTGACCATGGAACACCTGTTTTCTTTCAGGATGCCACCGCGTAGACATCCATACAGGATTCCTGAGAGAGTACACGATGATGGCCCACCGAGCGATGAGGCCTTAGTCCAGGGCCCTCTTACGGAGTTGGCACTTTTGGGTGGTGTACCAGCAGCTCCACTACCCATTGGACCACCGTTTCTACCAACCCCACCATTAAAGGATGCATGCCGACTGAGCGCATTGCATGAGTTCCAGTAGTGGAGGCCTCTGAGGTTCCGAGGTTAGATGGACCCGCAAGCAGTTGAGGACTAGCTGGAGGCTGTGGCCAGATTTTTTCACTTGGTTGGGACACCAGCTGACCTTATGGTGATCCGAGCAGCCAGACTTTTTCAGGAAACAGTAGGGAGATGGTGGAGTTTGATTCTTTAGATACACGACTAGGTGACCCTAGTCTAGGCGGACTTTGAGTTCCTTTCCAAGGCATAGTTTTTCCCAGTGACCTTATGCTCTATGCATATACGGGAGCTACTACACCTATAGTAAGGCAGCATGACAGTGGACCAGTACTCGGTGAGGTTCACTGATCTCTCTTGCTACTCCACCGACATGGTACAAGACCCTTTCTTTAGGGCCCAGACCTTTGAGCTAGGTCTTTGACAGAAGATCAAAGAATCGATGGTATTGCTCAGCATACCGATGCAGGCTGGGGTACTAGAGTGAGTGCTTTTGGTGGAGAGCTTCCTAGTTGAGCAGGTTCCGTTAGCGAGACCCACCACCAGGAGACACGTAGTAGAGTCATCTGTGGCTAGTAGTAGGAAGATGACATAATGTTCCAAGCGGACCAGGCCTTCTGGTGGATGGCCCCTGGACACAGGGTCAGAGGTATGGAGCTCGCGAGGAAAAGGAGGTTAGACGAGGGACATGCAGTGCTACACATGCGGTGAGTAGGGTCACATGGCTCACTAATGCTCGACCCGCTATACGGATGACCAACAGACATTCAAGGGACCACTGAGGCAGAAGAAAAAGTTTGATCGAGGAGGTCTACAAGTAACAGGCGGATGTGGTAGAGGATCTGTCCGTATAGTAGGTGGTGGGAGGTGATATGAGGTTCTACTGCCACCACCATCTGGTGGTCCACCCCAACCACTGGGAGCTGGTAGATAGGGATGAGCTCAGCTCCAGCCAGCTGAGGCCTATGACCAAGACACTCTAGAGATGATTATAGGTACGATCTGTGTCTACTCCACCTTAGTTTTAGTACTTATAGACATAGGTGCTAGTCACTATTTTATTACCACAACACTCGTTCAGAGCTCAGAGATTCCAGTGGAGCCGTTGGCTCAATTCTTATGGATAGAGACTCCTACGGGAGAAGATTCGATGATTAAACACTAGTTCCGGCAGTGTGAGATTACTCTGTGAGGTGAGAGCTTCTGCTGAGATCTCCTAGTAGTGGCGTCGATGCCTTATGATGTCATATTGGGTATGGACTGGTTATCCACAGTCCATGCTCATATTGACTGTATTAGGCACAAAGTGTGGTGTGTCGGCACAGATGAGACCATATTTTCCTTCACTAGAGAGAAGGGAACCTTTGCAGCAAAGGATGGACTTAACCAGAGGAGGGTGTAGCCAATTACACATCAGTTAGCTAGAATTACCCTTGGAGCAGTAGATGTTGAGAGTCTGAGCTATCCTGTAGTGGTGGACCAGTATGCTGGTGTCTTTCCTGATGATGTTCCAGGAATACCTCCACGTAGAGAGGTATACATTCACATCAACCTGTACCTCGAGATGGCACTGATATCTACACCATCATATCGGATGGTTCCCATGGAGCTTCGTGAGTTATGGGTACAGTTGGAAGACTTGTAGAGCAAGGGGTTCATAAGGCCCATAATTTCTCCATGGGTAGCCCCGATTTTGTTTTCCAAGAAGGCATATGGGAGTTTGAGACTCGGTGTGGACTATCGGCTCCTAAACTAGGTGACCATGAAGAACAAGTATCCACTACCTAGGATTGATGATCTTTTCGATCAGCTGAAGGGAGATCTTTGGTTTTCGAAGATAGAACTCAGATCAGGCTGTCATCAACTCAGAGTATGAG
This sequence comes from Viscum album, assembly GCA_963277665.1. Lineage (NCBI taxonomy): Eukaryota > Viridiplantae > Streptophyta > Magnoliopsida > Santalales > Viscaceae > Viscum > Viscum album. Next base: position 1,389,248,746 of record OY728151.1, on the reverse strand, counting down.
ATTAGGATGTGCAGAAGATGGCCTTCAGATGTCAGTATGGCCACTATGAGTTCTTGGTTTTTCTATTCAGCATGACCAATTACCCTATAGTGTTCATGGGACTCGTGAATATGATCTTCCAGCCATACCTCGATCGCTTTTTGGTGGTCTTCATTGAAAACATCTTAGTGTAATCAACGTTGGAGGAGGAGCATGCCTATCATCTGTAGATAGTTCTGGATACACTCTGAGAGCACCAGCTTTATGGAAAGCTCTCGAAGTTCCAGTTCAGGATACGAGAGGTCCAATTTCTAGGACACGTTATCTCAAAGGCTGGAGTTTCAGTGGATCTAGTGATGATAGTGGCTGTGCTTGCTTGGGAGCCACCCAGAATTGTAACCAAGGTATAGAGCTTCCTGGAGTTGGCTGGATACTACCAGAGATTCCTTCCTGACTTTTCTAGAGTTGCAACACCCTTGTAATCTTTGATGAAGAAGGGACAACCCTTCCTATGGACGGATAGATTCCAGTAGAGTTTTTAGGAGTTAAGTCATAGACTAATGAGTGCCCCCATCTTGAGGCTACTAGAAGAGGGCATTGGGTATGTAGTCTACTGCGACTCCTCAGGGACATAACTTTGGTGTGTCCTAATGCAGGAGTGAGAAGTGATCTCCTATGGCTCACAATAGCTGAGGCAACATTAGAAAAACTACGCTACCCATGACCTGAAGTTAGCAGCAGTGGTCTTCACCTTGAAGGTGTGACAACATTACATGATGGGCTAGAATTTTACAGTCTAATCTGATCATAAGAGTCTCAAGTATATCTTCTCTTAGAAGGACCTAAACCTAAGAAAGTGGAGATGGCTAGAGTTCCTACAGGACTATGAATTTGAGATAGTCTATACTTTTGGGAAGGGGAATGTGGTAGCAGATGAACTCAGTAGGAGGTCTGGTCTGCAGTTGTAGAGTGAGGTGACAGAGCAACTAACCACATTGCAGATATCCTTCATGGATAGATATGAAGTAGCATACCTCTCGTCTATGACAGTCACTCCCCTACTCCTTCAGCGAGTTAGGGAGGTACAACTTGGGGACATTGAATGTGAGGCTCAACATGCTCAGATATCCTCAGGACAGGAACTTGAAGGATTTTATGAAGGTGGGGATCATGTCATTCTCTTCAGAGGGTGTACCATGGTACCAGTGGTGCTACGGGAGGAGGTGTTGAGGGAGTTCCATACATCCCCTCTAGCGGTACATCCTGGTGTAGAGAAGATGTACCAGGACCTTCGACGTTAGCATTGGTGGCTAGGGATGAAGAAGGTTGTAGCAGAGTTTGTTTCCCGATGCCTCACTTGTCCGTAAGTGAAGGTTGAGCATCAGGTTCTAGCAGGCTTAACACAACCACTAGATGTGCTAGAGTGGTAGTGGGATGTTATCTCCATAGACTTGTGATAGGTCTTCCACCTATGTCTAGGGGACATGATTCCATCTAGGTGATCGTTGACTGACTCACCAAGTTGGACCACTTCCTACCCATTCAAGAGCAGGGATCTGTAGAGGGATTGGGATGCCTCTACGTACAGAAGATTGTACAACTCCATTGGGTTCCATCGAAGATATTCTCTAACCACGATGAAAGTTTTACATCCTGGTTGTGGAAGGGATTACAGGAGGTGTTTGGGACTCAACTATGTTTGAGCACCGCCTTTCATCCTCAGACATATGTTTAGATGGAGTGGACTATTCAGATGCCGAGGGACATGATTCGTGCATGCATCCTAGATTTTGGTCATAGTTGGGAGGATCACTTGACCTTGGTGGAGTTCTCATACAACAACAGTTATCACTCCACCATCGGTATGGAACCATTCGAGGCCTTTTACGGTCGACCTTACAGATCACCTCTATACTAGACAGACCCGGGGGAGTTAGCACTTATGGGTCCAGAGTTGGTATGGGCTACCACTGAGAAGGTGAAGACCATCTAGGAGTAGATGAAGACTACAAAGAGTAGGCATAAGTCTTATGCCGATAGGAGATAAAGAACTTTGGAGTTCCAGGAGGGGGACCACGTATTCTTGCGAGTCTCCCCTCGATGGGGACTACATAGATTTTGATGAGGAGGCAAGTTATCACCAAGGTTTATCAGACCTTTTCTGATACTTCAGAGGATAGGCGAGGTGGCATACTACTTGGCACATCCACCGTAGTTGGAGAGGGTGCACAACATCTTCCATGCATCCCTACTGAGGAGATACGTGCATGACCCATCTCATATCATCGACCACAGTGAGCTAGACTTCGATGATGGGGTGACGTTTATGGAGATTCCAATAGAGATTGAGGATCGACAAGAGCAGGTCCTTCATAGATAGTCGATACCTCTAGTGCGCATTCACTGGAAGCACAGGAACCTCCAGGAGAGCACATGGGAGCGGGATAATAGGATTAGTGCTCAGTAACCCCATTTTTTTCCTTAGTATATGTTGTGTATTTTGGGGATGAAAAACACTAATGTGGGGAGAATGTAAAGACCCGGATTTTCCATGAAATTTTTTTAATTATATGGAATTATTACGAGTCTGCGAAAATTGACGGTGCCTGATTCCGAGGCCTGATGTGCCTAGAATGAATTTCTGAACTTTTTTTTCGGGTATGTTTAGTAAACGCATGAGCGACATTTTCTAACTTTTGAATCGTTGCTCAGATTAAAAATCCTAGGGCACCATTGAATCCGTAGTGCTGGTATTCACTTAAGGGAGGCTTTACTTTTACCACAGTAGGCCTGGAAAAAAGTTAAGTTTTGTGACTTTTTAAAAGAAATGAAATAAAACAATTTTATTATTTTATTTTCTTTCTTCTCCACCAATGGATAAGCGGAGTGTGGGGCCAGTGATGTGTCAAGCCAATAAATGGCTTGACCTGTTAATCTTAAGTAACAACATCATTGGAAAATTAGAAAGGTTCCTAATTAATGAGCCCACATTAATTATCCACGTCGTTACTTACCCTCCCCCTCTCCTATATATATGGAGTTTGGGGAGGGATATCAGCACTATTTCACCAAGAAACGAAGTGTTGAAAGAGTGATGAGACACCAAAACCTTAGAGGACGGAGCCAATCCCAGCGGGAGGTGACAGGTGACACTGAACCACGAACCGAAGGATGATGTACGAGTGGTGTCATTGGGAACCGGTTGTGGGAACGAAGAACACGATCCACCTCCAAGCACAGGTTCTCTCCAATGGGTTTACGAGGTAGGGGGTTTATTTGTTTATGCATTTTAAATGTTTTCCTCTTCCCCGTTCTTGAATAATATGAAGAACGCAGACCAACCAACTAACGAGTTGATCCACGATTTATCCATTTTTGCAGGAGGTTGTTGCAGGGTATCTTTGTAGGGTTTTGATTGTTGTTTAATTCAATTGATTATTAAATCCTTAATCCCCCTCTTGTTTATGAGCTAACGCAGAGGGAATGGGCCTAATGAACCTAGAACGAACCTCTGCTATCTTTATATCCTTGCGCCTCCATGGAAGACCACCAGCACGACGATACCAACCGACTACGTTGGGGATAGTGCGTCGACGCACGCTGCAAGAGGAGGTCACGACACAAAGCCGCGATGGTCATCGGAGCGGCCGACATCGGTCGACCGTGGAGGAGGCACAGTGCGCTGTCGTGCTCTACCGGTGAGCAAAAGGGATCGCGGCTCGTCAGCCGCAGCGACCGGAGGAAGGTGGCAGGCACACCGGCCGAATGTGGGTGGTGGAGCAGCATGCCGTCACGCGCTGCTGGAGAAGTCGGCTGACACACCGGTCGACCAAGACGGAATCGACAGGACCCAATCCCACAGGTCCCGCGTTCAACCTGGCGGCACCATGTGGCACCACTACTGCGAAGAAGACCAAACAGACTTTGGACATTTGGGAAAACCGAGGGTCACTCCCCCAGTGGTGGCTAGGGCAGACCCCCCTTGTGGGTTGTGCAGCACGCAACCGGGTCACCTACCCAGTGGGCCGCCACCTAGCGGGCCGCCCCCTTGCAGGCCACGCCCTACGTGGGTCGGGCCACCCCCTTGCGGGTCGGGCCACCCCCTTGCTGGCTGCACTTTGCAAGCCACCCCTTTTTGGGTCGGGCTTCCCTTGCAGGCCTCCTTTGCAGGCCGCCCTTCCGGGCTGCCTTTGTGGGCTGCCCCCTTGTGGGCCAGGCCAGACCTTAGCCCAGTCCAGACTGGGTCGGGTCGGTTCTGTAACAACCCAAGTAAATAAAGAAATATGACATTTTCATATTTATTAATATTTTTGAATTAAATATTAATTTTACTTTAAAGGGTATTTCTATGTTCAACGGCATACTTGATATGCAACAACAAGTTTCTTTGAAATCTTACGTTGCACACTAATAATATAATATTATTATTTTAAATGGTAGTTAATGCCTAGCCATTGTATTGGCGGGAAAGAATAGAACTAAATAAAATATGATTATACATGTTTGTTAAATGTTTTTACATTTATCCAATAAATATTAGAGGATTAAAATAAGAAAGAATTTGATTTTAAGCATAAATACTCAAATAATCATTTAAAGGTCGATTTACCACCTTTTGATGGAGAACCCTCTTTAAATATAGTTTTGGTCACTTTTATATGTTCTATTTGACAAAATAAAATTATTCTTTAGAATTGAGGCATCAAAATTTACATTGGATGAAATTTTGGTATTTTTTCGGATAAAATTTATTTTTAATGAATAGTGAAAAAATACTGTATTTTAATTCAAAACTGCCTTTTAATATAATTTATTTATATGGATAGATTATCTTTTTAATTGGTTTTAAAGTGTAATAAGATTATGTTTTTACTATTTAATCCAATGTTGTTCATTTTAAGTAAATTCACTATGAAATTGGACATAAATAAGTGTCAATCTTTTGATAGTTAATATTTCTTAAAAACACGCCTTTTGTTTTGACATTGGGAATTAATTTTAATTTAATTTATGACACTTCTGTGTTGTGAATTTGGAAAAATGGATTCAATATTTGTAATAAGGAGGCCCAAATTGTGTAAATAGGTAACTTTTATTTTTATACATTATGAATATTTACTTTAGTAAATATTTTATTTACCATAGTTAAAGGGTAAATCTGGTAAATAAGGGTAAACAAATATTACTATAATAATATAAAATTACCCTAACATCTGTCCTAATCCTATTGGTTGATACATATCCGACCATGACAATATTTGGGTCAATTTTGGGACCTCATGGGGAAACTTGGGAGTGATAATGACACTTTATTTTAATTAACTTAAAGTAAAGACAAAAATGACATAAAAAAATATTTTTAGTAAATTAATTTTTACATGGGGTTATATAAGTTATCTCTTAGACTATAAATATTAATTATAAATCTACAAATATTTCCTACATTATGGTATTTTTTTTATAATTTTTAGAAATGAAATAAATTAAATTATTTATGACACAATAACGATGCAATGTTTACTCATTAATAAATGATTTAAATAAATAAGATTATAAAGATTAAAATAATATCCAAAAATTGTGAAATTCTTATTGGATTATTTTATTTCGACCATGATTCATCTTATCTTTTACTTTAATGATTTTTGGACCTTTTGAAACCGAAGATAAGTTTATAATAAAATAATTGTTACAAACTTTCCTAAAGAGACCCTCCTCCCCCTTATAAAAGGACACCACTTCTAACCCATTTCTCACAACTTTCAAGCCCCTTGGATTGTACAAACCCTTCCCAAATAATCTCTCAAGATCCCTATATTCCACCTAGAATCCTTACCTTAGGCATAAGGCACTTCAACAAACCCTTTTGGTTCAAACCAATGGGAGTTACCCGAATTAAAAGTATCATCTTCTCTTAAGTTATTTTGTTTTATTTTACTTCTCCAACCCCCTAAAATTATTTTATTCCTTTCATTTATAACAAAACCAGTATCCTAAATATACTAGGATGTTTTTATTATAATTATTCTAACTACACTTACACACACCTTTGTCTAATGGATAAAGAACATACTGTTTTTGTGGACGGCGAACTATTGCCTCACGGAATGATGATTGTTCAAATATCTCCAACCACCTCTCATGGTGGCCATTATGATGGAACTATATTTATATATGATATATATTATATTTATATTGTTTCTATTCTTCTGTATTTTTCATTTATATAATACCTTTATGGTTTCCATAGTGGGTAAATAAGATAATCTCATTTGAGGAAGTGCGGACTACCGCCCCTCAAAGTGGTATGACTCGTTCATGCCTTATGTGGAACGTATAAAGGATGAAGTTAATGATATTATATATGATATTATACTGTAATTATAATATACTTATGTATCATTATATTTTCATTCTATTACAATACTAAATATAAATGGAAGTGGCGTTCATGCGTACGTACGCCTTACCGTCTCCATGAACAGTGCATTTCATTTCTTTTCTCAAAATGCTATGTACTATTATAAATACATGTATATACTGTATATATATCATATATATGATATCTAAATCATGAATATCATTATGGATATTATGAAATTTTTACAACATGATCAACTTGTAATTATAAGAAGTCCATTTTTGACTCAAGTACCAAATATCGATAAAATGACCATTATTAACTTAAATGATTACATATGTTTATAACATGGTAATAATTGATATAAAAGGAATAATAAACTTAAAAAAGGTTCTTAAGAAATTTTAAATTAACTTTATTTTATTATTCAGGATATTAAAGAACAAACGGGTCAAGTCAGACATGAGGTAAGGGACTTCGTCTCAATATCCTTTCATTGATGCATATTTTGTTTTAATACATGACTTTCTTTTTTACGCTGTATAAAAAACTTTTACTTTTAATTTCATTCATAGGGAATATTTTTCTATGAAGTGTTTTACTAAATGAAGAAAAGGATTTTTTCTTTTAACGTAAGCGGTGACAATGATTTTTCCGCCACCGTGAGTATTATTTGATCTTTGTCTTCCTTAACAAGATGTAATGTTTTAAATGGAAAATAAATACCATATACTCTTTTATGTATTTTGGTATTGAAAATGGTTTTAACAATATATTTGTTATGTCAATATATTTAAGTGATATATTGTGATTGAAATGTGGAAATGTTTTCTTTCCTTTATATTTGTTGTATGTGTTATGATTTTATAATGGTACTTGGAAATTTTATGGGTGGTTACATGATAAAAAAAATGACGGGTGGTGCCGTGATAAACCAGGAAGGGTGGTTATGTCATAACCTCAAATGTATTGGGTATGGAAGTCGGTCGTATGGCTATTCCATTTAGTGATATGTGTGGAAGTTGACCGTATGGTTATTCCATTTAAGTATGTTTATGTACCAAGTTACCTTTATATGTTATGTGTTATTTATATGGGTTTTATGCTAATATTTTGGTTACAAAAGGGTAAGGAATGATCTTTTATTTAGTGAAGAGTATTTACTACTTAATAAAGGTGAAAAGTATTTATTATGATAAATTATTCATGGTTTACTTGTTTTTTTCAAAAACTAACAGTTTTCCTTATTTGTGTATCCCTTATTGAGATTTTTATGCTCATCTCAAGTTTTTGAATTTTTTTTCACAGGAGATAAAGTGGAATAGGTTCAAGGATAGGATCAAGAAAAAGTCATGTTATTTAAAACATAGAACTAGACATGTCTCTTTTTTTCAAGAATTTTTATTTTGTGAAAAATTATGGGAACTGAGTAGAAGTGTCTACTTTATACCTTTTGGGATATAATGTAACATTTATGACCTAATTATCTAAAACTCTAAACCTGAAAAGATCCTCAATGTGAATTATTAACTTAATTCAAGATTATGTAATTTTTAAGGCTGGGTCCTTATAGTTGGTATCAGAGGTCGCTTTAGAAAACTTTAGGAGTTAAGGTATTGTTAAATTAATGTCCATAAATAAATTTATGTTAATATTGCAATGATAGCATTTACAGATTTCCATGTTGCTTTGCCTAAGATATCTCTGTGTTCAGAATGGTTTTCCGCAGAGGGAATAAGGCAGCTATGTTGGGACGATATCAGGAGGAAGACAACCTTCCAAATCAAAAACCTGAGATGGTCAGAATTGGAACTGAATAGTTTGTTGTAGTGATGGCACATTTGAATTAGGCTATAAATGGTGGTGGTATCTATGCACGAGATCTGCCAGATCAACCACAGAGGAACATGTCAGTAGTGAAGAATTTCATGATGCAATACCCCCCATCATTCAGAGGATCATCTGACCATGTGCTAGATGAAGGGTGGATTAAAGCACTGAGGAAAATTTTTGATGTCATGGGGTGTTTAGAACATCAAAAGGTTAGTCTCGCTGTTTACCATTTTGAAGGTGAATCTGATCAGTGGGGTTGATGGTGAAAAATATCAGGGATAGTGAGGATATTTATGATCTTGATTGGGATTAATTCAAAGGTATATTCCTTGAGAAGTATTTTCCTAAGGTGGTTCGACTAAGGATGGAAAAAAATTCTTGGAATTGAGGTAGTAGGATGACTCAGTGGCTATTTGTGAAGGAAAGTTCACTCGACTGGAAAGTTATGCTCCAAATTTCATCCGAGATCTTGATTGTAAGATAAATCGATTTTACTTAGGACTGAAGCCGCGATATCAAAGAGAATTATTCTCTCGTGCGTTCAACAGTTATGCAAAACTTGTTTAATATGCGGGGAAGGTGGAAATGGAGTTTGCTGATGATCTGATGTTCTTTGACAAACAACAGAATAAGAGGTCCAGTTGGCAGGAAAAGGGGAATAATTCATCAAAGAATCCTGGAGGTAAGAAAACTAAATATCCATATTGTGAGAAGTGTGGTAAAAAGAATCCTATAGAATGTTTATTAAAGTCTGGAAAGTTCTTCTGGTGTGGTAAGTCTGGTCATATTGCTCGTAACTATAAGGAAGATGATCAATATGGCAATGAAAAGCCAGTGGTAAGATGTTTTAAGTGCAATTAAATGGGTCATTATGCAAATGAGTGTCTATAGAAGAACTCAACTAAGGGAAAGCAACCAGACTACAAGCAGAAAGTGGTGGTGAAGTCCTTTGAAACTACTTCAGCAGATGTTGGGCCATCAAATGAAGTAGTATCGGGTACACTGTTTGTTTGTTCAGATTATGCCAATGTGTTGTTTGATTCAGTTTCAACACATTTTTTCATTTATGAGAAGTTTTCTAGTAAATTGGGAATTCCATCTCAAGATATGAATCCTAAACTTATGGTAAAAAAAACCTGGAGGAAATGTTGAAACAAAAAGAAATTATAAGAACCTTCATGTCCTTGTGTTCAAAAAGAATATACCTGCAAACCTTATTGTTTTGCCTCTAATAGAGTTTGATGTTATTTTGGGCATGGATTGGCTATCTATTTATCATGATAAGATTGATTGCAGAGCTAAATAGGTTTCTTTTCAGAAAGATTTTTAGTCTGTGTACAAAAATGAACCCTTACTTTTAATAACATATTAAGAAGCTCAGAAACTAGTAAAAGATAGAAATGAATGTTACCTTACACATATTATTGAAAACAAAGGAACTGTTCATATTAATGACGTGCTAGTGGTAAATGAGTATCTTGATGTTTTTTCTGATGAGTTTCCTGGTATTATAACTGATTGAGAAGTTGAATTTACTGTTGACTTAGTTCTTGATGCTAATCCAATTTCAAAACCCCCTTATCGAATGGCTCAAATTGAACTTTTATAGTTAAAGAAGCAATTACAGGAGTTATTAGATAAAGGTTTCAGTCTACCTAGAACATAACCATGGGGTGCTCTTGTCTTTTTTGTTAAAAATAAATATGGTTAAATGAGACTATGCATTGATTATAGGGCATTGAATAACATAACCGTTAAGAACAAGTATCATTTGCCTCATATCGATGATTTGTTTGATCAGCTCCAGGGAGCTAAGTATTTTTCGAAGATTGACTTGAGGTCGGGGTACCATCAGTTGAAAGTAAAGGAAGCAGACATTCTAAAGACTGTGTTTTGTACTAGATATGGACATTATGAATTTGTAGTTATGCCTTTTGGTTTAACCAATGAACCTATTGTATTTATGGATCTTATGAATAAAATTGTCTGTGAGTTCTTGGATAAGTTTTTGGTTGTGTTCATTGATGATATTTTGGTTTATTCTAAAAGTAAAGAAGAGCATGAAAGTAATTTAAGGGTTGTCTTTAAAACCTTAAAATAAAAGACACTGTTTGGGAAATTTAGCAAGTGTGAGTTTTGATTACAACAAATTTCATTCCTTGGTCACATTGTTTCAAAAAATGGTATAACTGTTGATCCTGCTAAAACAAAAGTTATTGAAGAATGTCCAAGACCCACAAATATAATCGAGATATGTAGTTTTCTTGGTTTGGAAGGTTATTACCAGAGGTTTTTTGAGAATTTTTCACGGTTATCTAGTCCAATGACTAAGTTAACTTGAAAAGGTGTTAAGTTCATTTGGACAAAAGAATGTGATGAATATTTTTAGGAATTGAAAAGAAGATTGGTGAATTCTCCTGTTTTGGCACAACCTTCCAAAAATGGTGAGTTTTTTTATCTACAATGATGCTTTGTTAAAAGGACTTGGTTGTGTCTTTATGCATAATGATCAGGTAATTGCATATGCTTCACATCAGTTGAAACCTCATGAGTGAAATTACCCTACACATGATTTGGAATTAGCTGTTGTTGTTTTTGCTTTAAAAATTTGGAGCCATCATTTATATGGAGTAAAATGTGAAATATATACTGACCACAAAAGTTTAAAGTATATATTAACTCAAAAATAATTGAACATGATATAGAGGAGGTGGTTGGAATTAATCGAGGATTATGATTGCATGATCCTTTACCATCTGGGAAAATCAAATAAAGTAGCTGATGCTTTGAGTCGAAAAAGTAATGCTTCATTAACCATGCTATGTTTGGAATGAGATCCTTTGGTTTTTGATTTGATGAACTTTGGTATAGAAATGGTTGGTGTAGTAAATTCTTCTGTTTTGTTTCAGGTGTCAGTGAGATCATCTCTATCAGACAGAATTAAGCAAGCGTAGAAGGAAGACCGTGAGTGGCATAAAAAGTTCAGTTGATTCAGAAGCACATGAGAACAACTCAGAGTAGGTAGAAAATTTATGCAGATAACCGGAGGAAGGATCTTTATTTTGAGGTAGGTGATCATGTCTTTCTCAAAGTTTCTCCATGGAAAAGTGTGATGTGTTTTGGTAAGAACGGAAAGTTGAGATTGAGGTTTATTGGACCTTATGAAATCCTGGAGAAAGTTGGATCAGTTGCGTACAGAGTGGCTTTAAGTCCAAGTTTTTCCGAGGTACATAATGTTTTTCATGTTTCAATGCTGAGAAAGTATATGCCAGATCCCTCTCACGTTTTGAGCCAAGAGGTAGTTCAGTTGGAAGAGAATCTCTCTTATGAGAAACAACCAGTCCAGATTCTTGACCAAAGAGAGCAAGTATTGCGGAATAAGGTAATTCCCCAGGTAAAGGTTTTGTGGAAAAACCACATGGTTGAAGAGGCAACATGAGAATCTGAAAATTCTATGAGGGATAAATACCCCCATTTATTTGATAAGTGAATAAAATTGCATGGATTCAATTTCCAAAAGGGGGGAAGGATATAACATCCCAGGTAAATAACGAAATATGACATTTTCATATTTATTAATATTTGTGAATTAAATATTAATTTTACTTTAAAGGGGATTTATATGTTCGATGGTGTACCTGATACGCAACAACATGTTTTTTTTGAAATCTCATGTTGCAAACTAATAATATAATATTATTATTTTAAATGGTAGTTAACACATAGCCATTGTATTGGAGGGAATGAATATAACTAACTACAATACTATTATACATGTTTTTTAAATGTTTTTACATTTATCCAATAAATATTATAGGCTTAAAATAAGAAAGAATCCGATTTTAAGCATAAATACTCAAATATTCATTAAAAGGTAAATTTACCGCATTTTGATGGCAAACCCTCTTTAAATCTAGTTTTTGTCACTTTTATATGTTCTATTTGACAATATAAAATTATTATTTATAATTGGGATGTCAAAATTTACATTGGATGAAATTTTGGTATTTTTTCTGATAAAATTCATTTTTAATGAATAGTGAAACAATACTGTATTTTAATTCAAAACTACCTTTCAATATAATTTATTTATAAGGTTAGATTATCTTTTTAATTGGTTTTAAAGTGTAATTAGATTATTTTTTTACTATTTAATCAACATTTTATCATTGGAAGTAATTTCACTAGGAAATTTTACATAAATAAGTGTCAATCTTTTGATAGTTAATATTTCTTAAAAACACACCTTTTGTTTTGATAGCGGGAATTAATTTTAAATTAATTTCTTCCACTTATGTGTTCTGAATTTGGAAAAATGGATTCCATATTTTAAATCGTGAGGCTCAAATAGTGTAAATAGGTAACTTTTATTTTTAGACATTATGAATATTTATTTCAGTAAATATTTTATTTACCATGGTTAAATGTTAAATCTGGTAAATAAGGGTAAAAAAATATTACAATAATAATATAAAATTACCCTAAAATGTGTCCTAATCCTATTGGTTGATACATATCCGACCATGAGAATATTTGGGTCGATTTTGGGACCTCATAGGGAAACTTGGGAGTGATAATGACACTTTATTTTAATTAACTTAAAGTAAAGACAAAAATGACATAAACAAATATATTTTAGTAAATTAATTTTTACATTGGGTTATATAAGTTATCTATTAGAATATAAATATTCATTATAAATCTAAAAATATTTCCTACATTATGGTATTTTTTTATAATTTTTAGACATCAAATAAATTAAATTATTTATGACACAACAATGATGCAATGTTTACCACATTAATAAATGATTTAAATAAATAAGATTATAAAGATTAAAATAATATCCAAAACCTACAAAATTCTCATTTTATGATTTTATTTCGACCATGAATCATATTATCTTTTAATTTCATGATTTTTGGACCTTTTGAAACCTAATATAAGTTTATAATAAAATAATTGTTGCAAACTTTCCTAAAGATCCCCTCCTGCCCCTTATAAAAGGACACCACTTCTAACCCATTTCTCACACCTCTAAATCCACTTGGAACATCCAAACCCTTCCAAAATAATCTCTCAAGATCCCTATATTCCACCTATAATACTTACCTTAGGCATAAGGAACTTCAAAAAACCCTTTTGGTTCAAAAAGAAGGGAGTTACCCGAATTAAAGGTATCATCTTCTCTTAAGTTCTTTTGTTTTATTTTACTTCTCCAACACCCTAAACTATTTTTATTCCTTTAATTTATAAAAAATAGTATCCTAAATATACTAGGATGTTTTTATGAGAAATATTCTAACTACCCTTGCACACACCTCCGTCTAATGGGTAAAGAACATACTATTTCTGTGGATGATGAACTACTGCCTCACGAAACAATGATTGTTCAAATATCTCCAACCGCCTCTCATGGTGGCCATTATGATGGAAATATATTTATATATGATATATATTATATTTATATTGTTTCTATGCTTTTGTATTTTTCATTTATATAATACCTTTATGGTTTCCATAGTGGGTAAATAAGATAATCTCATTTGAGGAAGTGTGAACTACCGCCCCCTCAAAGTGATATGACTCGTTCATGTCATATGTGGAACGTATAAAGGATAGATTTAATGATATTATATATGATATTATACTGTAATTATAATATAATTATGTATAATTAAGTTTTAATTCCATTAAAATATGAAATAGAAATGGAAGTAGCATTCATGCGTACGTACGACTTACCATCTGCATGAACGGTGCATTTCATTTCTTATCTCCAAATGTTATGTACTATTATAAATACATGAATATACTTGATATATATGATATATATGATATTTAAATCATGAATATCATTATGGATATAATGAAATTTTGACAACATGAACAACTTGTAATTATAAGAAGTCCATTTTTGACTCAAGTACCAAATATCGACAAAATGACCATTATTAACTTAAATGATTACATAATGTTTATAACATGGTAATAATTGATATAAAAGGAATAATAAACTTGAAAAAGGTTCTTAAGTAAGTATAAATTAACTTTAGTTTATTATTTAGGAGATTAAATGTAACACCCCAAGCTTCCATGGTATGATTCTCTTTGAATAATAGAGCAGCATGTGTTGTACGCAACCTCGAGTTCTAACACACCGCGACCAATCAAAGTAGCCGTTATGAATAGTAATACCCACCTTTTGAAATTATATAAATTTTATATTTCATAATGGGCTTCATTTTTGGACTCAGAATATCAAAATTAGCCTAAGTTTAATTTTTGGTATTTTTCTGAGAACATCCAATTTTTGATGAATAGTGAAAAATACTTAAAAACAACTTTTTTTAATATAAATAATTTATAGTGATAAATTATAATATCGAGTGGTTTAAAAGTATAATTAGAATATAATTTTACCATTTTATCCAATGGTGGTCATTATAATTAATTTCACTTTGAAATTGGACATAAACAATTGTCAATATTTTGATTAATATTATTTCTTAAAAACACGCTATTTGTTTTGACAATGAGAATTAATTATAAAATTAATTAATTCAACTTATATGTTTGTAATTTTTTAAAATAGAAATAATTTTTTAATTCAGAATATCAATTATATATTAGGGTAAATTTTTGGTATTGTTATGAAAAACTTCAATTTTTGATGAATAATGAAACCACTAAGTGGTAGTTAAAAAAAAACTGATTTTTCGTTTAAATGAAATTTTCCCGCTTCTGTGAATTTAATTTTAAAAAATACGACAAACATGGTTATAATTAGGAAGCAAAATGTTGTTCAATGGGATGAAAATAATTTTTGGTTAATAGTAACTTTTGAGTTTTATTAACCGCGATTAGAGGTAATTAGAGAAATTTAAGGTAAAAATAATGTTATAATAATATGAAATTACCTTTAAACATGTCCTAATATTATTGAATGACTCATTACCGACCAAGAAAATCCATGAGACGATTTTTGGGACCCCATGGATCCACTTGGGTAAGATAATGACATTAATACCTTTTATTTAAAGTAAAAATAAAAATGTCACAAACATGCATTGTTTTACTAATTTTTTTTATAAGGGGTTATACAAGTCATATTTTGGACTATAAATCTCCATTAGAAAGATAAAAATATTTCCTAAATCATGGTATTTATTTTATAATTTTTAGACATTAAAAAAATAAATTAATTTATGACACCATGATGATGCAGCGATTACCTCATTAATTAACGATTTAAATAAAATGAAAGGACAATGTAAAATCTAAGACTTACACTTGTAAAAAACCTATTGTATGAGTATATTTAGAACCCTTATCACATTATCCTCTAAATATATAATTGTGGGACCTTTTAAATCCTAAAAGCACTTCATAATAATGTAACATTTCATGACTTTCCCAGAGTGCCCCTCCTCTCCTCTTATAAAAGGCCCCCACCTCTACCACCTTATTCACACCTCTCAAGGCATTGGATCGGCCAAAATCTGATCATTATATCTCTCCACATCCCTATAATAATCATATAAGGCTTACCTTAGGCAGAAAGCTCTTCAAGAATCCCTTTTGGTTCAAACCAAGAGGAGTTACCCAATTTAAAGGTAATGTCTTCACTTGTGTTCTTTTGTTTTATTTTGCTTCTCCAACCACCTAAACTCTTTTTATTACTATTTTTTTAAGAATACCAGTATCTTAAATATACTAGGATGTTTTTATGAGATTTATTTTATTTACAATTACACACACCTTCGTCTAATGGTTAAAGAACATACTGTTTCTGTGGGTGGCGAATTACTGCCTCACGAAACGATGATTGTTCAATCTTATTTTAACACATTTCATGGTGGCCATTAAGATGTCACTATATTTATATATGATATATATTATGTTTATGTTTTCCTTATGCTTCTGTATTTTTCATTTATGGCATACCTTTATTATTTCCATTATGGGTAAACGCGATAATTTCATTTTAGGAAGGGCGGACTACCGCCCCCTCAAAGTGATTTGAATCGTTAATGCCATATGTGGGACATATAAAGGATGGAGTAAATGATATTATATATTATATTATACTAGAATTATAATATACCTTTATATCATTATGATTTAATTCCATTAAATACGAAATAGAAATGAAAGTAGCGTTCATGCGTACGTATGGCTTACCGTCTCCATGAACGGTGCATTTCATTTCTTACCTCTAAATGTTATGTAATATTATAAATGAATATATATACTGGATATATATGATATATATGATATCTACATCATGAATATAATTCTGGATATAATGGATATTTTACCACATGAAAAACTTGTAATTATAAGAAGTTTATTTTTGACTAAAGTACCATAGATCGACAAAACGACCGTTATTAACTTAAATAATTAAATAATGTTCATAACATGGTAATAAGTGGTATAAAAGGAATAATTAACTTGAAAAAGGTTCTTAATCAAGTAGAAATTAACTCTAGTTTGTTATTCAGGAGGTTAAAGAACGATCGAGTCAAGTCGGACACGAGGCAAGGGACTTCGTCCCAATCTCCTTTCATTGAGGCATATTTTGTTTTATACACAACTTTCTTTTATATGGTGTATAAAACCCTTTGAATTTTACATTTATTCAAAAGGAATCTTTTTATACTAAGTGTTTTTACTAAACGATAAAAGGAATGTTTTGTCTTATGTATGCGGTGACAATGACTTCTCAGTTGTTGTGACCATTATTTGAGTTTCGGCTTCCTCTACAAGCCATTTTTTTTAAATGAAAAATAAATACCATGTTTTACTTTTCTTTTATTTTGGAATTTAAAATGGTTTTGATAATGTTTTTATTATATTAATGGGTTGTATTTATATCTTGTGATTGAAATATGGAAATGTTATGTTTCCTTTATGCATGTTTTATGTGATACGATTATGTTATGGTTTATGATATGTTTAAACCTTTTCATATAAGGAATGCATTGGACTTAATAAGTGACAGGTGGAGCCCACTATAGCTCCTCGATGCATCAGTAGGTATCATGAGACAAACTAGTGTCTTAGCACGAGGCCTTGACAAAATCTTATTTGTAGTCTTGGCACGAGGCCTTGGCTACGTGGTGATGATAGTCTGGAATTATGCATTCCATCATTATGAAAGTGGTTATTGATGTTGCATGTGATTATTCGACTAGTGGAATATCCATGTGAATAAGTAAATGGAATCATTTCATTTTACTTTTTCCATATTATGCTGAATTTCACGTTTAAAAGGCTTTTGTTTTAGTTATAAATTGCCTTAAATGTTTATGTTTATTTATGAAAGTTTCCTCTATATTGTTATCCTTACTGAGAATCTGAGCTCACCCCTTTCAATGTTTTATTTTTCCCAGGATGTGAAGAAATATTTTATGAATGACCTGCAGGGATTGTCTGAAGGGGATATGGGTATGGACTATGAAGACTATGTTATTGTAGTTTGTCTCTTTATGATGTAATGTAACATTTATGAATATATCTAGTATTTCCAAGGCTACTAAACTAATCAGTCTTTAGAGACATGATCTTTTATGATCATGCCAATGTTACGTAATAATGCACCGACTCTGGGTAACTGGGGTCGGGGCGTTACATTAAAGAACTAATGGGTCAAGTCAGAAACGAGGTAAGGGACTTCGTCTCAATCTTTTTTCATTGAGGCATATTTTGTTTTAATACACGACTTTCTTTTATATGCTATATAAACACCTTTGACTTTTAATTTCATTCAAAGGGAATATTTTTCTATGAAGCGTTTTACTAAACAACAAAAAGGAATGTTTCTTTTAACATAAACGGTGACAACGACCTTTCCACCACCACGAGTATTATTTGATCTTTGGCTTCCTTAACAAGACGTAATATTTTTAAAAGGAAAATAAATACCATATACTCTTTTATGTATTTTGGTATTGAAAATGGTTTTGATAATGGATTTTTTATGTCAATATATTTAAGTGATATATTGTGATTTAAATGTGGAAATGTTTTCTTTACTTTATATTTGTTGTATGTGTTATGATTTTATAATGGTACTTGGACATTTGATGGGTGGTTACGTGATAAACCAAATGACAGGCAGTGCCGTGATAAACTAGGATGGGTGGTTACGTCATAACCTCCAATGCATTGGGTATGAAAGTCGGTCGTATAGCTATTCCATTTAGTGATATGTGTGGAAGTCGACCGTATGGTTATTCCATTTAAGTATGTTTATGTCCCAAGTTACCTTTATATGTTATGTGTTATTTATATGGGTTTTATGGTAATATTTTGGTTACAAAAGGGTAAGAAATGATATTTTATTCTGTGAAGAGTATTTACTACTTCATAAAGGTGAAAAGTGTTACTTATGATAAAGTATTCATGGTTTGATTGTTGTTTTGAAAAACTAACACTTTTCCTTATTTGTGTATCCCTTATTGAGCTTTTTATCCTCATCCCAAGTTTTTTAAATGTTTTTCATAGAAAATAAAGTGGAATATAGTCAAGGATGGGATCAAGAAAAATCCATGCTGTCTAAAACATGGAACTAGACATGACTCTTTTTTTTCAAGAATTTTTATTTTGTGAAAAATAATGGGAACTGAGTAGAAGTGTCTAATTTGTAACTTTTGGGATGTAATGTAACAATTATGACCTAATTATCTAAAACTCTATACCTAAAAAGATCCTAAATGTGAATTATTAAATTAATTCAAGATTATGTAATGTTTTAAGGCTAGGTCCTTATAGGTGCGGTCCGACTGGGTCGGACCGGACATGGCCCAACTGGGCCCAGAAACACTCAAAGGGCCATATCTTGAGAACCAGACATCCATTTGAAAAACCATATACTAAATTGGGATCCCTGGATAGATATGGTCCTTTTGATATAATCCACTTGAGTTTTGGAGACAGTTTGAGTACAACTGGGTTGGATCAAACCTGAATCCAACCAGGCTCCCGGAACTAAAACACTTATAACTCACAGACCGGGTGTCCGATTGACGCACCATAAGTCGCATTGGAACCATTAAGACATGGAAGTTATTTGGTTTAATCTTTTTTAGAGCCTAGTGGTGGTTGATATATGACTGATATCTCAAGGGACAGATTCTACGGAACTTGAGCGCACTAGGTGCGAAGAATACAGTGGCTAGCAGTGAGGTACAGGTTGGAGACGGATTATACAGAGGTTAGTACCTATCGACTTTAGGTGGGTTGGATCCCATGTGGGTCATTGTGGGGGTTAGTACCTATCGATCTTGTGTGGGTCAGTGCTCAACGATCCTGTGTGGGTTAGTGCATATCGATCTTGTGTGGGTCAGATCCTGTGTGGGTTAGTACTTAGCACTTAGTGATCCTGTGTGGGTCAGTGCATACCAGTCCTGTGTGGGTCAGCACTCAGCGATCCTATGTGGGTCAGCACATACCAATCCTGTGTGGGACAGATCCTGTGTGGGTTAGCAGAGGTTAGTACCTATCAACTCCGGGTGGGTCAGATCCTGTGTAGGTCATTACAGGGGTTAGTACCTATCGATCCTATGTGGATCAGACTCCGTATGGTCAGCAACAGTGCCTCTTGATATAATAAGATGATATAGATTCATGACTAATCATCTGTACTTCCATACTTCACTAATACCTGGTTTGAGCGGAGACTCTAGTTTGAGCTGTATCTATTTCTTGTGCTTTGTGATTGAGATCATGATTTGCGTTTTTTCCTTTGTGGAATTCTGAGAGACCTTTGGGGGTCTCGGGGTCCCTACTGAGTATTGTTATACTCACCCCTGCATGGGCTTTGCCCACACCTTTTTGTGTCTTGTGCAGACAACAAGCAGTAGGGCTGAGTCTAGAGGAAGCCAGGACCAGGCGGTACACGGAGGAGACATACTGACATGGAGTGCCGTGGAGACGCTCTGTACCTACCCTTCAGGTAGGATCCTCTGTGGATGATCCAGGAGCTGCTTTTTTACTTTTTAGTTGTATTTTTACTTTCCAGTTGTACTTGTACTTTACAGTTGGTCATATATTTCTGGCCCCTTTACTTTCAGCACTCTTTATGCTATGACAGTTTACTTCTTGGTTGCTTCTTGTTGTGTTCTTGGATTGTGTGTTTGTACAGGTTTAAAGGCAATTCCTTCCCCTTATAGGGATACACCTTTCCGGTGCTACTCAACATCCCTTGGCCTATAGAAGGATGGCTTGGGGTAGTCATGGAATGGGCCCCGGGGGACGGGTCATGACAAAAGAGTTATTGAAGAAGATGGACACACTTAAATTAAAAATATGCATAAGTGTTACATGATAAAAGGAATTGAAAATAAAAAGAAAAGAAGAAATAAATCCTAAATATGCAGCATGGCCCTAGGCCTCCTCTCTAATGGTGGTGTGGTAATCCTCTTCATCATGGGTGAACTCCTCATTATATAGGACAAGGGGGTATTATCCTTTGATCTTCAAATTCAAGATCTTCTAAATATCCCTTTACGATCTCTTATAGATTCTTTACACTGAAAGTTTGATCATGGTAGGACAATTTAATGGCCAAATATTTTCATAGTGTCTTATTTAAAGATGTTCCAAAATATCTTTTAAGTTTCTACCCAAAATTTTAGCTTTATATTCCCTTTGCAGTAAGAGATATGGCCAATTAATTTCGAGATTTTATTCTGGATGAATGTTTCCTATTTCTTCCCCAAAAGTTGAGAATCCAAGGGATGACTTAATGAAGCAATATCTTCACGATCTTCAAAACCTGAACACCCCATTGAAAATTATTTTACATAGAATTATAATCACCCTAATTAGAGGTGTGTATACTGATTTATGATTTATTTAGTGAGGTGGGGTCCATGCGGTTGTCCATCATGATTTTCCAAATTGATTAAATTTTTCAGACCCTTGGATGGCCAAATAAGCTCCTGGTCCAGAAGAAAAAGATGAAAAAAAATAAATCTAGGAATCCAATAAAAAAATAATCACATCAATTTGATTTATATTATAAATTTTATGATTGATTTATCAAAGTGATTAAAATATGTCTATATTTTAGAATTAAACAATTTTCACATTTAAGCCCGAAACACCCTATAAATCCAAAAGTGATGAAAATAACTCAAATTGATAAATTTTTAGGGATTAAATCATTTAAAAACAAATAAAAAATGATGAAAATATTATCTATATCATACAAACCTCTTTAAAACATAAAAATGTATAATAAAATGAGGCGATATCTTACCCTACCTCTAAAAATGCCAATTTCCTAGTCTAGGTGAGACACGTAGAAAGAATCCCCAACCTTAAACTCCAGAGGTTTCTAGTGAAGATAATAATAATACTTATTAATAGACTAATATATAACCATATTATTCCTAATCAACCGCACCTACTTAAATATCTCCTAAACAAGATGAGGCCACAGTAGCGCCACCTCTACCTCCTTTAACCAACATAGAGGTGAATAACACATACTACCATACAGGGCCTCCTAAGGATTCATATATACAGTATCTTGGAAGCTTTTGTTATAACATAATTCAAAAATAGGAATATTTTTCTCCCAGGAACCCCTAAAATCAAGGACACATTCTCAGATCATTTCCTCTAACACCTGTATCATATGCTTGGACTGTCTATTAGTTTATGGGTGATAGGATATACTTAACAGTACCTGTAAACCCAGTTCCTTATACAACCATTGATAGAACCATGATGTGTAATGAGAATCCCTATTCAATACAATGGTTCAAGGAACTCCATTAAGGCATATTATCTCCCAGACATATATCCTTCCTAGCTCATATATTGAGAAGTTCTCCTAAATAGGAAAGAAGTGGGAAACCTTCATCATCCTATCATTGATCACCCATACTACGTCACAACATCGAGGTGGCCTAGGTAATACCATAAAAAAAATCCATATTAGTATCATTACATTTCCACTTTGGGATGGGCAATGAACACAACAAACCAGAAGGTCACTGGTGCTTCACCTTCACATACTTATAGGTGGAACACCTAGTAACAAAACCATATATCTCTCTCTTCATGCCCAACCACCAATATTAGTGGAATAAGTCATGATACATATTGGTGATATCAGGATGTACTACCCAATAAGAGGCATGATAATCTTGAATCAAATCCTATTAGATGTTTAAAGGAACCTAGAAACACCATAGATGTGTAAGATGTCATCCCTATCAATGACCCAACTAGTAAATGGGTCCTCACCTAAAATGGCCTCCCTTAGGACTAAGACCTTGGGATCTGAAATCTATCTCATCTTTACTCTATCCAGTAGTAAATAGGAAACAAATAATGGTGAGAGTACGTTCTTCCCAATATGGTCCTACCCCTCTAAACACATCTTAGAAAATAAGTCCATCAACGACCATTCATCACTAGCCTCCTAATCTACTTGTGTCTGAGTCTTTTAGCTCAGAGCATCAGCCATTGCATTTCCTTTACAAGGTATATAAGCAAGATAAAAATAGAAATACTGTAGGTATTCAAACCAAATTCATTGTATAAGATTTAAATCACACTGTTTAAATATATATTTGAGGCCTTTTGGTCTGTGTATACCATAAACTTCTCTCTAAGAAAATAATGCCTCCAACAATACAAGACATGAACCACAACTGCTAACTCGAGATCATGTGTCGAGTAATTGAACTTATGAGGCTATAAATGAAGATACCCATACACTATGACTAACTCATACTACATCATAACATATCCTAGACTAATGCATAATTAATTACAGTAAACTGTATAGCTTATGACTGGTTCTAGAATAATGAAGATTAGTACTGAATTCAACCTTCTTTTCATCTCCAGAATGGATTTATCAGACTTTTATGACCTTGTAAACTTAAAACCCTTATTATTAAATATTTTAATAGGTGATAAAACATATAATAAATCTTGAATTAAGGGACTATAATATCCATATATCCCCAATAAACTCCAAATATCAAATATGTTCTTGGGATTCTCTAAGAAACTACAACTCTCACCTTATGTAGGTCCACATACACCCCTGATTCCAATATTATGTGACCCAATAAGTGAAACTTATAAATAATAAAGTGTAATTTTGTGATCTTAGCATATATATGGTGATCCCTCAATATACTCAAAATGATATCAAGATGTTTGGCATGTTCATGTTGAGTATATGAGTACACCAAGATGTCATCCATAAATAATACCATAAAAGAATCCAGATATGAGTGGAAAAACTGATTCATCAGGGCTATAAAAACTTCTGAAGCATTTGTAAGGCTGAATGACATTACAAAATACTTTTAAAGGACATATCTACTTTGAAAAGTTGTATAAATTATGTTTAAAAGCCCGAATCATACCTGGTGATAGCCCAACCTAAAATCAGATATTGAGAAGAATCAAGCTCCTTAAAGCTGGTCAAAGAGGTCTTTTATTCAAGGTAATGGATACTAGTTCTTAACAATAATATAGTTCAATTTATGATAATCCACACAAATCCTAAGGGCACCGTATGCCTTCTTAGAGAAAAGGACCGGTGAACCACACGGTGAAATACTGGTTCATATAAACCCCTTAAATTCTAGGTCCTCCAACTACCTCTTATGTTCTAGAAGCTCAATAGGTGCCATCTTGTAATGAGGAATAGACACTGGTTCTACTCCTAGAACTAGATAAAAAATTACACCTCTCTCTCAATATGCAACATAGAAAAATTATTAGGGAAGATGTCTTGAGAATGATCCACCACCAGAGGGAAATTTTTTTGACATGTTCCCCAATCTCCTAGAAGAAGACTAGAAATATGGTATGATACCCTTCCCATCCCATGATGCTTAGGTCCTTCTCAAATTTCTTGGACATCCCCATTATCTCTTATGAATGTAGTGTCCACCCTCGGGTGATAAGAAATTCACCCACCATTGGTAACAATAAATATGGTCCTCATAAGGGGATACCCAATCCAACCTAATAATTACATCAAAGCTTATCATGTCAAGGAAAAAGATATTCTATACAAAAAGATAACTGCCAATATCAAGGTAATTCCTTACATCGGAAGAAACTCTTGGATTGAATCCCTAAAAGAGTATCGAGGGTCATTACACCACATATGAAATCTATCTCAAGGCCAAAAAATTCTATAATTACTATATATATAAACAAATTTGAAGTGACTATGTCTAATAAGGAAGAAACTAAAGTAGAGGCAACTAAAATCATACCTTGTATAGTAGACGACCCAAAACTCTGATCCTCAGGTGTCAGATTCCCAACATGTAACTGGCCTAAACTGTGACCCTGAGATGGAACTTGACTACCTGAAGTTGGCCTGATCTACTAAAATTTTATATCAAAATTACAACTCCCACAACCACATCCACTTCCTCGGCCTATATAACTAGTATAAATCTAACTCCATACATGAAGCAGAGCTACTAATTCTACTTCTAAAAATGGTCTCAGTGCAGATCCCCTCTCACTAGGTGATGGGGGATTTTTTTTAGAAAACATAAATATGACCCATCCTTCAGTAGGCTCAACACTCAAATGGGTCCTTATTTCACTGGAGTTTCATGTGTACCAACTTCCCATATTGATGAGATATCACATAACTATCAGTGCATGCCATCTGACTTCTACTCCACCTGAGTAGTATCTAGACATCACTTCTTACTACCAAATGAACCAATCCCCTATTTTGGTACTAAAACACCTCGACCCACACCTTCATATTCTCTCAGATTGTGCTTGGTGATGTGGTTCTGGTTCACTATCTTTGAAATGATAGTCAACCAAAATATGTTAATCTGAGATCAGATGTTGTATATGAGCCCATCCTTGAATTGTCTAACTATTATTAACTCATCACCAATAAGAGTCAGTGTAAAAATATGGAGCTCAGTGAAATGAGATGAATACTCTATTACAGACATAGCTACCTACTGAAGATGATAAAATATCTAGCTTGTCCATCCCTTAGCTTATTTAGAAAAAAATAATCATAGAAGAACACTTGGATGTACCTCTAGACTATATCTTGACAATGATCTTCTTGGGTAATAACACCCCACCAAATCTTGGAAGAACCACAAAGTATATATGATATAAGTGTGACCCTCCATTCTAGAGGCATCTCCAAATGCTCGAATATGGATAACATGGACTCTATCCATGAATTTGCATCATGGGGCCCACCATCCCCTAATAAAGTAGGTGGATGCTGCTACTGAAACTCTTGTGTAATCCCGCCATAGTAGGGGAAAGTTGTGAGGTACCCTGTATGGACTGAACTATTCATAACAGTACCTCTCAAAACTAAGAATCAACACCCATATAAGGAATAACATGAGGCGCCTCAAGTGGAATACAAGAGGTGATATTGGTGGCTTAGGTCCCATCAAATCTGGTGTATGGTCATCACCACCCTCTTGGAACACAACTCAATGCCTTTGTGGTGTCATAATTCAACATTTATTTTTATTTTTATTTTAGAAATGTTTGAGGGGAATGCACCCTTTATTGAAAAAAGAAAAAACACTTTTTAAAGATTGGGAAAAGGAGAAATCCATTACATGAACCAGATAAAAAACATAAGAAAAAGGGACACAATGGCCTTAAATAGACCCAAAAGACAAATAAGAAACAAACATCATAACAAGAACAAGACAAAAGTCTCCTCACCCCTATCAGAAAATGAAAAAATGAGTTCTGTCAAAGATGATGCGCCACCCCCTATGCCAAGTGATGTGTCGTGATGGAGACAAAAAAAGGAAGATCACTCCTCTATCCCACACTGAATGAGGGAGGAGGACCGAATGATAGGTTCTAGCACACCTATCTCTCTTTTGAGCTCCCACCTGATGGTGCAAACGAGGAACTCGCTACACTATCAACCTAATGCACTGCAAAATTAGATAGAAATCACCATGCAGAAACCACAACAGGGAACCCATCCGTCCAATAAGTTAGGACAGACAGCTACTGATGGGTGTCAAAACACCCATCCCACTTTCGAGGTTTCCCACCCAACAACTGTAAAAAAACATAAGAATTCCAACCAAATGCAAAGAGACAATGGAAAAATCTAACTAAAACATCTGCACGTCATTAAAAATTTAGATAAAAAAACTAGAAGAACAAAAACATGACATCCAAAAACTCTGAACACCATCATTTTAGTATGTTTTAAAGGGTCAGATCCACCAAAAAAACACAAATAGGACCGTTAGAAGATCATAGAAAAACCATCAATTCCTGAAAAATCTGGGAGCCGAAATAGCTCCCATTCACCACCCAAGATCCCGCCGGATCCTTCGACCCACTAGACTCCACCGCATGAACCCAAATGCCAACGACATGTCATCACCGTCTAATCCAAGATCCCCATAATACTAGAATGAACTACCTCAAAAAAATCTAAGACCACTGAGGTCACCACCCTCACCCATCACGACTTGAACAAGAAGCAACAATGCATGGAAGACCAAATCCAAGCAGATATGGTAGAGGGGGGTCACACAGAAGAAAATGAGGGCTGTCAGAGACTTAAAGACTACCAAGCAGAGGAGAAGAGGAGAAAAACCATTATAGAAGGAGAGATTTCATCACTAACAAGGATGCAGTGAGAAACTAATGAGAGGAGAGACGCTGTTAAGGGAATCCGAGGCTGAAACAAGGTACCGACACCCGGGTGGGGGAGCCACAGATCGTAGAACCCTAAGTTCGCTGCTTTCTAGGGGAGTATATTGCCATCCTGAGGAAGGTGTTAGAAAAATAAGTTTTCATGAAAATAAGTTGGATATAACCTTGATGCATGAATTGAATTCACTGTCCAAAAGGGTTTGATCCACCTCCACGTCGATGGTGTAGGGTTCTCAGTGGAAGTATCCCTTGAGGATTTCACCAAGGTTTGGGGGAAATCGAACACCAATTTCCGATTTCCCCGCTACAATGATGTTGGGAGAAATATGGAGAATTTCTAGGATTGAAATTAATTAAATCATAAGCGATCTCATCATCACTTATTTATAGATTAGAAATGGTGCGAATTGCACCGGTTCGGTCAAAGAACACATTGGTTCAACCAAAACAAGAGAGCTCTTGGTGAGGGACACACCACTTCGATCTCACAATTTCGATCAAAGAACACATTGGTTCAACTGAAAAGACACAACTATTAGTGAGAGACACACCGATTCAAATTAGAAAAAAAACACTATTTAAATAATTTAAATAAAATTATAACAATAAATATTTTGAATAAAATATATAAAATATATAGTCATCCCCCACTTTTATTCATAAATATTAATTATCCATATCATAGGTGATTCATTATACATAATAAAGGTATCTTTTGATTTAAACCTTTACTTAGTATCAATATCTCAAAGTTTATCAGATTTATAAGTTGTTGAAACATTAAACTTATTAACCTTTAAGATAAACCGGAGAAATCATACATATAATGATCTTTCATCCAACATCTCATTTTTTAGAAATTTTAAGGCCATGTGCTTATATCCTTTTCATGAAATCTGTAAGGAGTAAACCCATTAAATCATGTAAGAAGCAGCACCACTTATAAGTTCACATAGGCAAAATATTACAATGTGCTTCTGTTATTAGAGCACATAACTCATTGAGTCTTAATATTTTGTTAGAGTTTAAAACCCAACCTCTTGTCATAACAGACGACTTTGACACCAAAAATTGGGGTTATGACTGTCAATATCAACAATCATCTTTGTAACTTGTTTTTACCTATTAAACACTTTGATTAGGATCTACCTAGAGAAAGTGTTGGGTTTCCATTACTGAAATGATTTATTCTATGAGTTTTAACCCCATCCCTTTATTAGTTACACAAGTAACCTCTCTCAGCAGAGATTTTGTAAATGGATCCACAAGGTTTTTGCACAATATCATATAACCAATTGTTATGGTACCATCTTGTAACAATTGTCTCACATAATCACGTCTCAAACTTATATGTCTAGACTTTCCATTGTACATGCAACTATATTACCTTGATAATATTTCTTCACTATCACAACTGATAGAGATAGGAGGCATCAGAATAGGCCATAATCTAATATCCAATAATAGATTCCCAATCCATTTAGATTCCTTTCCACATGTTGCTAAGGTGATAAACTACGAATCCATGGTCGAATGTAAAATACATGTTTGTTTCTTGCTCACCCAAGAAACAACACAACCTCCAAGAGTAAAAAACCATCCAGAAGTGGATTGGTTATCACCAATACTCGTAATCCAACTTGCATCGATGTATCCTTCTAATACATCCGGATAATCATTATAGTATAAACATAAATCTTTGGTCTTTTTTAAGTATCAAAAAATTCTCGTTATACATCTCTAATGATCCAAACTAGGATTACTAGTATATATACTCATTTTACATACCGCAAAAGCAATATCAAGTCTAGTGCAATGCATCACATACATTAAATAACCAATTACACTAGCATATTCAAGTTCTTCTACAGATCTAACTGTATTTATAAAAAGTTTAACACTAGAATAAAATCGAGTATTGACGTCCTTGAAACCAAGATGATCAAATATATTTAACATTTTTTCTATGTAATGAGACTGACTTAAAGAACAACCCCAACTATGTTTTCTAACTTCAATGCCTAGAATAGTATCAACTATTCCAAGATCCTTCATTTTAAACATAGAAGATAAGTAATTCTTTGTCTCGACTATACCAATCAGATTGGTTCTAAAAATTAACATATCATCTACATATAAACACACAATAACTCCATATTCTTTTGTAAACTTTGAATAAACACATTTATCCTCATTATTATCAGAAAACCATTAGATAAAATAATAGAATCAAATTTCTCATGCCATTGCTTTGGAGCTTGTTTAAGACCATAAAGAGATTTAACTAGTTTACATACCTTGTTTTCATTACCTTGTAAAAAAAACTCTTCTGGTTGTTCCATTTAAATATCTTCATTTAATTCTCTATTTAAAAGAGAAGTTTTGTTATCCATTTGATGAATATAAAAATAATTAATTGAAGCTAAAGAAAATAATATCCTTACTGAGTAATTTGTGCTACAGGGGAATACGTATCAAAATAATAAATACTTTTTTTTTTCTAAAACCTTTGTCAACCAATATAGCTTTAAAAGATTGAATGTTACCATTGGAATCATATTTCTTTCTGAATACCCATTTTCTACCAATAGGTTTTGAACCTCTTGGTAAATCCATAATAACCCAAGTATTATTCCCTATAATAAAATCAATTTCATCATTAATTACTTCCTTCCAAAAAGCAACATCTCTATAAGACATAACATATTTATAAGTATTTGGGTCATCTTCTATAGAAAAAACCATATGATACTTATTCATAAGATGATTATTTTGATCTCCTTCAACAAGAAAAATTATGGAATCAGGAGAAATAAAATTTGGATGTAGATGTTTCTCCTTCCTAATTCTTGTACTCCATTTAGTTTCAACTCGAGAATCATCATAATTATCAACTATTATATTTGAACTATATGGAGTACATGAGATAGGGATATGAGGAATCACTTCCTCCACATCATCTTTAAAAAAATTATTTTCAAAAAACTCTACATCTCTCTATTCAACAATTATATTAGCTCCTAAATCTATAATTCTATATGCTTTTCTATTTTCTACATATCCAACAAAAACACATTTAATTGCTCTAGGACCAATGTTAGTTCTTCTAGGATAAAAAACTCCATAATACACTAAACACCCCCACACTTTGAAATAAGAAAGATTAGGTCTTATTCCTCTACATATTTCATAAGAGGATAACTTAGTTCTTCTAGATACAATCCTATTATGAATATTACATACAACCAATAAAGCTCCGCCCCATAAATTTAATGGTAAATTAGATTTATTAATCTTGCAATTTACTATTTCTACTAAAGTGCGATTTATTGGTACCATCTTACTCCGCTTTATACTTGAATTTGAGTGCATCCCAAATCTATCGAGTAGTCTGCATTTAGTGGAAGAAGTCGTTGAGATGATTTGATAAATCCATCTTCTAGGTTCTTCCTCATCACACCCTTTTGATTGTTAGAAAAATAAGTTGGCAGGAAAAGAATATGGATAAAACCTTGATGCATGAATTTAATTCACTGTCCAAAAGAGTTTGATCCCCCCCCACATCGATGGTGTGGGGTTCTCGGTGGAAGTACCCCTTGAGGATTTCACCAAGGTTTGCAGAAAACCGAACACCAATTTCTGATTTCCCCACTGCAACGATGTTGGGAGAACTCTGGAGAATTTCTAGGATTGAAATTAATTAAATCATAAGCGATCTCATCATCTCTTATTTATAGATTAGAAATGGTGTGAATTACACTGGTTCAGTCAAAGAACACATTGGTTCAACTGAAACAATACAACTCTTGGTGAGGGACACACCACTTCGATCTCACCATTTCGATCAAAGAACACATTAGTTCAACTGAAAAGACACAACTCTTGGTGAGATACACACCGTTTCAAATTTGAAAAAAACACTCTATTTAAATAATTTAAATAAAACTATAACAATAAATATTTTGAATAAAATATATGAAATATATAACAGAAGGTAGTCATAATTCAACAATTCCAAAGACATGCCTCAAAAAAATATTTGATAACAAAATGATTATAGAGTAAAGAATAGGATAGGTACACAACCTTCCTATATAAAATTCAATATCCATATTACTTCTCCCAAATCCAAGTCTAGGTACATAGAATATCATAAGGTTCATAAGAGACACTTCCTACTACCCACTACTAATGTCATGTTAGTTTTAATTTATTTATTTCACAATAAAGGTCTCAGTATATGGAGATTAAATTGTAATTTATAGTGGAAAACACCCTTTATGTTGCAATTGACGTCCCCATTTAGTGGTAACCATTTCATTTATGAATAAAATTTAAACAATATATATATATGTATATATACACACACACACACATATATATATATTGATCAAGTTAGATGATCTACTATACCCAAGTTATAAAGTCCTACGCTTTATAATTTTCAATTGGCACATCATGTAATTGTAATTAGTCTTTTATGATGGTTCAATTATATGGATCACCATTAACAATTTATTAAGGCACACATACTATTTAAATTGAAATTTGAATCCATTTAATTGAAACCAATAACATTTCAATCCACTTAACTATGGGTTCCATGGCTCAAACATTCCATAATTGGTTAATTAAGGTTCCAACATCAAGCTATATAGAAAAGAACCATTTAGTTTGATTCAAACACTTTAATCAATCCAATTATTATATCCCTTAAAGAAACATTATCACATTTCCAAATATAATAGTCAAGGAACCAATAATATGCAGTAGGTAATGCATGCAATAATATAAATGTGGCATGATGTATGCATGTCATATAAATCCTTAGGTTCCTATAATGATGTATAATCAATACCTCCTTTCCATATCAATCAAATAGAAAATGATAATCCATAATGACAATAATATTTATAATGCCACAAATCATGTGCATTAACCAATAGTTAAATCAGTACAACTATAA
Source organism: Viscum album (assembly GCA_963277665.1). Taxonomy (NCBI): domain Eukaryota; kingdom Viridiplantae; phylum Streptophyta; class Magnoliopsida; order Santalales; family Viscaceae; genus Viscum; species Viscum album. The sequence goes on along the minus strand of OY728151.1, from coordinate 1,389,216,920 downwards.
TGATAGGAATAAAAAACAGCAAGTCCCATCCCAGAAAACTTAGTTTTTTCCCTATATGTGGGTTATAAACTCCCATGGATAGACTCATTACCAAATTCCAACAATTAATAGTCTCCTTTATACCATACCAAAATAGTAAGGAAAAGAAAATAAATCTTTGATACCACTTTGTGATGTCTTGAGCCTGGTTTATAAATAAGTGACTGGTTTAGTTAGCCACATGGAATTAAGCACGCCTCCTCATATGCTAGAGGCTGATGACTAGTAATGAGGATCTATGGTGGTATAGTGGGGAGACTATACCTTCATGATTATAGTGAGACACAATGGTAAAATAATTTAATAACAATGGAAATATATAAACCATCTAATGGAATCACAAAAAATAGAAATAATAACATCCAGATAGTAATAATCAGTTGTAAATACAACCCAATGTCATATACAAAAAGATGTCATGCCATTATGATGTAAAATGGGGAATACAAGGGAAACATGCGTACATAATACTTTCTATAAAAAATAAAAAAGGCTAAAATATATCTCTAATAGCATCACAAGCGTAATATTGGTACTCTTCTCTCATACTCTACCCCAGTATAGAAAACTAGGCTACCAGAGCTGGACACTTCCCTTTTTCCCTACCCACATCAATGATATCTTTTTGGGTACCAATTGGTTGCCCAAATAGGGTGTAAGTAAAAATAATTAGTCCACCACCAAAAATTTCTAGAATAATCCATCTATTGAATAAAAAATGAGCATTGTGTAGGTATAATAAATATAAAGTAGTAATGTAAACTGTAACTATGCTGGGCCAGGTTCCTAAAGGAAAACCATTTGACTCTACCAACTTTGTCCTAAGCCGTAATGTCTATGATCACATTTCACCATGTATGTATATATATATCTATACCATATATATATATATATAGACTATATATGTATTTTAAAGACCCCGACCTTAGTATCCTAGAGTCGGTGGTTACGTTATTACATTGGCACTATGCATAAGAAATCACATCCTAAAGGATTGAATAGTTTAGTAGTCCTGGAAAAGTAGAAACATACTTTAAATTCTCATTACATTTCGAAACTTAAAATACAACATAGTATTTTCTTTGATAATTCCATCATTCCCCTTAGTATATCCCTATATATCGACCATAAAACACTTCCTGGTATATTGGGGAAAATAAAACAAAAGAAAGGGGTAATATTAGATGCTCAGTAGGGGTAAGTGTACAACATAATATATCAAGAATAAATAAATATAAATAATATGAAAAGTTAAATAATAGAAACAAATTCCATTTAAGATATAACTTTATCGTAATATGGAAGGAATAAAGGATGATTTAATAATACATATAAACAATCACATGAGATCATAACTTATCCATGGATATTATAACTAATTGAATAATCACATGGTCATCAATAAATGATTTCATAATTATGTAATAAATAATGTTGGAAATTTTAAACTTACTATCAGGGCCTCATTTAAGATATATGAAACTACTTTCAAGGCTTTGTGCCATAAAATATACACAAATGGTTAAGTCCTTGACCAAAACCTAAGAAATATTTTCTCATGAGACCTACCAATGAATTGGGAGACTATAGTGGGCCCCAACCATCACTTACTAAGTCAAATTCATTCCTCATATTAATAAATAATACAACTAAATCAATATTCCTTAACAAAATCAATAACTTTCCACATTGAAATAACTAGTCATACAGAATATCAATACTTTCACCAGTCAAAATGATCATAAACCATCCAAATAAATATGATGAATGGTATCATTAGATTAAATCATTAAAATAAGATTTAACAAATTTTGTTTAGATATATGAAAATAATTTAAAGAGATTACTAGAATATTTATTGAGGAAAATACCCTTTTTTACTTTGAAAATATTTTTTTAAAATATAAAAACTACGCACGTAATAAAGAAATATTTTTCTTTGAAAATAAACTTGTAATATTATAAAGGAATCCTAAAAACATTAAGTCATCGTGATGATGATAAATTCCATTCATGTTGTATAAGTTAATAAACCATTATTTTCACACTTTTGTAAGAATATTAAAAAAAACCTTGTTCAAAAAATGACAAGAAGATTCCTTTTAAAACATTCTATAAGAAGAAAAAAGGGTAAAAATGAATTTAAAAAATCATTGAGGAATATTAATTTTTTTTGAAAATATTTTTATAAACCATGGACATAGATTAGAAATATCCCATAGTTGAGACTTAAAAATAAACAATCCTGAATAATGATGAGATTATGAAATAAACCCTTACTACTTGGGTTTCTTTTGAATTGTAAGTCCCATGAAACAAATAACATAAAATGAAACTTTAAATATACTTAATAAAAATTGATTCGTGATATAATATATCAAATGAGTAGTATATAAACCACACAAAAGACATAAGTGGTGAATATGGAATATGTCACATAGAAGTAAAAGTGAGACGTGAAACCATTACAAAGGTCATAATACGCTAAAGCGAGAATTAATCAAATAAGTGTCTATGTGTGTCAAATTTAAATCAAAATAAAACTAGTTTAAATAAAATATAAAATAATAAATTTTTATTACACACATAATCTTATAATATCAAATACATTGAAGAATAAATCTAACCTAATGAAAATAAATCGAGTTATGAAATTCCTTACCACTTGGTAACATTCAATACAAATACCCTTTGGATGAAATAATTCAAATTTAAAATTAAAATTACATTAATTATTAATATTTCATTATATTACATGTAAAAGGGTAGGTACACATACCATATAAAATAAATTATGTGCATAACATTATAATATTCCTTAATGAAAATAAATTGAGATGAAATCCGTTACCTTAGGTTTGATTTCTTTTGTATGTGTTTGAACTTACAGTATAATAAATATATATTTATTATAAATCTATTAAAGAACCATAATTATATATATAAAACCATATATAATTTTCTTATAATATTTTATCACCCATTTATTATCAATTCATTGTTAAAATCACTATTTCGGTTGGTAACTACTTCATTTTTCATGTATGTTTTGATTTGGTAGTTTTGGTCCTTATAATTTTATCATGGTTCCATAATCTACATAATATTATTTATGGTATAAATATAACATATATTCAATATATATATATATATATTTATAGGCATCTATAAAAGATATATATAAAAAAATTAATTACATAGTTCATAGAGACGGTGAGCCGTACGTACGCATGAATGCTGTTTTCATTTTTTTATGGATGGAATGAAATAAAGGTAAAAAATAATTAACCTTTAAAAATAATTATTATATCATATATATCATATATATTTATTAGTTCCATTTTTATAATCTTCCAATTAAAGTGGTGATGAAAAATTAATTACACTGCTATGTGGTGGCGGTAAGCCGCACGTATGAACGATCACTGTTTTTGATTTTCATAGGATGGAATGGAGATGGAATATGGTTATAAAATAATAATAATAACATATAATTATATTTATGATACTATATTTATTATTTTAGGATTATTAAAACACATGGAGATGAATTATAAGAATAAATAAACTTGAAATAGTCGATAAAGATGATTACCTCTTCTTCGGTGAACTACCTTGAGATCTCTTCTTATGGGATCTAAGGTTACTATTTTGGATGGGTAAGAACCTCCATAACTTGGATAAGGATGTTAATAATATTAATATTCAAGGTTTTTCTAATCTATATAGCTCAAAGTGGTGTAAATAAGTGAAGGAAGGGGTTCCCATTTATAATTGAGGAGAGGGGTATTCTTGGAATTTATTTAAATATTAAATTAATATAAATTATTTATCATGTAAAAATGTATCAAAATTGATATAATTATAATATAAGGAGATATAAGTTGAAATTATTTAATCTAATATAATTTAGATAAGTTTTGGATATGTTTTCACCCTTATCTTTTAGTTTTAACCTCCGTTAACCCTTTTGACAATTACCATACTATTAAAATTTTATACTCTCTAAGGATCAATAATGTTACAATACAATTCCAAAAGACCCATAAATGGAACATGGTAAATATAATTAACCATATACCATTGAATTTTTAAATATAACATATCATGACCCATCCTAGAGGGGTCTGTGGCGTGACTACCCCATGCCCGCCTCTGATAAGCCAGGGGCTGGTGACTAGCACAAAGTAGAAATTTCTCACAAATGAGAGGCATTATCCTAAAGTACCTACACACACACACACAAAAACATCCAAGAAACAAAACACTGAAATGTAAAACAACTGATAGAATGCATGCATACAACTAAGATCCCATAACCATAGTACAACAGGAAGTAATGGAAAAGTAAACAGAGATAAATACACGCCCACCATAAAGAGAATCTATAAACAAGTCCAAATGAAACTATAAAGATTACAACCTACTCCAAGAGAGAGGAATAAGTCAAAGTCTTGATCCTAGTAAACACCTCAGTCTTTATAGCTCTATATATGCTCCACCCACTCCCTATCCTCCTTGGACACCGCAAAAAAGGGCTGCCATCTGTATAAGACACGACATGTGCAGGAAAAGCCTATACAGGGGTGAGTATAACAATACTCAGTAGGAAACCCTGAAAACACTAAACATGAAGCACCAAGTATAGTTATATCAATATAAGATGTAACAATGTATCACATATACAAGCAACACAAAAAACCCAAATATACCCAAGAAAGACACCATGTCATCAGGCGGTCATAACCAATTTCCATCCATAGGACTATACTCAAAGAAATGATCATTCTAGGAGAACTCACTACTTGAGCCATGATATCAATAGAGACACTCGACAAAGAGGTATACCTCAATTGGTCCCTTCCCAAAAAGAACACAATAGTATGATAAGACTACGATATACAGAGAGAGGGTCACTCCTAGAACTGCTGGGGGACACCACAAACCCAATATGGATCAACCTGCTATATAGGGGATCATATTACAATGATTCTAAAAACCATAATAATGCAACTTGTTGGATGGAGGATCAAATTATGACTTAGGGAGGTCACACTGATTCCACAAACTCCACTAGAGATGATAGAGTATCACACTCTAGTCTCGTGGAGGGATTCCATAGCTCTATCTAAGACACATCCTCTAGAGGGGATTGTAATCCAGTGATGTGGATGTAATGCCAAACTGTACCCTCAAGGAAAGGATCAAGGGAATTCAATCAACCTATATTATTCAAAAATAGGAAAAAAAATATCCTAAACTTAGAATAAGGTAACAAAAATTTATCTTGAGTTGACCATCTTAAAACTAGGGTCATGCTTCCACTGACGGTACATTGTTTGGACACTCCATTTAGGATTTATGAACATTTGAATGAAGCTGCCCATAGACCTGTTGGGGCCTACGAACCTAATGGAATGGTAGGTCCACCAATCACTGTGGTTGGTCCACCAACCACCATGATTGTTCCACCTACTTCCATGGTCGATCCACCCACCACTGTGGTCAGTCCACCTACCATGTGGAACAACCACCCATGGACAGACCGTCACGGTTAGTCCACCTACTCTGCATAACTAGCTGCTGTGGTCGACCGTCACAGTCGACCATAATGGGGATATACCCCAGATTCCCCAGATATAACCCCGATCTAATCTGGGTCCATCTTGTCTATCCCGGACCACAGATCCAACTTGACCCACCAGCCTGACTCAGCCCACCGACCTGGCCTGGCCCACCGGCCCACTTCGCATTTGTCGTTGCTTCGGTGTCCGACATCGTGATTCCCTATCCACCACCATGTATACCTCCACTTGATCCTCTAGCTCCACCACATACACCATGGCCCTGTGGCCTCTAACCCACATGACCCCCCACTGCAGCTGCACACGACTCCACCGCCCACACGTGGGTCACCGCCGTGCACCACCACCTGCCGTCCGTGCCACTTCCACATGCCGGTGGTCCCTTCTGAGGACTGCTGAACCTCCTCTAATGTCTAAAAATTGAAACAATCATATATCCGGGTTCCTTGGGTATTAATCTACACTAATCCAACCTCATTTTTTCCAATTTGTCTCAAATCTGGGGTTCCAATCGAGGTTGGAACCACCATCAATGTCGAGCCAGGACCATGGGGATCCAATAGTGAATAATGAAAAGAACATAGGGAGAAAAGACACAAGAACAAAGGCTTATCATAATTGGACAAACATTTTTTTCCAAATATCAAGAAATGGGGATTTGAGTTAGAAAACCAGATCAAATAAATCCCATAGAATAAAACCCTTCCTAAAAAGCGATTGATCTGAAAATCAATCCGTTCGTCGATTGATTTGCGTTCATCGCAAAAATTAAGAATAGAGAATAAAAAACCCAAAACACACACCCTACTTGGAGTTTGTATAATGTTTTGACAAATAATAGTTGCATTTTATTCGTTGATGAGATCCTCCAGCTCCGCTGGCATGACGATCCATGATCCAATCCTGATCTGTTGTTGTCCTCTTAGAACACTCTCCTCCCACAACGTATAGGTCTCCATGGTTTAGGGAACAAAACCAAGAAAAAATATATAACTGTATACATATATAGAAGTTAGTCGCTTCACTAAAGAAAAATAAAATAAAATATTTCAATTATTTTATCAATTTCGCACCATCGATAACTTTTTCAAAGATGACCCGCACCGACCAATGTTAGGCCACACCTAGGGTAAATACACTATTTTGAACTAAATTATACCCTTAGATCTATGATCCAAGCACCCATTTAAGAATTATTCCACTTTTTTAGGAAAATAGTGTGTACGTGCTATTAAATATTTTAATATTTTTCAAACACTTTTTCTGGGCACACCGGGCCTCAAAATCGCACGCCGTCTCAACACCTGGTCAAAAAAATAATCCATATAATATATAAAAATAATACACAGAAAACATGAGATGTTAAATAATATTTTTAAGAATTATATATCATTTAATAAAATATTATTTATTATAAAATATCAATAATTCCAATTTTTAGAACTATTTATTACTTTGATGTTAATAATATCAAGAAAACAATTATAATTCAAAAAAAAATATTTTATTATATCCCTAAAATTTCATGATCATCTATAAAATTTTTAGATCACATTATTTATGTCAAATTATATTACTTTTAATATTTTAAATATCATTTATTTGACTTTTCCATTAATTGAATAATTATTGAGTGAGTGTTGTGTAATCATTTAAGGTAATTATTTATTTACTAAAAATTAAAAATAAATTACCATGATGAAGATACCTATTTTTTATTTTAAAATACTATTTATAGTCTAACATATCCTCAATATAATGAAATATTAAAAATATTATAGTTATTAAAAACAAGTGTGACATGTTTGACTTTTCTTGAAATAAAATATTATAGAGGTCATAATCTCATCCAAATGGCCATAAAATTCCATATAACTGAATATTGGATTATTATGGATAAAATTTACTTATAAAATAAAATTAATTCAAGTGTTAGGTTCTTTTTAAAATTCTTATCATTTTATTTGAAACTTTAATTACCCAATTTACCCTTGACTATGGTAATAAAAATTACTAAGGTTACTATTCATATTGAAAAAAATAAAAAGGGATATATTTACTAAATCTAGACATACTAGATTCAAATATAGAATCTATTTTTCAAAATTCAAAAAATATAAGTTTCAGAAATTAATTTGAAATTAAACTGAAAAAAATAAAATGAAATACATTTAAAAAAATGATTTTTAAGAATAAAAATGATTTTACACAAAATTCAGCCATAAAATTGATTCCAATGAAATTAATTGAATTATTAATATTATAAAATAACTAATTTTTTATTTTAAATTTTTTTAAAACCAAATGGATCTTCTAAATTTTTGAAATAAAAATGTAGTTTTCAATAAAAAGTAGTATTTTTTACCATTCACTAGAAAATAAATCTTTTTAGAAAAATATGAAAATTTCATCCTAATATAATTTTGATATGATGATTTAAAAAATTATATTTTTTATGAAATAAAATTTATGCATGTTCTATAAATTAACTATAATATTTTCCCACAGAAATCAATAAAATTTAATTTTGAATAAAATGTATTTGTAAAATCACAAAATAAATTTAATAAAAAATTGAGTACGTTTTTCATAAAAATTAATCAATGAATTTTTATATTTATGGTCATTTATATATATATATATATTTCATAATTCAATTAATACTATTCATACATGCCAATTTAATAGATAGGTTATAATAGTTATATTTAAATAATATTTCATGGTTAGTTGAAGCTTGGTGTTGCGTGTTGTATTTGTTATCAAACATAGTGTTCTTTTAAAATATCATAGTTTCATGAATTGAAATCTATCAAAGAGATTAAATTTATTTAAAAATAAATATACCATAAAATCTTGGGGTATTTCATGTATAAACATATATAGACATATATATATTAATACAAAGTACCAGCCAGGACTCGATGGCCCATGATTCATCTGAGGATATGGAAATTATTGTAATAAAAATCCGAATCAATGATGTGAGTTGTCATGATCAACATCCCAACCAAATGGGCATAAAGAATCATGTCTAATAGCTCAATGAATGATGTGAAATGTCATGTTCAATATCACACACCAAGGGAGCATGAAGCATAATGAAAAATAGTTCCCTTAACCATTTCATAATGACTAATATCCATAGTCTAATAAAATATTAATAAATAATTTCATTTAATAAATTAATTAATTCCAAGGTTAGTATAAATATAAAATTCACCTTTTATTAAAACCCATCTAGTCATGGGCCTCACACTTAATTAAACAATGCTAAAGTACATGGTCTTTCCATTACTATTTATTTTAATCCCATTTAACCATTCCAATTCGGATTTAATATAATACCAATTTGAAGTTTTTTTGGTCACATAAAATTTATATGGTTATAGATATTTGACAAACCCACCCAAAGTGGTGGCACTCATTGAGGCATACAACCTCTGATGACCACAAGAGGCCTATGGAAGTATCTCTAATAAGGGGGATCATTAATTTAAATATATTTACTCATTTTAATGAAAAAATGTAAGGTTTATCATGAGACACAACAATACATAATATAAACAACAAACCCTTAAGTAAAAAATACTATACCACCAACCTTATAGTGATAGATGACTCATAATCCAATATTGGCCACTAATCAAGGTTAGAATAGGATAAATCAGAGAAATAAATGAATATCTAGGAAATTGTTCATATTATATTGAATAGATTTATCATTCCATATGGTGATATAAACAAATTAATTAATTAATGGGATTTAAGGGATTATCAATATGGATCCAATGTGACTAACGATGAGTGAAACAGATGCCAGACATAGGATGTATCACCAATTCTAGAGGAGAGGGAGGAGTTTCCTATGGAGGGGGAGAGTTTTTGTGCTAATGGAGTAAGAAAATAGAGGAATAATATTTAAATAAAATAAAGGAATAAATTTAAATTCACACTTTAAAGGGTGCATGGTTTGGATGCACGGTTGGCCAAACCATGCGCTTACCGTGATCCAGTACTATCAGAGGTGTCACCCCACTCACACGAGCTGGGTGAATGGTTTCAAAATCCATGAATAGACTATGTGGATCCTCTATAATTTTTTTCATCACCCTCAAATGGTCATGCATATCCCTTTCATGATTTTAAAAATCATGTTTCACCCTTACAGGGCTGCATGATTTGAGGGGCACAATTAGAAAGAACCGTATGCTAACCGTGTGCCTCACATTTTTCCTCTAAAAAAATAGAGAATTAGGTTCTAAATGATCCCTAAAAACTCCCAAACCATTCCATAAATTCTTAGTAACTTACAATAGAATGAAAATAAATATTAAAACTAAAATATAAAGGATCCATACCTTATGAGAAAAACTATGATCTTACATCATATGATGATTTATTTATGTATACTATAAAGTTTAGTTATTTACACTTTTATTATACTATGATATGAGGTCATAGTCTCCCCAATGAATGTTTTATCCCCTCGCTACTAGTTGGAAGCCTCTGGTATATAGATATGCACAACTGAGGGTTGGTGACAACTTAGACCATGGCATTGTTGGGTGGTCCATGGACCAAGGCATTTCAAATGAAAACACTAAGTATGTGACCCTCTAGGACTGTTCCTTAGTGGAATTATGTGGGCTTTACAAAAGTCCAATATTAGTTTCTAACAATACATAAAGTCACATGTAGAGTAATAATTAAATTCCAGAATGATGAAAATCAAATATGAACAGTCTTCATGTAATATAATCTATTTGTCTTAATATATCATTAAAAAGACTATATACTCATGTAATCAACCTATATTCCTGATATGTTTTTCTATAATTATTTGAAATGAACCTGTATATACACCATGTTCATGTATTTTAGTATTATAGTTCCATTCCAATCAATGGGATAATATATCAACTTCCATAAAGATGTAAGGGAAAATGACTTCCTTGATTTATTCATTAATAATATATAATTCATGATGCAACCAATGAAATCTAATTCCCACAAAAACCTGATGTCATGGTTTTTGTTAGTAGACCAAAGTACATAATTCATGATATGTATTAATTATAATCTTAAACTCTATGGATCACAACACATGTTTTCAAATTAGAATATCCAATGACATGTAAACATGTGTAATTACTAATAGTGTGTATATCCTCACAATATCCTATCTTAGAGATTACCAAGTGTGAACTTCATGAGATGAAGTATCATTATATTACAAGTACTTACATCAAACAGTAAAAAAAACTATGTTTCCCATCATATAATGTCATCCTAACCATAAAACATAGGTTTAAGAATATATTTATAACACATCAAGGTTATCGTCATTGTGGAGAACTGCTATAACCTTTTTAGCATGATATATATTTTAGGAGATTATCAAATTAATGTTATGTATAAGAAAAATCAATATTTTATGAGATATGGATTAATTTTTAGGCCTTTGAATATATAGGTAATCTAAAGTATAAAGTAGTTGGTTATAGGTAACTAAATCCAATAAACTCCCAATTTCACTTGAGCCAACTGCTAATTGAATGGTTGGTTCTCACATATTAAACATGTTTCTACAAATTAAGGATATATATACTAGTACTATCACATTTTCTATGGGTAGGGATGGCTTTACAACATGTCTTTGTTGTAACTTTTCTTACCGTGACCTCACTACATTGATAAAATCCCTTAAGTAGTAAAATATACCCAAGTATCCATTTTTGTTCCTTTTTCTTAAATTTGACATCTTGGATAATACCATAGTGAAATATTATCCTAATAATGATAATAATATTACTATTTTGTTATAAAAAAACATAAAAAAAATCATTACTAAACTGCTTCTTAAGTTCCATAAAAATTTGTAATACCAATGGATTTTAGCATGATTATTGGTATAAAAGATTTATGTCATAGACTAATTCTAGACATTGGTCAAACCCTTTTAATAATAAATCATGATTTATTAGTAAATACTTATACTATCCATGTATAATTTCTATTAAATTCCCACTAGTAGCATCAAGTATAAAAACATCCAAAATATAGATCCCATGAGTTTTTAGTATACTGAATCCATATAAAATTTCTAATCTTAGCATGTTTTCATTTACTGCTACCATGTGTGATTTATTATTCTTGTTAAATAATATTTCACTTGTATTGGTGAATATAAAACCACCTCTTTGGTTAACTTCCTACAAAATATGTGTCTTTGGGACAACACCTCCCACTCATCTTAGTAGAGGTTTGTGTCCCTATGAAAACTCATGTGCATCTAGATACTATACATCATTGAATTATATCCCGATCCTACTATCTTAGAAGGAGATATACTTCCTTTTTATATCCATTCTATACTAATAAGGGATTTTAATATCCTTAGTGGCTATAATATAATTTAAAGAGACACAATTTATCATTTCATTAAAGTTAATTTGTATCTAAAGTTATATTTTAACAAATAATTCTCATCAAACACTTAATGTTGGGGTTAATGGATTCCTTATTAATTAATATGATATCCATTAGTAAATATTGCTGACACATGGTTAGTTAATTCATTTTTATTTTTGAAGGGTGTCTTGGAAGAAATTATGAAATACTTTTAATATATATAATAGATTTCATTAATCCCCTTTACTACCATCACTACTTTGATGGATAAGTTAATGTGAGTTTAGGATTTCCTTCACTCCACATAATAATGATTGATGAATACCTGATTATGATGCACTTCGAAAATCCTACCCATATGATCCTATATCATTTACCAAGTGTATATATTTCTTTACCAAGCATTCCTATAATCTCTTAAAGGAATATCATTAATTATATGAATTTACCTCTTAGATTCACCCTTTAAAATAGTTCATGTGTTCTTTATAAACTAACTCTAATAACTTTTTGACATAACTTTTATTTCTAATGGTTTTTTTAAAAAATTATTAGCGAGTTTGTTAGTATACATAGTTTTTTTGCTCAAGAGAGACTATAACACCCTTATGGATATAAAATTATCAAGAACTATCAGTTTTACTCAATAAAGAATTTTATTTCCACAATGAAGTATTCATAGTATTATATTTATATTCACCCTTGATTAACAATTTATTAAATATATGATTCAAGAATTATTGAACTATTAGTTGAGTTTGAAATATTATAACAACATTTATTCCAAAAATGAAATAATGAATTGCTGTATCTAATTAAATACTGAAAAAAATGTTTTGGTAATAATTAATACAAAATAATAGTCAAAATTGAATCAATAGGGTAATATAGAAGTTATGTACTTCTCTATACTGATCTAATAATCACTATTCTCCATCTTCTTTAATAATATACCAAACTTCTAGAAATATTTTTGTACTTGCTCAATTATTATGTTTGAATACACATGCGTAAACATATTAAATCTAATACCCAAGAATTAAAATAAAAGAATTAAATTGATGAATATACCTAAAGTATCTACTTATACTTAAACTCATCATAGTTTCTATTATGATGTCCTTTCTTTCCACCAAAGAAGAAAATATCATCATGTACCTTTGATTTCCCCTTTATCTTTCTCTTCTTAGAAGGATATCATGAAGAAACTTTAGAATCAATGTTAGTCTTAGGATTTTTTTTCTTTTCCTATCCTCATTTTCTCCATAATCATATTAGTCTTATCACACTTCATGAACTTATCAACATTGTGAAGAAGAGTTTAGGGAGATACTTCTTAATGTTGTTCATATTAAAATTCATAACAAAGCTAGAGAATCTCTGAGGGAATGAAATAAGTATTATATTGGTGTGAAATTAATCATGTAGTTCTTACCCTATCATGTTAGATTCTCAATGTATAAAATCATTTTGACTATGTGAGGTCCATATAGATCTCCCTATCCATGTTTTTATGGAAACAAAGCCTTGAATATCTCAAACTACTTATCTCTTGATGAAGATCATGGAGATGATTGAGCATGATATATGCATCCATTCTCTGATGATCCTTTATGATTTAATCATAAATGTATGAAAAAATCAAACAAATAACATCTATAACATCATACAAGTGTTTTTCATATACAATGGGATCTTTATCACTTACCTCTTTAGCAGGTTGATTAGAAATTTTAGACTCTAGCATGTAAATCTCCAGTTCAAGGCATACTACAATGCGTAAGTGCCTATACCATTTATGGAATGTAATTCCAGTAAAAATATTTTATTTCTCTAGTATTGATCACATGGATAGTGTCGTTTATGAAATTTACATTTTACTATAATAATATAAAATAATATATAATTACATTATCTTTATTACCAAACTATGCGAGATTAAAAAATTAAATCTTTCTATTAGTCTCTCATTATTTTATCAAGTCCCAATAACCCTCACCACTAGACTCAGAATGTATTTTCACATGGAAATTCTAGTGGAAAGCTTCCATATTTCCCAAAAAACATAAGAAATTCCTAATAAAATCCTCACACTTCATGAATTCTTCATCAATGTCTAGTTCATCCTCTCTGATACAATATTTTGTTTAGGAATTACTAGAATAATATTCTCATGTTTGATTCCCCTGTGCTTTTAGTATTTCCAAAAACATTTTCCAATAAACTTACCACAATTATCAGATCTTAAATAATTTAGTTTAAAACCTATTTATATATCCACCATTTATTTCCATTGGATGAATTTTCTAAAACAAATATGATTTTGGATTTAGGGAATAAACCCATACCATTCTCATGGAATCATTAATGAAAGTCAAAAAATATTGAGAACCATCATGTGACTTGACCGGGGTTGTCCCCCAGACATTAGTGTGTACAAGATCTAATTTAAAATTATTAGGAGTTCTTCTATTAAGATTAAAATACCCCCATTCGCCTCCTAAGTATAAAACTTTTGAAACTACTAAAATTAGAATTACCAAGCTTCAAAAACCATTTTTTTCTATAATATTCATACTGGATGGTATATAATTATGTTTATTTATTAGAGAAATTATTAACATTTCAGATTCTTGTTTTTCAATATGAATGTTTGTAGTGATTATGTTTCTCCCCTTTAATTTGAGGAATTAATTGTAATTAGTAAATTATTAGTAGGTCCTACTATAAACCTTGATGCATCGATTGGTATCATGAGGCAAACTATCTTGGGTATTTTTCCAAGGAATTACCCATTTATGTAATACGTATCAGAACAAGGACTTGGAGGTATGTTTATGACATCCAGAATTATGAATTCCCTCTTTATGAGATTATTTATTGATGGACATGCGATTATTTTATTAGATATGATATCCATGGAAAAATTTCAAGATCATGTGATTATTTATATGGAATTATTTGATTATTATTTATTCTTCTCATATTATTTTTTATGCTCAAGTTTTTCATTAAATGGTACATGTTTTAGATATTTTAGCTCACCCCTTTCTTATATTTCTTTTCCCCAGGATACCAGTAAGTGTATTTTGGATAATATTCAAGAATATAATAAAGGTAATAATGTCACACTCAAAGAATATACTATGTGTATTTATATTTTTCAATTTTAATATGAGATTCAATTATGTATCTAATTTTAAAAAACTAATAAACTATTTGGTCCTTCAGGATGTGATTCCTTGTATTTTGTTCCAATGTAATAAACTAATCACTGAATCTGGGCTACTAGGTTGGGGACTATTAGAGTTGGTATCATAGGAATTTTAGTATAAACCTTGGGAATTAGATTTAGAAAAACATATATTAGATAAAATAACTCAATGATTGACTTTGAGGATAATTATAAGTATAAAAAAATATCTTAAAGTTTGTAAGGTAGATATTATACATATTTTCTAGAAATAAATCCTTTTTTGGATACTAAAAGTGGATGTGGATTTGTTATAGTTGTACCTATTGATAATAAATATAAAAATAGTGCATTGATATTTGACTTTATTGTCACCTGGTTCATGAAAATGTGACTTGCCGCACCCCTAGATTGACACTCTTAGGGGATATTATTGGGTTAATTAATATTTTATTTAATAACCATTATAAGGTATTTGAAAATATTATTATGATTTGGAAACCTTCCCAAAGAAACCAAGTTAATGATTATGATATTAGTTATGAATAAAATTTTCAATTTATGTTAATTATTTCACTAGTTTTGGGATTATACTTTATGATACATAATTCTAGGATCTAATATAGTGTATTCCATTATTTATAAATGGAACCTAGTAGAAGGAATGAAAACTATATTAATGTATGTAATTCGTGTAGGGATTTCCCTCCTGGGTAATATAATGAAGCTAGAGTTGGAGATGAAGCTCGAGCCGAACAAACTATAGTTATATTGGGGTTGTTGAATCAGTTTATAACCAATAAACTTGCCTGTATGAATCATCATACAGATCCACAAGACAGTGTAACAATGTTATATTGCTTCATACACCGAAAACCTCCATCATTTAATGGGAATATGAATCTATCTATAACTGAAAAATGGATAAGCTCCTTAGAGAAAATATTTTCTCACTTTGGGAAGTAATGAATGAGAGAATATTATCATTGTAGTTTATCATCTCTCAGGGGATGCAGATCAATGGTGGTCATTGACTCAAAATTATAAGGATAAAGAAGAAATAGAAAACATGGAGTTAAAGGATTTTATGGTACTATTATTGGAAAAATATTTCCTTTATGATAAATGCGAAAATATGGAGAGATAATTATGAAGTTTAATAAAAATGGAAGATAAAAATGTTTCTAAGAATGAATCCAAATTTACAAGGTTATAAAGGTTACTATGGACTATGTACATAATCAAAAGAGAAATACTGACCATTTCTTTTATGGGGTTAATCCAATACTTCGAAGGGAATTGGTCTCCCAAACATTCTCATCATCTAAGGATATAATATCATGTACTTTCAAGATAAAGAAACAATTTTAAAATTATTATGAATTTGAGGGGAATTAATATAAGAAGAGGGATGCCAAGAATGCTGGAAAATGAAATATGAAAAAAGGGAAGAAGGTAAGGGTGGAATTTCCATATTTTAATAAATATGGAAAGAAAAATCATAGAACATGCTTGTTGGGAATAAGAGTTTTCTACAATTATGGAGAGAAATTCCACCATGCTCATGATTTAAAGGGTAAGAAATAAGCTTTTAATATAAAATGATTCAATAGTAAGGAGATGATACACTATACAAATGATTTCTCTAATAAACAAGGGAATTTTCCCTAGAAAAGGCCAAGGGAGAAATTCCAAGCTTATGTGATCACAAATATTGAAGTTTACATCCATAATGATGTGGTGGCATGTAATTTAATCATATCCTCAAATTTATCTAATGGATTATTTGATTCTGAATCTTTATAATCTTTTATATCCTATAAGTTTTCAAATAAAATTAGATATTTTCTTAGTTTAAGAAAGGAGTTATCAGTCAAGAATCCTAGTGGAAGTATCACCGCAACAAGGACGTGTTAGTCAGTTCCCATTATTAAACAAAACATTCCCTATTTGCTGACTTCATTATTATACCTTTAGTTTATTTTGATATAATCCTTGGTATGGACTAGTTTTTAAAATATGGTGAAAAATTTATTTTAAATAGAAGGAATTTTTGATTCATAAAGAAGATATGAAATTACTTATCTCTATAGGGGAGACTTCATCATATGATTCATGACTAAATCCACACCTAATATCTCTTTTAAATGAGGTCTAATTAAAGATTAAATCATATTTGGTTTACCTACCTCAATGGCATGAACTTCCCAAACAATATATAAAGTATCATCGCCTTTGGTATTGAATAAATAACCAAATCCATCTACATAATTAGGAGTTGCCTCATTTTTAGGTGGTTTAATATAATTTTCATTTTTATCTTGATTACTTTTAATAGAATATTCGAATATAAATTTATTTCCAAAACAAAAAATTTCCCCTAATAAACTAGATTCCTAATTTGTATTAGATTTATTAAAATGTGATAGTGTAAAGTGTGAATTATCTTCATGTGCATATTTTATATAATAAAAGATATTAATGTGGATAGTGTTTTATGAAAACTCCATTATTAGATTACTTTCAAGGGATTTTACGGTTTTCTTTGCTTTTTTCAGGAAGGGTATTTCTAAAATGATGGGTTATTGAGTCAGTGTACTCTCTTCTTCCATATTTAGCACATAGAATTAATCTAGAAATATCAAATTATGTACTCTCACTAATAAATATTTAAGAACTAAAACTGGGAATATAGTGGATTTGTTGGGTAGTTGGATGTACACTCCTATTGGTTTTGAGATCTATCATCTGCAAAGAAGATAAGGCAAAATGAGGCATTTCATTAGTAAAATTTCCAATATTAAACAATGAATTTGTGAAATTAATTGATCCAATTATACAAGGAATAGAAAATGTCTCTACGTAACACCCCAAAATTATAAAATAAGGACATTATATTTGATAGCATGCATGTCACGCACCACCAAGTGTAGAAGTGAATATTACACCCCAAGATCATACAATATATTTAGTATAAAATAAATTCAATCTCTTCAATAGATTTCATTACATGAAAAACTAATTTTAGTTTGTGTTACATGCAACAATGATTTTCTTTGATATCTTTTATTACACGCATGACTAACTTTTACCAAACAACAATATGCTATTAATATTATTATTTAATATGATAGTTATTGTATAGCCGTTGGAATTATGGTTATGAATATGATTAACTAACTTATGAAAATATATAGTTTACACACATTATTGGCTATATATTGACTATAAATAATAATAATAATCATTTAAAATAAAAATAAATGTTTTCAGATAAATTGTATTTTTCTAAAATATAGTTTATTCATGATTGGCACACATAATTTAAAATTAATTTTCAACACTTTTACATGGAATGAACCACTTTTAATGTATATAGAGAAATAAGGTGTGTAATGAACATACACAATTTTTAGTTATGAATTTAACCAGTAAATTAATTTAGTATTTAATATTCTTTAAAACCAATCAAATGACATGTACTACTAATTAATGACACAAAAACACACGTTGATTAGGATTAATGATATAGTTAATTTTTTTACATGTTGAATTTATTACAGTATAAAACCAAGATTGATGGTTATACTATGTATATGGGTATGTGTTACATGGTATGTACAACTAACTATATGTTGTGCATTTCTATCCATGATACAAGATTAGGGACTCGATGTGTATTTTTCATAGATATTTATGGGTTACATGGAATATACACCACCTAAATGCCGGGTAATCCCATCCTCCCATGTTTATTGACTTCAAATCCATATTTTTCATTCTTTTATTACATGATATGTATTTGACCATAGGGTTTTTGTGAAATTCATAGGGAGAACTAGGTAAGACTACACATCATGTAAAAAAGTTACATGGAATGTATCCCCTTAAGCTATGTTCCAACCTATTCTGGTCAATACGTAGTGTGTAAGGATTCTGCATATTCAACCACATGACCAGTCATTTTTTATGCAACTTGGTCCTGATGTAGTGAATATGGATACACGACATGTAAATTTGGTCACACACTGTGTATTCCTTTATTATCTAACCAGAAATATCAACACCTTCATATGGGTTCTTTAGATGTTATTCATTTGTTTTTAACTAGTTCTTGGTTATATGAAGGTGAATAAATAAAAAACATCTACTTTTGGATTAAAGAATGAATTCCAATAAATTAATAACTAACATCAAATTCGTATAATGATCAATGATTAATAAATAATTATAAATTTGAATGTGACTACTCTAATACCACTTGAAGGTTCTAGACGTAGCAAAAACATCTATTGGGGCCATGCCCAACTCATATTTTTTCTAGTTCAATGAATAATATGAAATATACATTACAATAAACATCAAAACCAATGAGTTTATCTGATAAAGTTGAAAAATACCACTATAAACAAGAGAGGATATTTTCAAATTAAATTTATAATTAATTTAATAACAAGAAGTTATCTTGGTCTTGAGTACTTTCTTCGATGAGGGTGTTGATATATTGAACATCTATTTAGGTTTCATAATAATTTCATTGAGAGGATCTAAAGTATAATCCATATAGAGGTAATCCACATGTGCTCCTTTTATCTCCAAATGTCATCGATGGTACTCTAGGTGCTAGTGTGGTGGTACTGATCATCTTGTGTCACTCATCTTTGACCACAACATAATATATAGGGATTGAAGGACTAATTATCATGCTCTCCTTCTTGAGAGGATGGAAGGATGTTGAAGAATTATCTCAGTATTGAGATAAACCTTAGATAATTTCTTTATGTAGAGAATTATCTAGAGTGTAAGTCATTATGAATAACAAAATTATTCTCTCACACTCACAGAAATGTTATAATTGGGTATATATAGATCTAGAGTTAAATTATTGGTAATTAAAATAAGAACCTTTTCCAATTTATTAATCCTTAACAAATCCTACATTTAATAATAATAATAATAATAATATCATTATTTATTTTCCACATGAATGTATCACAAATATAAATATCAATAAATAAATTAGTATTTATTTAAATGATATATAGTATATCATTTACATTACCAATAGCCATAACTTGGATCTTCCACTTTTCTCAGCATGAATTTATTGAAACTTGAATAATAAATATTATTCATTAAATAAATAAATAAATATAATATAATATTCATGGCCTTTTGAGTAAATATCCAACTCAGAAAAAACTGCGTTTGAATATA
Organism: Viscum album; assembly: GCA_963277665.1. Classification (NCBI taxonomy): domain Eukaryota; kingdom Viridiplantae; phylum Streptophyta; class Magnoliopsida; order Santalales; family Viscaceae; genus Viscum; species Viscum album. The sequence goes on along the minus strand of OY728151.1, from coordinate 1,389,196,472 downwards.
AGAGATCAATAAATCTTGAATAAATAATATTTCTCAATTTTGAAAATAATACTTATTCCATTAATTAAATTGAAATATAATTTAACTAATATCAATGGAAACACTAAGTGTGTGACCCTCCAAACCTCTTCCTCAGTGGTATTAGTTGGGATTTCCTAAATTCCAATACAAGAATCTAGTAGCACATAAAGGTACCCATAGATAAGGAAGTTAATTCCACAACAATGGAATCCACATAAAAAATCATTATATAATATAATATATTTGTCTTAATATCTCATCAAGCATTTTTTATAATAATGTCATCAACCTATATGTTTGATTTATCTTTCTATGGTTATCTAAAATGAACTTGTCTATACACCATGAACTATAGAAAAAAATGGATTTAGCCATGTTTTTTTATATTAACCAAATTTATGAATACAACTAATTTATTTTACCATGTTTTCAAAAAATATAGTCAAATCATGTATCGATAAATTTACAGCATCATTTTTCCATGTTGGTACAAAATGACGGTAAATTATGAAAATTTTCCCATATTTTGAGAAATGTGGACAATAATTTCTTTTATTTTTTAATTTTATATCTCAGTTCTTGATTTTTTATTCCTATTATTTTTTTGAGTGCATTACTTCTAATTCATTCCTTTCTTCTTTCCTTCATTTCACATTTACTATTTGCCTTCCATTTTTCATGCACGACCTATAATTTCACATGCCTGTGCGACTGCCTCTTATTTTTCATGAATGCCTATAACCCCTTTTTCATGAACCCTCATAGTCACGCATTCCCTTTCCCCATCTCCTCCATTTTTACATGTGTTCTATAATCAAAATTCAGGGGTCGATATAGTTTTGAACTCCTGACATCCTACAACTGAACAAATGCTCGAACTATTGGTCTAATTCACCTTTTAATATTAATTTAATATCATTATATATTTATACATAAATTTATATCTATATACTAATAAATTTATATATAATATAATTATTACTAATATTAATATTATTATATAATAATTAATATAATATTATTATTAATACACTATTTTTTATTGTTGATATACTATTTAAAATATTATATAATATAACAATTTATACAATTATTAATATATTATTATGAAATATAATTAATATATTCACAATGGTCTATTGAGGGGAGAAATAAAATGAAAATATTACACTACCAATAATAAAGAGCTCAGCGACACTCAAACTTGAGACCTCTCTAAGAACCCACATGGGATGCTACTCTAATGTCTCATTTTTTTATGTAAATATTTGAAATATATCTAGTAATATTTTTGGAACCAGATGCTAAGATGAAATGAGATTTCAAGGCCTGATGAGTCCATAATTGATCTTTGAAAAATATTAAATATATTAATATCATGCGCACACACTTTTTCTAAAAAAGTGGAATAAATCTTAAATAGAGTGTTAGATTAGAAATATAAGACCGTCGTTGAGTTCATAATGTGGGATTTACCTTATGCATGACATAATCTTTGTAATCATAGGTTGTTTTCTAAAAAGTCATCATGATTGAAAATAATAAAATAAATAAATTTAATTAATTAATATATTTATTTTTAAACAATGATTTAGGACTCATCTATTTAAACCTAATTATGGGTAAATCTTAGGGTTACCCATATAACCCTAAAGACCTAAAGAGGAGAGCTTGAAGAGGCATTGGTGAATGACATAAGATCAGAGGATTAAATCGAAATCACAATGATTTCCAACAACATCAGTGTTCATGGATCTCACCAATGAATACAACACAAGAACATTCTTCATTTGTAGCTGATCCAAACTCGAGGTAGGATGTTTGTTTGATGTGGATTTATCCTCATTTTATTATCCCATGATGAATAAAAATAAAATAAACCAAAAAAATGATTTATGGGTCGATCATTTTGTGGGTATGGGTTTATCCTTTCGTATTTGGGGATTTATTTTGTTGGTTAATTATATATCTTCATTAATTGCTATAACTACAACGAATCAAGGACAACACAAACATTGGTTGAGGTATGTTCCTCAAGTTTTTGTTTTTTTCATTTCTTCCCCCATTCTTCATGCATTCATTATTGGTGTTTCGTTTGACTAGTGGTTTGATAAATACCTGTTAATCAATCATTTCACACTCATTCTTTGGTGAAATAGATTGATAATGAGGATTGGGTTTGAGTTAGATGATGGGATTAAGCTATGATAATGAATATGATAGATTAAGACTAGATCAGGGATTTTTATTCATAGTTTCTATGCAACGATAGAATAACATGACTATATGATATTCCATGTGAATCAAACAGTAAAATTCTGGAGAGCAGTGACAAAAAGTCTTGGTTAGACTAGATCAATGGTTTGTGGCAAGATTCAGGGTGGAAATTAGCATGGAAGTGGTGCAACCAGACTACATGAAGAACCTGCGGGTTCTGAAAATTTCCAAAATACATGAAATATAATCTAGATACACACACCATGGGGGGATAGGGCTATGAAACTTGGGTTTTTGTGAAGAATAAAGGATTACACACTGTGTGACCCAACCTAGAAAGTCACCATGTACCATCGGGCACACGAGAATGACTATTGTACATGGGCTAAGCAGTGTACTCGAACATGGATAGACATACATGGGAACATGAAGAGGTACATGACCATATACAAAAGTAGGTATATGATTAGTGGTACACACCATGTACCCTAATTACACACCATATAATCATTCAATGGTGACTTGGAGACCTTATTTCCTTCTGCGTGGTCTAGTTTCCTTAAGGGTGCATTCCTGAAATCCTTCCTTGTGAGGGTATATTCTAAAATTACTTCCTTAGAATAGGATTGTGATCCTATCCAAGGGATTAGTTTCAGATAGAGTTGTAGGAATCCTCCCATGAGGCATGAGATGAAATCCTCTATCATATTTTTTCCTAGGTGGGGTTATTGGAATCGACATGAACAACTGTACATGGGAATTGATCCCCTCTATAATGGGTTAATCCAGATTAGGTATTGGTATACCCTATATCCCTGGTTGTGATCCCCATCTTTGTATCGATCTCTTAAAACTTCTATTCTGTACTTACTTATAGAGTTACTTGATGATAATGACATCTTGAATGAATTATATCGGTAATATCAAACTTGTGGAGTGAGTTCTCCTGGGTGAGTGTGGTTACGGAATCTTGAGAAAAATCTTAGACTAGAAATGCAGTTGTGACTTTACCTTGAGACTTAGTGTCCACTGTGTGTATATATGGATGTTTTATTATATGTCTCATACTGTGATTGACATATCCTATGATGATCTAACTACTCTTGATGTTTTATGTTTAGTGATTTTGGGGTGACCTACTAGGTATTGTTATACTCACCTCTGCATGGTCTCTGCCCACACATATCATGTCTTATATAGATGACTGTCCATTTTAAGGGGTTCTTGGTGGAGCTAGAGTAGGAAAATATTATATTGTGCTAGATAGACTATGGTTCATACCAAGTCTCACATTTGACTATAGTTACCTCTTTTTAGCAAGTTGTACTTCTTTACAGTTTTTAATTGGATTGTTTTTTGCCTTTTATGATTTATAGTATTATTATCATACTTTGACCATGGGATTTAGATGTATGCATCCATTTATATAATTTTTTACATCTCCGTATTTTATGGGATTAGATATGTGTGCGTTCATATAGGTACCTTAGGATAAGGCCTCCTATGTGAGTGTTATTCCTACTCAGCGATGGTCGCCAACCCCTAGCCTATTAGAGGAGGGATTGGGGTAGTTACACTCAATATAACACTGGACAAGAGGGAACTGGTGGGCCAGAACATGATAGAGTGTAATCAGAGCTATGTTTCATATTAGGAGTAGAGTTTAGAGTTTTGTTTAGATGTGATATTGGTTTGGGTTTTATGGAAAAAATGTTAAGTGTTTCAAGTTTAGGTTTCAAGCCAGGGAATCAGGTGTTGGTGCAGCGGCTGATGTATCTATACACTAGGAATTTGACTACCTTACCTTCAACTTAGTACATATAGACATCAGTTATAGTAATTTTTTTTACATAAATCATATAGGAATGAGTTTTGTTTCCAAGTATTTCTTGATTCATCTCTTAAGATATACTCTTTGACCATGATATATCTTTTCTATTTTAGGATACCTACATGATGATTTCTAGCTAGGATTAAATATAAGGATTATGAGGATAATCCCCTCAGTAAAGAGTCTTCAATAAAAGGACCCATTTAGAATTTATCACCTTTGGGTTGTTTTCCATTCAAACCTCCACCTATCGAGCAACAAATGGTACCCACAATACCAGTGTTACAGGCTCTGCGTGTTTCATGAGTTTTAGTTTCAATGAACCCTATGTGTTGGTTGGAGTAGATTACTCAAGATGGGGGGTGAATTGAGAATCTATAAAAAATTTTGTTAAAAAGTTCACTTATAAATGATTCCCCAATAAAAATAAATATAGGATAGTTACTCAATGTAATAAGGTAATAATAGTTTGACTGCTCAAATAACTTCTTAGAATATTGATTAATTCTCAGTAATATCAATGTGAGTTATTGATACAACTTTTGAAGCTATTCTAATATGGTAAAATAGTTAAAACTTCTATCCAAGACTAAATATCAAAGTAGAATTTAGTTTTATGAAATATAATGTAAATAAGAGAAAAACTAAATCAAAAGACACAATGGATAAAACAAGTGGTTCATTCTCAAGTCGAGACTTAATCCACTCCACTTGGTGAACAACTGCCACAAATAAGTCTATATAGATAAGAGATTGATCCAAACCCTAGATTGGGGTAAAACAACAGTACACATGACTATCCAGGTTACAAGACTTCTTCCACTGTTCTTCATGGGTATAAAATACCAGGTCAAATAAGGACCTCTTCCATACTTATCTTTGGGAGTAAAAAGATGTAAGAAGATGTGTGAGGAATGATATCTTGTATCCTTTAGTTTAATATAGTAGACAATGTGTGTTTTAATACAGAAGAACACACACTGATCAAAAGCTAAAAACAATACACAAAAGAGAAAATATGATTATAAAGGATTAGAAGTGCTCTGGGTGTTGTTCTATGCAGCTCTGGACTTGTAGAATGAAGAAAATGCAAGTGTTGAGTCCTCTTGTGAAAAGCAGAGTATCGTGAGTCTGATGCTCTGGTTTCCAATTCTATGGTATAAGATATGTAGCTCATGTTATTCTTTGATTTGGTGCTTCAAATAAATTTTTGGTTCTAATCTATGGTAGTCTAGACTTTTTTAATCTAGAGTGCTTCATGTGTTCTTCAGTTTTATCTTATTTCAGGTATCAATTCACTTTTTCAAATGCTCGTTCCTCTACCTATTGTTATAGTTCCACACTTTCCTTTTTGTTACAGAGTGCATGTGTTGAATCCAACTGGATGCATGTATTCTGTACCTCGTACCTCATACTGTCAGGTGGCATGTCTACAAAGAAACATTAATTATGTGAGTTCCTTTAAATGACTCAAATATGACTGTTATAAATTAAATTGAAAATGAAAAATAGATTAAATAACAGTGTCACCATTTGTATTGAAATGGTATCACTTGGAAACAGTGTCACCAGGGAATGGTGTCTTCTTATTTTCATTTGAGTAGTGAGATAGTTATGATTCCACAATTGCATTGAGATCAGCAACTGGTAGCACAAATGTGGTGTTAGGATCACGATGTCTGCTCCTTTTAAATGGTCCTTCTCCAAAATTTTAACGGTGTCTTGGTGATGGTAGAAAGGAATTGGTGTCACAGACTTCATGAGATCTAAAACTAGTTACGGTGTCAAGGTCACAATGTCTAATTCATGGTGTTTGGGATTATGATGTCTGGGATTATGGTGTTTGGGTTACGGTGTTTGGGTCATGATGTCTAGGATTATGGTGTCAGGGACTTTGCCAAAATCTAGAACCGGTAGCAGAATTATGGTTTCTCAGACTTAGAAAAATATCTGTAAAGATGTCTTAGGAAATAATATTCACAGAATGAATTATACTTAATCATTAAAATAATAAAACATTATAGAACAAAATATAGGTTATAATATTCAATCATGATTCAAACATGATTTATAGGAATCAGGATCTTGTGAAAGTGTATACCATGAGTTTTAAACATTAAATCATAGGGAAAAAAACCATCTATACACATGAATTTAGATAAATTGAACAAGGTTAATAGGATTTTTGATCATTAAAACATGATTAAAACATGAGGAGTCCAACAATCTCACCCTTTTTTATGATCACAAATCATAGGAATTAGATGTCCGTTCTTAGTGTGCTTTCTCCCCCTTTTGGGATTATCAAAAATATTATAGGAAAAGAAAAATAGACATGGAATGAAGGTAAATAAGAGAATAGACAACAACAATTCATATTAAATTATATGGAAAGAGATGTGTCATTACAAGCATAAGGAAAAATTAGACAACATCCCTATCAAAAGACATTGCTCACTTCTCTTTAGCACTAGAAGTATTCACTTTTCCCTTGGAAGCAGCATCAGAAGGAGCCACAAGAGAAGAATTAGAGGTTGATGAAGGGAGTGAGCCAACTATCAAAGAAGGAAGAGGTAGCCCTTAAAAAACTAAAGGTTCTAGAGTGGATTTGGTTGAAGACTGAGGATAGTTTTGGTCATTGATAACAATTATGATCTGGCTCAGAGCCTGAGATACAGAAATTGAGGCAGAAGCAAAAGTAGTGGCTGAGGAAAGAGTTAAAATAGAATGCAAAGGTGAAGCTGTAGGAGTAATAATGGCAGTTCTTTTCACATGAAGGTAAGGCTTCAACAATTGAATTAAATTAGTAATGATCTCACCACTATACTGCATTTCCTTCTTGAAACTATGTTTGTTCTCCATGAACTTGTCCAATATAGGAGTGAAATCATTCAGCTTTTGGACTTGAGTCTTGAAGGCTTGAGTGATAGGAGGAATTTTCAAATTCTCTATAAGATATTTGAAATGATTGGTCATATAATGCTGAGAGAAAATCCTATTAAAGTATAAATCCACTTTTTAGTGATTTATTCTTGAGCATCATTGGAAATCTTTGAATGAATCCTCACTAGGTCAAGTACTCTGTCACTATTCTTGACAACAATAGATAAACTTTCCTTGTCAAAGACACTTAACACTAACTAAAGTTCCTCCTTAACAATAGTTTTGAGAAGATCACTATCTAAAGGTTGAGATTATTGTCCAGAGGCACTGGAAGCTGTAACGGCTGAAGTGAGAGACTTGAGATGATTTAGATCTTTCTATAGATATCCCTTGTACTCATCAGTCAGCTTTTTAAGACCAACAAAAAGCTCACACATCTCATTGACTATATTTATGTTTTTCTCATCCACTTTGTCATAAATTTAAGTCAAGTTTGGTTGTATCAAAGATGAAACTTTTTGTGGAATATGATCACTAACATCCTCAACAGGATGAGCAGTAGGAATTTGGCCAAGTTGCAACAATGTTTTCATATCTTCAACCATATATTTGAGAGACTTCACCTCCTCACTCAACTGCTTGTTATCAATTCTAACCTCTTGTATTTCATGAAACATTTTTAGTTGGATTTTCCATGTGATTTTCTCTAACATCAAGGCAACATCTCTTTCACTAAGATTTTTCATAGGAGCAGGTTTGGAGTTCATGAGATTTTCAAATCCTACTAAAAGAGTATCTACAAAAGATTTAATATCAATGTGACTCATGGAAGTAGAAGGTTCTTATGAAGGTTTAGGAATAGGAGTTGAGATAGGTTCAGGCTCCTTAGCATAGATCACTTCTATATCAGAAATTGGTTTCAATTGAAACATAGCGGAAAGTTCTATGCCTTTAACCAAGGCCTCCTATATATTATTCACATCAAATTAGCTAGGAAACTTATACCAAGTATCGATAGTGATTCGATCAATAGGGTTGGGAACTTCAACACTTTCTAGATTGGGGTGCTTCTTCCCCTCAAAAGGTTTGTCTCTTATAGGACTAAGAGATTCATTCCCTTGATCTATTTCTAAATCTTCATCTCTAATAGCCTCACCCATTTCTTTTCTAGCTAGATGAAAGGATTGTTCCATTCTTCCCTCAGCATATAGGATAATTTTAGGATCAACTTGTTCCTCTAAAGGTTCCTCAACAACAACCTATTCCTCAATATAAAGTTCTTCTTCTAGATTCTCCTTAGGAGAAAAAGTTTCTTTTACACTAGCATTAAATTCATTTCCATAAGTAGGTTATTCTTCTAAAACAACACTTCTTTCAATGACAGGTACATCCTTCTCAACTACATTTTTTGGAATAGGTAGACCAATGTATTTTTTGTCCAATAAAGTTCCTTCTATAGGTGCAACAGATGCCTCTTATTCTTCTTCATCAGGATAATCAACAACTTTATCTAGTTTTAAACCAAGATCCGATATTTTCTTAGGTCTTAAAGGATTCTCAACTAGATTAAAATTTTCATACAACCTTTCATTGTCCTCCACCCAAGACTTTTTCCAAGGATTCCAACTTATTTTCATCCTTATGACTATATCCTTTGTGATACAAAACTCATAATATTTGATGAATTCTTAATTCGGTCCAACCACTCCTTTAAAAGACAACATTGCAGAGATTATCCTTAAATAAAATAAAGAGGTAGACTTCAAGGTTGTCTTAATAAATTCGCACATGTGAAGTATAATATACTTACACAGATTAATCTTGTGCACTTTTTTTATAAGATGTATCAAGAATACATCTTAATACTTGAGTGTACAAAAATACCATTTTCTTGGACTAATAAGATTCTGGATAAAATTATATAGTAACCTTGTTTCACCATTCAACTCAGCAGTAATTTCCCTTCTTTTCTTCTTATTTCCAGTCAAGCTTCCCAAGGCTTCTTCTAAGACAAAAACATCACTAGGAGGAGGATGACCTCTCTGGTAGTCCTCTAATATTCCTTGATGAGGTATCCCTAGGTAGCCATCCCATAACCTCAAGGAAAAATTACACCTTTGACCATTAATCTAGCTTCTTACAATAAAACCATCTTCATTATTGAAATAAAACTGAACATATTGATAAAACTAAGAAACAAGTTTTGGATAAATAGACCTTGTATCTTTTGTGAACCAGTTCATCCAAACCTTTTCTTCTAGTATTTTCAAAACTAATGACTTACTTATCAGCAACCACTTTGGAAAAATTTACTTTTCTGGTACTACTATTGTCTCAGAAATATTCAGATTTAATGGTCCTTCAAGTTCTACTTTCTGTATCCTTTTTAGTTTCTTTTGAGATTTTTGTTTTTCAGGAGTTAATGAAGATGGGTGCTTCATTATGGGAATTCAAAGAGCATTCAAGATAGATAAAGGGATGAATGAGGACTTATGGTTTGAAAGAGAGGGGTTTCAGTTTTGAGTGAAGAGAGATCGAGTGAAGAAAAGAGTGAAATATATTTGGTTTTTATCATTTAGGGATTTCAAGAATCACAAATTAAAAAGAAGAGGATAAAAACAATAAAATAATCAACACAAAAATACAGGTAATAAAATACATATAAAATGAAAACTGATTCATTATGGTGAGACCAGCATAGATGGTCACAGTGAGACCAGAACAGATTGTCACGATGAGACCGGAACAGATTGTCATGGTGAGACCAGAATAGATTATCATGGTGTCATCCTTATGGTGCGGCTCCAAATGATGTGATCGTATAATTTGAGACAGTAAGTGCAAGATAGTAACCAAGATACATTAACTGTGAGACTGTAAATCATGAAGCTGTAAACTGTGAAACAGTAAGCTATGAAACAATAAGTTTTGAAATAGTAAACTTTCTACTTGCTATTTACCATTCATAATTCATGTATGATGTAATCTATTTTTTCATAATTTAATAGTTTAGTGAATATATCAGCAAGCTGATACTCAGTTCCAATGAATTCTAAATTGATATCACCTTTTTGATAATGGTATCTCAAAAAGTGATGTCTTACATCAATATTTTTTTCACTAGTGTGATTTTTTTTGAAATGTTAATAGAACTTGTATTGTCACAATTTATAGGTACATGTCTGAATTGATATCCATAGTCTAGTAATGTTTGTTTCATCCACAAAATTTGTGCACAAAAACTACAAGAAACTATGTATTCAAATTCAGTAGTAGATAATTCAACATAATTATGTTTCTTACTACACCGTGACACTAGAGACTTGCCTAAAATGTGACATGTTCTAGAGGTTCTTTTTCTATCTAACTTAAAACCACAAAAATCAGCATCAGAATAGATAACTAACTCAAATGATTATCCTCTAGGATAGAATTGTCCTAGATTGGGTGTATGTTTGAGGTATTTGAAAATCCTTTTAACAACATTTAAATGAGACTCTTTAGGGTTTTCTTGAAAGTGAGAACATGTACATACACTAAACATAATATCAAGTCAGCTAGTAGTTAAGTAGAGTAAGCTTCTAATCATTCATATGTAAGTGGTTTGATCAACATATTTTCCATCTTCATCAAGATACAACTTAAAATTAGTACTCATCAGAGTATCACTACTTTTAGTGTTGTCCAAGACAAAATGTTTTAGAAGATCTTTATTTTATTTTATTTGATTTAAAATAATACCATATTTATTTTGAAAGATTTGAAATCTAAGAAATAATTTTAGTTCACCCATTAAACTCATTTCAAATACATTTTGCATCATTTTAGAAAACTCAATACATAAGGAATTTTTCGAATATCCAAAAATAATATGATCTACATAAATTAGAACTACTAAAAAATTATTGGAAATTCATTTTATAAAAAGAGTACGATTAGCTATACCTTTTGTAAAAACTTTTAAAATAAGAAAATTACTTAATCTATCATACCAAGCTCTCATAGATTGTTTAAACAAAACAAAATTTTTGATAATTTAAAAACATGATTTGGAAAGTTAGGATTTGTGAAACTAGGGTGTTTTTCAACAAAAACACTCTCATCTATATACCCCGTTAGGAATGAAATCTTGATATATATTTTATATAGTTTAAAATTTAGATGTGTTGCATATGCAAGCATGCTTCTAATGGATTTAAGTCTAGCTACTAGTGAAAAGGTCTCCTCATAGTAAATTACTTATCTTGACTATAGCCTTGTGCAACCATTATACCTTTGTTTCTAACTATGTTACCAGCTTCATCTATTTTATTTTTAAACACCCACTTAGTGCTTATAGTAAAAATGTATTTGGGTATATTAACAAGTTTCCAAAATTTGTTCCTTTCAAACTGATTAAGTTCTTCTTGCATAGCCATCACCCAAAATTCATCATTTATAGCATCATTGATGTTTTTAGGTTCAAGTTGTGACAAGAAATCTTGATGTTCAACCTGACTTCTAAAAGAAGCTCTAGTTTGTGTTCCGTTATCTAAAAATCCTACAACAATATCTAAAGAATGGTTCTTAAGGGTTCTAACAGCTCTAGAAAAAGAGGGGCTAGTGATTTCATGTTCTTCCACTGGTTCGATTTCATTATGGCTTGAATCTAGAGAATTTACAGAACTATAAGTTTTTAAAGATTCCTTTAAAGTATAGTTAGAGGATTTATCATTGATATCTAGATTTGACATATCATCCTCAATATTCTCTAGAGAGGTCTTAGGCTCATGTGGATCTGTCTCATCAAACTTGACATGAAAAGATTCCTCCACACATTTAGTTCTTTTGTTAAACACTCTATAGTATTTACTAGAGATTGAATATCCTAGAAAGATTCCTTTGTCACTCTTGGATGCAAATTTTTCAAGATTGAACTTAGTATTAAGGATATATACTTTGAAACCAAAGACTTTGAAGTAGTTCAATTTAAAGTCTTCTATTGTTCCACAACTCATATGGTGTTCTTTTAAGAATATGTCTAATCAACACCCTATTAATAATATAGCATGCTGTATTTATAGCTTCAGTTTTTTAAAAAAGGTAAGTCATATTCACTAAGCATGGTTCTAGAGATTTCTTGCAAGGTCCTATTTCTTATTTCTACAACTCCATTTTGTTGAGGTGTTCTAGGGGTAGATAAATTATTATTACATCCATTTTGTGAGAAAAAGGGTTCAAAATCTTGATTTTTAAACTCACGGTCATGGTAACTACTTAGAGATTTAATTATAAGTCCACTAAGGTTTTCTACAGTTTTAGCATATTTGGTGAAATGTGAGCAGACTTCACTTTTGTGAGCCAAGAAGAAGGTCCAAGTATACCTAGAAAAGTCATATACAAGAACATAAACATAGTGCTTCCCATTTCAATTATAAACTCTAGATGGTACAAACAAATCCATGTGAACCAAATCGAGAGGTTGAGAAGTTGAAACCTCTTTCTTTGGTTTGAAGGAAATTTTGTGTTGCTTTCCCTTTTGACAAGGATTACACACTTTATCATTTAGAAACTCTAGTTTGGGTAGATCTTTGAATAAAATATTTCTATTTATCTTTCTAAGGGAGTGAATATTTCAATGTACTAGTATTCTATGCCAAATCCAAGACTCTTTGTTAAATACACTTAAACATGAAGCATTTTGGGAAACTAAAGAATCTAAGTTAACAGAATATACATTTTCATTTCTTAATGTAGAAAATAATATTTCGTTTTTAGAATTTAACACATTGTAGGAATATTTTTGAAATTTAACATGAAATCCATCATCACATAGTTGTGAAATACTAAGTAGATTTCATTTTAGTCTATCAACAAAAAGTAATTTAGAAATTAAAACTGAGTTAGAGTTACCGATTTGGCCAAGGCCAATGATTTTTTCCTTTGGAATTATCACCAAAGGTGACATGTCCACCATTAATCATTATTAGGTTCTTGAAACATGAATAGTCTCCTATAAAGTGTCTTAAACACCCACTATCCAAGTACCATAATATTTTACAGGATCTCTTCAAACAATTTTTCTACAAAATAGTCAAATAAAGTCAAAATTTGGTACCCATATTTTTTTGGGTCTAGTAATATTAATAACTAGTGCTTTAGGAACCCATATCTTCCTCATAGGTTTCCTATAATCATTATGTAAAATATTTGAGAAATAAACTTTTTTTGGTCTAGAAAAACTCAAAATAGTAGAAGATGTATCATAGTTTGAACTAGAAGAATGTTTTCCTGTACTAGGAGAAAAGCTGTATGTTCTATATTTAGAAACAAAATTGGTTTTTCCAAAATTTCTTCTAATAGGTTAATAACCAATACCAATAGTATATTTAGGGGAAATCTATTTACTTATCATTTGTACCAAGGTATATTTACCATTTTTAAACCTTTCAAGGTCCTTTTTCAATTTATCATTAGATAGCTTAAATTAATTATTTTATTTGATTAATTGAACATTTTTCTCTCTTTATACAGTAATATATGATTTAAAAGTTAAGGTAAGAGAATACTGTTTCTTTAAAGACTTGTATTTATCTTTTAGTTCATTACATGTCTGTTCAATCATATTGAAATAATCAAACATTTATTCTTTAGACATATTTTTAGAATCAATTTCATCTCTAGAATAATATTAATTTTGTATAGGAGATTCCAGGATTACCTTATATGTGTTTTTCATGAAACACATATTGGATTTTTTATCCTGTTCATCATGTGAAGAATCTGAGTTACTTAACTGTCCTCATAAGCACTCCAAGTTTCTTTCATTGATGTTTTATAATTTCTATCTTTTCCCTCACATTTATTTTTATATTTTAGCTTGGGATAGTTATCCCTTACATGTCTCTTTCACTTACATTCATAACATACTATCTCATCTAAACTGTCATTTCTTTTCTAATCTTTCTTCCAACTTCCCTTTTGATCATATCTTCCTTTGAAGTTAGGATTTCTGAAAAATTTCTTAAAACTTCTAGCTAATTGAGCCACCCCCTCATCACTATCAGGTGATGATTATTCACTACTATAACTTTCTATAGAGACTTGCAGTTTCTCATTTTCTTTTTATTTAGAGGTAATGGTCTTAATTGCCATAGATTTTATTTTGGGTCCATCCTCTTCTTCCTTGTTGACTTTTAACTCTTCTTCGTACATAATTAGTTTCCCAATGAGTTTTTTGACAGGTAAAGTGATGATGTCACGTGACTCTCTAATAGAGACAAAAGTGCCTCTCCATCTACCAGGTAGGCATATGAGAATCCTCATAATTTATTCTTTGGATGTAACTTCTCTTCTAAGAGAGATCATTGTGTTGAAAATTTCATTGAACTTGAGATACATGTTTGAAATAGGCTCATAAAGCTTCATTTTAAAGTTATCATATTTAATAGTATAAGTATTAAGTCTCATTTCTTTAACACTAGAAGTTATTTTATGTGAAACAGAAAAAGTATCACAAATTTCATGGGCTGTTTTACATGCAAAAATTCTATTGACTTCTTCATCTCCTAAGGCACAGTATAGGGAATCCATTGCTTTAAAATTATTTTAATAAATAGTCTTAGTTGGGTCATCCCAAGTAGTTCTGTCAGTAGTAGGAATTTTATACTCATCTACAATTGAAGAACAAATTTCAAAACCCATACTTTCTAAATGCATTTTCACTTTAATTTTCCATTGGGAATAATTAGTTCCATTAAAGAATGGAGGTCTGTTTGTTGCAGCACCTTCGAGTCTATTATCTATAATAAAGAAATAATTTTAAAGAGATAGAAATTTAGAACTAACAGAAATTTATATATCTTTTAAGTAAAACTAAAATCATAATTGAAAAGATTTTAAAATATAGTCTTAATAAGAATAAACTCATTTGATACCAAATGTTGGACGAATTATATTACTCAAGAGGGGGGGGGGGGGTGAATTAAGTATCTATAAAAATTTCTGTCAAAAAGTTCACTTAAAAATGATTCCCTAATAAAAATGAATACATTCCAGTTACTCAATTTGATAAGGTTATAATAGTTTTACTATTCAAATAACTTCTTAGAAGATTGATTAATTCTCACTAATATCAATGTGAGTTATTGATACCACTTTTAAAGATGTTATAATAAGGAAAAATAGTTATAAAGTCTATCAAAGACTAACTATCAAAGTAGAATTTAGTTTTCTAAAATATAAAGTAAAGTAGAGAAAAACTAAATAAAAAGACACAGTAGATAAAACAAGTGGTTAAATCTCAAGATGAGACTTAATCCAATACACATGGTAATCACCTTCCACCAAGAAGTCCATATAGATAAGAGATTTATCCACACCCTGGATCGGGATAAAACAACAGTACACTGGACTGTCCAGGTCACATGACCTCTTCCACTGTTCTTCATGGGTATAAACTACCAGGTCACAGAAGAACCTCTTCCACACTTATCTGTGGGAGTAAAAAAATGTAAGAAGATGTGAGAGGAAGGATATCTTATATCCCTTAGTTTAATATTGAAGACAGAGTGTGTTTTAATACAGACACATGCACACTTTTCAAAAGATAAAAACAATACACAACATAGAAAAGATGATGAGAAAGTATTATAAGTGCTCTAGGTGTTGTTCTATTCAGGTTTGGACTTGTAGGATGAAGCAAATGAAAGTGTCGAGTCCTCTTGTGAAAAGAAGAGTATCGCGAGTCTGATGCTCTGGTTTCTAGTTCGACGGTGTAAGCTATATTGCTTGTGTTTTTCTTTGAGTTGGTATTGAAAATACATTTCTGGATCTGATCTACATTATTATAGCCTTTTGTAATTGAGAGTGATTCATGTTTTCTTCAGTTGTATCTTGTTGCATGTACCAATTCTCTTTTTCAAACGCTTGTTCCTCTACCTATTGTTCCAGTTCCACACTTTCCTTTTTGTTACGGAGTGCATGTGTTGGAGCTGACAAGATGCATGTATTCTGAACCCCATACCTTGTACTTTCAGGTGACATGTCTAAAAAGAAACATTAATTATGTTAGTGACTTTAAATGCCTCAAATATGACCATTAGAAATTAAATTTAAAATGAAAAAACTGATTAAAGAACGGTGGCACAATTTTTATTAAAACTGTATCACTTTGAAACGATGTCACCAGGGAACAATGTCTTCTTCTTTTCCTTTGAGCAGTGATACAGTTATGATGCCATGATTTCATTGAGATCAGGAACTAGTAGCACATATGCGGTGTCAGGATCACGGTGTCTGGTCATTTTCCATGGTCCTTTACCAAACTTTGAACGGTGTCTTGGTGATGATAGAAAGAAACCGGTGTCATAGACTTCATGAGATATGAAACTGGTTACGGTGTCTGGGTCATGGTGTCTGGGATTACAGTGTATGGGATTACAGTGTCTAGGTTACGGTTTCTGGGTCACGCTGTCTGGGATTATGGTGTCAGGGACTTTGCCAAAATCCAGAACCGGTGGCAGAATTACAGTTTCTCAAACTTATCCAAATATCTATAAATCTATCTTAAGAAATAATATTCAAAGAATGAATTAGACTTAAGCATTGAAATAAAAAAACATTATAGAACAAAATATAGGTTATAATATTCAATAATGATTCAAACATGATTTATAGGAATCAAGATCTTGTGAAAGTGTATACCAAGAGTTGTAAACATTAAAGCACAGGGAAACAAACCATATCTACACATGATTTGAGATATATTGAACAAGGTTAACAAGATTTTTGATCATTAAAACATGATTAAAATGTGAGGAGTCCAACACTATGGTTTAGGGGAGAGCCAGGCCCACAAGAAGTTGAGTATTGGCTTGAGGTGGTTACATGAGTCTTTTGTTATTCCAGGACACCTTCAAATCATATGGAATTCCTAGTGGTTAGACTTCTTCATGGACCTGCAAAGAATTTGTGTAGCCTTGTGGTTCTATGATATGGTTAGTAAACTCTTTTATGGATAAATTTTGAGTGTCTCATTATGGAGGAGTACTCTCCAACTATGATATGAGAAATGCACATCCATGAGATTTTATAGCTACAACATGGAAACATGAATGCGGATGAGTATTCTTCAAGGTTTACCAACCTATCATGATACTAAATGATATGGTTTGGGATCCATTGTTTTGGGTGTGGACCATTGAGATATGTCTATGTGGATACATTTAGGTTAGTGTGATACCTCTATACATCCCTACCTATGCTTGGGGTGATAAAGCATTCTTTGTTGATAGAGAGATTTTAGGTGGAGCAGACACTGGTAGTGATTTCCAACAGTGGGAATATAGGGGCTGGGAATAGAAGGAAGATGATATAAATAACATGGATTCAGACTTATGATATGTTTTAGGAGGTGATATTAGGAACAAGGGTCTATGGTTTAGGGATCTTAGGATGTTTTTAGTTATCCTAGGGAGAGGAAGTGCTACTCTAGTGATGGATTAGTTAATCTTGCGTGAGACTATCCGACCCACCATAAAAATGATCGAGAGACAGTGGATGCGCCACCTAAGAAGAGGTAGTGGCTAGAGTAGGGGTGTCCTCAAGGAGGAATTCATGGCATAGTAGTAGGGAGAGAAGATGGAGGTAGCGAGCGGTTTGGCTTATTGCCATCCCCACCCCTAGGTGGTCCCCACAAGGCTCAAAGAGCTAGTGGATAGGGATGAGGGAATCTTTAGGTCATATAGGCCTATGATCCAGAGTCTCTAAGCATGATTAGAGGTATGATCTATGTATTTTATACCTTATATTCAGTTTTTATAGACACAGGTGCAAGCCACTCTTTTCTTGCTACATCCTTAGTTCGAAACCTAGAGGTCCCAGTTGAGACCTTGACTACCCCTACAATTGGATACTCCTTCCAGAGATGAATCAATGATCATAAAATTTTTATGATAGTGTTATTTTATGCTTTAAAGAGAGGGTTTATCATGAGATCTCTTTGTGGAAATGATGAGGCATTATGTTTTCATCTTAGTTATAAAATGAATATACACCATTCATGAATGGATTGACTATTTTAGGAAGAGGATATTGTGTGTATGAATTGATGGGATGAAGTTTTCCTTTGTAGGTGAGAAGAATACCCAGTCAGATTAGGATGAACTCATACATAGTAGGGTAAATATGATTACCCACTATTCAGCTAACATGACTCTTGGAGCAGTGGATGCTTCGAGCTACCAGTTTCCTACTGTGGTGGCTGAGTATGAGGATGTATTTTCTAAATACATTCCAGGATTACCTCCCCAATGATAGATATACTTTTATATAGACTTACACCTAGGGATGACCTCAATATCTATTCTAACATATCATATGGATCTAGTGGAGCTTTGTGAGCTGAGGGTACAGTCGGAGGACATATAGAGGAAGGGATTTGTTAAACCTAATGACCCCCTAGGAATCCCAAATGTTTTTCACTAAGAAGGTATATGGGGGATTGAGGTTATGGATGGATTATTGGTGACTAAATATGGTGACCATAAAGAATAGGTATCCACTCATAAGGACTGGTGACCTCTTCAATCAATTGAGAGGGGCATGATGGCTCTCAAAGATTGACCTCAGATCAAGCTATCACTGGTTGTGAGTACGTGATGAGGATATACCTAAGACAACATCAAAGTGTCACTATGATCGATATGAGTACGTGGCTATGGACTTTGTCATGATTAAAACCTAAAAGTGTTCATGGGACTCATAAACTATATCTTTTAGCCTTTCTTAGAATAGTTTTTGGTGGTGTTCATCAAAGATATCCTAGTGTAGTCTGCGTCAGAGGAGGAACATGTGAGATGCTTGAGGATGGTTATAGAAAAAATTTGAGAGAAAAAGCGTTATGGGAATCTCTCAAAGTGTTAGTTTTGGATGCAAGAGGTCCACTTTATGGGACATGTTATCTCAAATGATATTTTAGCAAAGTACTTGACAAAGGTTGAGGTAGTGTTAGCTTAGGAGACACCCAAGAGTGTGACGGAGGTTCCAAGATTCCTTGGGCTGGTAGGCTACTATAGGAGATTTTTTCCTGATTTATCTTGCTAATCAGAACCTATGGATGCTTTGAACTAGAAGGGGTAGCCTTCTGTGTGGATAGAAAGGTGAAATAAAGATTTTTTGGAGTTATTCCAGTGGTTGAATAGCACCCCCATCTTTAGATTACTGGAGGAGGGTGTCAAGTATGTAGTGTTATGCGATGCTTTAGGGAAAATAATCAGTTGTGTTATAATGAAGAGGTAGGTGGTGATCACCTATAGGTCTAATTAGTTGAAACCCCATGAGAATAACTATGCAACATATGACCTTGAGTTGGCATAGGTAGTCTTCACACTAAAGGTGTGGAAACACTACCTTATGGGTGAGTGGTTTATCATTTACTCTGACCACAAGAGTCTCACATATATATTATATCAGAAGGATCTTAACATGATATCGAGGTTATGGCTAGATTTACTCCAAGACTATGACTTAAAGATAGTCTATAATTCTGGGAAGGAGAACATGGTGGCATACACTCTCAATAGGAGATATATTCTTAGTTTTTGGTTGATACATCAGAGAATTTTTCCTCATTACAATTTATCGTAGTGGAAAAGGATGATATTTTTTATCTACAGTCAATGGTTGTTACCCCGAAACTTCTACAATGTGTTAAGGAGTCCTATCTTGGGGATATAGACTATGAGACCTTACATACTTAGATATCCATTGGACATGATCCTGATGGATTTTCTAAAGGTGGGGAATATGTTATTTTTTTTAGAGGGAAAACTATGACACTAATGATGATGTGGGTGGAGGTGATGAGGGAGTTTCTTACATCCCCTTTAGTAGTACATCCTAGTGTGGAAAAGATATACCAGGACCTTTAATGTCATTTTTGGTGACCAGACATAAAGAAGGGTGTAGTAGAGTTTGTCTCTCAATGCCTCACTTGTCAACAAGTGAAGGTTGAGTACTAAGTTACAGTGGGTTTATCTTAAACCATTGAGGTTCTATAATGGAAGTGGGATGATATATTTATAGACACCATGATAGGGCTTCCATAGATGTCTAGAGGATATGATGCCATCTGGGTGAGCATAGACCGACTCACCAGGTCAGCCTGCTTCCTAGCTATATGAGCGTAGATTTCATTAAAATAAATTCCTTTACATGAAAGAGATAGTATATCTCTATAGATTAACCTCAATGATCATTTAAGATCATGATTAATTCATTACATTGTGATTATGGAGAGGATTACAAGCATCCTTTAAGACTTAGTTATTTCTAAGAAGATGTTTCACCCCCAGAATGACATCCAGAAAGAGCGGACCATTCGGGTCTTGGAGGACATGTTGTGGGTTTTGATGTTGGAATTTGGATATATATGGGAGGATCATCTACCCTTGGTAGAGTTCTCATATAGTAACAATTACCATTATTCCATCGGTATAACTTCATTTGAGGCCTTGTATGAGTGACCCTAAAGGTCAACACTTTGTTGGACTGATCTAAGTGAGTCAGAACTCATGGGACCAGAGTTGGTGTGAGATACTTTAAAGAAGGTGCAGATCATATAGGAGAATATGAGGATGACACAAATATATCATAATTCCTATGAAGATTGACAAATAAGGCTCTTGGATTTAGAGGAGGGAGACCATGTGTTCTTGAAGGTCTCACCTCGATGTGGATTATAGAGATTTGGTTGAGGTGGAAAGCTATTTTTGAGTTTAATTATCCATTTCTAGATACTACGTAGATCTGGAGGGGTGGTGTACCACTTGGCTCTACCATTTCAATTAGATTGGGTACACGATATCTTCCAGGTGTCACAACTAAGGAGATATGCACACGACTTGTTGCATGTTATCAAGAGGGGTGAGTTGGAAATCGAGGATGGAACTACCGTTGTAGAGTACTCAGTGAAGATCAAGGTTCATCAAGGGAGGATCCTCCATGGGAGAAAGATTCCTTTGGTTCTTTTCTGGTGGCAATATGAGAATCATTAGAAGATCATCTCAGAGTAGGAGACTTAGATGTGAGCTCAATACCCACATCTTTTTGAGTAGTATTATTCAATTTTTAGGACAAAAAGTCCTAAGGTTGGGAGAATGTAATGTCTCATTTTTTTTTTCTATTTAAATATTTTAAATATATCTATTAATATTCTCAGAGATAGGTGCTAAGACGCCGTAAGATTCCAAGGCCCAACAAACCCGAAATTGATTTTTGAAAAATATGAAATATATTAATATCATACAAGCATAATTTTCCTAAAAAATGGAATAACTCTTAAAAGGAGTCTTATATTGGAAATCTAATACCTCCATTGAGTCCGGAATACGGGATTTACCATAGGCACGACACAATCTGTAATGACTCGAAATTTTGAATAAATCTTGTTTCCTAATTTTGTGTGTTATTTTATTTTTTTATACTCAACAAAACTGTTTCATTTGATAACATGAGTATAATTAAAATGAGATTGTTGGGTTTTGACTGTTATATTACCATTGGTCAATGTAACCACTGGAAACTATACATTTCGATATTTGTCTCTAAATACAAGTGATCTTAGTTAATTAATATAGAAAAAATATTCGATGGCCTCACCCAGCAGTCTTGGACCGATCGAAGCCCATATAACAGAACTTGGGAAGGAGGTAGCACCACTAGGCCTTGCTTTGGACCAAACCCAAGCCGAAATTCATCGTGTGAAGCTAGAACAGAATCGCCTTCGCGAGAAGTTCAAACTGATATAAATTACTACTCGTGCGATGTTGGCCGAGACTCCCTCAGATTCTCTCACCTTAACACACCTTACACTTTGGTCCTATGCAGGTGTGATAAGGGGCTATGTAAGGATACCATAACTGCCTTGTGTAATCCTTTGTTTTAAATAAAAATTTTGATTTCTTCTTATGATGAAGTTTATGAATTTTCAAATGTCCAGATAAATACAGTATGCATATTTTTGGTGAATTTTAGAGAAAGGATATTTAAAAAAATGTTTATGTAAACCTTAAATAATTAAAAATGTGTAATGATTTTCAAAAAATAGTCTTCTACAATTATGTTCAGTATGAAATTTAGAGTCTAATAAGATCAACTTAATTTTTAATGAATAGTAAATTATGAATAGTGATTTTATGCTTAAGATTAGTAATCTCACTTAAAGAAAGTATTAATATAATCTAGACACCTTGATTAAGTAATGTGATTCAATAAAATGGTTAAATAATGGTTTCATAAATTATTAGTCAAGTATTAGTTTTTTTGGGTGAATAGTGTTTTTTAATTAAAAATTAAATTAAAAATATTTAAAAAATTATTTTTATAAATGGATTTCATTTTTGAACTCAGATCATCGATATTATGTTAAGGTAATTTTTGGGGATTTTTCTGAAAAAAATGAATTTTCGGTGAATAGTGTATTTATTTAAAATTTAAATTAAAAATATTTAGAAAATTATTTTTAAAAAATGGAGTTCATTTTTGAAATCAGAGCATCCATTTTTGGTTAAGGTGAAATTTTGGGATTTTTCTGAGAAAGTTGAATTTTTGATGAATAGTGAAAATACAGTTTTTAAGTTACAGGTGTTTAATGACATCATTAAATGATGTATTAAGTATGTAATAAATATGGTCGACTAATGAATAGTAAGATAAGGTATGAGGTGTCCCAAGTGGCCAATACCATGGGCAAATACCATGGGCAAGCCCATGGTTTTGCCAATACCACCAATGAGGTGTCCCTTGACAATTAATGCCTTGTCCCCTCACTTTCCCTATAAATACCCACCCTTCCCTCCTTTAGTTTTCACTCCCAAATCTCTCCCAAAAAAGATCTGGTCTCATTAACTCCTAAGGTGTCTTCCCAAGGTTCCCCCAAGCCCTCAAGGTCCCAACCTTTGAGTTTTAAGAGTTACGTTTTATGGTAAGGGATCCTACCTCTCTCTTTCTTTTCAGGTACTCTCGTTTATGTAATTTATTTTAAGCCCCAAGTTATTATGTTTGGGTTGTTATTTTATATTAATATTACTGTACGTTTTATGTTCATTTGATGAGAGATCCCCTATTTCTCTCATCATTTCATTTTATGAATGTTTTAAGTGGCGCCGTTAGGCTGCCGAATTTTTAAGGGATTCTTTCACCCTTCTCTTTTTTTCAAAGTTCTACTTTCATGTCAAGTCTTTTAAAGTTCCTTTTTATTATGTTGGGGTATGATATCTATATCTATCATAACGATCTTTTATTTTCATATGATGAGAGACCCTATTTGATATCATCAATTCTTTTTTTGAAGTTTAAGTGATGCTGTTAGGCTGCCAAATTTTTAAGGGATTCTTTCACCCTTCTCTTTTTTTCAAAGTTCTACTTTCATGTCAAGTCTTTAAAAGTTTCTTTTTATTATGTTGTGGTATGATATCTATATCTATCATACTGATATTTTATGTTCATATGATGAGATACCCTATTTGATCTCGTCAATTCTTTTTTTGAAGTTTAAGTGATGCCGTTAGGCTACCGAATTTTTAAGGGATTCTTTCATCCTTCTCTTTTTTTAAAGTTCTACTTTCATGTAAAGTCTTTCAAAGTTACTTTTTATTATTTTGGGGTATGATATCTATATCTATCATACTGATCTTTTATGTTACTATGATGAGATACCCTATTTGATCTCGCCAATTATTTTTTTGAAGTTTAAGTGACGCCGTTAGGCTGCCAGATTTTCATAAGAGAAATCTTATTTTTGTCTTCCATCCATGTATTTCATTTCATATGGTATGTCTTTAAAATTTCATTTCCATGTTCTTATAACCATTATATTCTGTCCCTATACTGTTTTATGGATCTTTTATGAGTGGGTGACCTATTTCCCCTCTCTTTTCAATGTTTTCTAAAACCCTATAACATAGCCATTATGCTGCAGAATTTTTCATCTCAAAATGTCTCTCTCTTTATCTCAAATTATTTTATTTTATTAAGTGAATACTCAAAGATCTTTCTTCTATAGTGGTATTCAAATATATATCAAAATATTCTATTTTAATTTTGGGACTTACATACATGAAACCCGCTTTCCTTTTTCTGTGGGTTTAAAGTGAAATAAAGATCACGTCTTTAAAGTAGTTTTTAAAATGTGATGACTATGAAATGAAACCAATTTCTTTTATGCTACATGGGTTGTTTATGAAATGATTGATGATGATATACGTGGATCACATGATAATAAAGGCAAATTTAAGGGTTCACCCTCATAGCGCTCCAATGCATTGGGTAAAGACATAATCTCTAGAGATGACCATTTTTGACTGATACCTTGGTGAATAACCTTGGTAAATTTTAATGACACCTTGGGGATGAAACTTAGTGAAACGGAAATGATTGTCTATGTTAATTGTTTTAGCCACATATTTAAGTTATGAAACATGTTATTTTTATTATGATATGCCTCATGATCTCTTTCTCATTCCTTAAAGTTATTTTTTCATGACTTTTGATGTATCTCAAGTTATCATGTAAAATGTTTCCCTTGTTTCCCTTACTGGGCCTTTTGCTCACCATTTCCTTTGATGTATGCTCCCAGGTTATGAGATGTTGTAATGAACCTAGGATGAACATAAGTATAAGCCTTTCAAGTGTTTAAGAAGAATGTTTTATGTTTTCATGTTTTAAGTTCCTGGTTTCCAAGACACTAAACCTTAAAGATCCTTAGTTTTGTAAAATGTAATGAAAGTTTATGTGATAAAACGCAGGATTCTATAGTTGGTATCAAAGGATGGTTTAGTTATTTATGGAAATTAGGATATGAAAACTCTAGGAAGAACCCTATATAAAAGTTTAAATATAGGAAATCTTCCTGGTATTTTGGTGAGTGTTGAGTAAGGGGTTGCCAAGAAAATACATCCCTGTCTGGATATGAGCAGGTAGAGGTGGCTCTGGCACAGATGTATATAGGGGTAAAACTCTAAAACACCACTTTGAGCTAGACTCAAATGGGAACTGGTGCACGACAATGGTCCTTGCTGCACTCTTGGTTACGACACTCCCGGGGGATATGCTTTGGTAAATTCATAAGATTAGTATGAACCATTATTAAAGGGACAAAGATAAAATAAAATAAAGATTCACATAAGAATTTATGATCATGGATAACCTAGATTGGAACCTAGGGGATCACAAGTTAGGGTATACTTTTATTATACTAGTTTATCCTTCTATGCTTTAAGTTTCCTTTTCATGATTATTGGATAAGTATTTAAGCCCCCTAATTATACTTTCTTTTCTTAGTTAATGACGAGAAATGGAAGAACATGTCCCAACAACCAATGTGATAGGAAATGTGGTGATTTACCTATTAATATGACCGAGATGACGAGATATCAAGTTGGACATATTGTGATTATGCCAAACCAGCTATCAAAAATCACAATTAATAATTTGTACCTAGTTGAATGAAAAAATTCATCAAGGAATAAGAAGACGAAGTCTCAAGGATTTTCATCTGATAAAGTTGATTAGGGGATTTAAATATGATTATTATTTTGGAAGACGTTCACTATTTTGGGAACCCTATTTGATCGAGGTAAATAGATTACTACGGTATTTTCTTTGAGGAGTAATGGTTGACTTATATTTTGAAGAATTAATGAATTTAAGGTGAACTTATAGTAATATAGGTTACTTATGGAAATGATTAACCTATCTTGGGGAAAATATTTTTTGGTTAGCTACTTTTGTTATAAGATGTTAAGAGTGGTTGATGTTGTTTGGAGATATACGATAATGTTTATTTTGGAAGACTGTGTTATCAAATACTTCTTGCATTTGGGTTTCAATATTAGTTTGGTTTATTTTGAGTAATTTTAAGGAAAGTTGTTTATGGAATGGTCTATGATGAACTTTGGGTAGTACCGTGGAACTTTGAAGATTTAAAAGTAGTTTTCCTTCCTATGGGATTATTTCTTTTTGAAGAATTATTTTATCTTACCCATTCTGTTTTTGGGATAATGTTTAAAGATAGAAGAAATAGATAGTTAATATTTTGTGGATTAAGTGATTCTTTAGAAGATGATTCTTGTGCTTTGATGAGACCAAGTAGTTTTGAATGCTCATAGTTTGGAGAAAAGATTAGTTTTGGTAGAAACGTATTAAAGGATGAAACTCTACTTGAAGGTAGGAATATTTCCTTATGTTTTTGTTCTATGTAGTAAATTAATTCCTCAAAATTATGAAAAGGAACATAAAACAAAAAATTTGTTGGTTTACGTTTACTACTAGGTAATCAAAGACCGTTTACACACATCATAAGTTTGGGATTTTCTCATGGTTAACTTTCTACTAATCATGTTTTCTATCACTCTCCCTCAGAACTTGACCCTTTGTTTTCTCCTCCATGTCCATGTTTTCCTATATGGAATCCTAGTGTGGGTTAACTTGGGTGACCTTTGTACTTCCCTTTCTTTCTTTTAAAGTAATATTTTTACTAACTCCTTTTTCAGTGTGGGACTTTCAATGAAATATCAAAACCCAATTTTAAAAATTGGCAGGACACAATTTCTTAAGGGGGGAATATTGTAACGACCCGATATTTTGAATAAATCTTGTTTCCTAATTTTATGTGTTATTTTATTTTTTTATACTCAAAAAAACTATTTCATTTGATAACATCAGTATAATTAAAATGATACTGTTGGGTTTTGACTGTTATATGACCATTGGTAAATATAACCACTGGAAACTAAACATTTCGATATTTGTCTCTAAATACAAGTGATCTTGGTTAATTAATATAGAAAGAAGATTCGATGGCCTCACCCAGTAGTCTTGGACCGATCGAAGCCCATCTAACAGAACTTGGGAAGAAGGTAGCACCACTGGGCCTTGCTCTGGACCAAACCCAAGACGAACTTCATCGTGTAAAGCTAGAATGAAATCGCCTTCGTGAGAAGTTCAAACTGATAGAAATTACTACTCGTGCGATGTTGGCCGAGCCTCCCTCAGATTCTCTCACCTTAACACACCTTACACTTAGGTCCTATGTTGGTGTGATAAGGGGCTATGTAAGGAGACCGTAATTTCCTTTTGTAATCCTTCGTTTTAAATAAAAATTTTGATTTCTTCTTATGATGAAGTTTATGAATTTTCAAATGTCCGGATAAATATAGTATGCATATTTTTGGTGAATTTTATAGAAAGGATATTTAAAAAAATTGTTTATGTAAACCTTAAATAATTAAAAATGTGTAATGATTTTAAAAAAATGGTCTTCTACAATTATGTTCAGTACAAAATTTAGATTCTAATAAGATCAACATAATTTTTGATGAATAGTAAATTATGAATAGTGATTTTATGCTTAGGATTAGTAATTCGACCTAATGGATTAGTAATCTCACTTAAAGAAAGTATTAATATAATCTAGGCACCTTGATTAAGTAATGTGATTCAATAAAATGGTTAAATAATGGTTTCATAAATTATTAGTCAAGTATTAGTTTTTTCAGGTGTATAGTGTTTTTAAATTAAAAATTAAATTAAAAATATTTAAAAAATTATTTTTATAAAATGGATTTCATTTTTGAACTCAGAGCATCAATATTATGTTAAGGTAATTTTTGGGGATTTTTCTGAAAAAATGAATTTTCGGTAAATAGTGTATTTATTTAAAAATTAAATTAAAAATATTTATAAAAATATTTTTATAAAATGGAGTTCATTTTTGAAATCAGAGCATTTATTTTTGGTTAAGGAGAAATTTTGGGATTTTTCTGAGGAAGTTGAATTTTCGATGAATAGTGAAAATACAGTTTTTAAGTTACTGGTGTTTAATGACATCATTAAATGATGTATTAAGTATGTAATCAATATGGTAGACTTATGAACAGTAAGATAAGGTATTAGGTGTCCCAAGTGGCCAATACCATGGGCAAGCCCATGGTTTTGCCAATACCACCAATGAGGTGTCCCTTGGCCATTAATGCCTTGTCCCCTCACTTTCCCTATAAATACCCACCCTTCCCTCATTTAGTTTTCACTCCCAACTCTTCCCCAATGAATCTCTGGTCTCATTACCTCCTAAGGAGTCCTATCAAGGTTCCCCCAAGCCCTCAAGGTCCCAACCTTTGAGTTTTAAGAGTTACATTTTAAGGTAACGGATTCTACCTCTCTCTTTCTTTTCAAGTACTCTCGCTTATGTCATTTCTTTTAAGCCCCAAGTTCTTATATTTGGGGTGTTATTTTATATTAATATTACTTTACATTTTATGTTCATTTGATTAGAGATCCCCTCTTTCTCTCATCATTTCATTTTATGAATGTTTTAAGTGGCGCCATTAGGCTGCCGAATTTTTAAGGGATTCTTTCACCCTTCTCTTGTTTTCAAAGTTCTACTTTCATGTCAAGTCTTTCAAAGTTACTTTTTATTATGTTGGGGTATGATCTCTATATCTATAATACTGATCTTTTATGTTCATATGATGAGATACCCTATTTGATATCATCAATTCTTTTTTTGAAGTTTAAGTGATGCTGTTAGGCTGCTGAATTTTTAAGGGATTCTTTCACCCTTCTCTTTTTTTCAAAGTTCTACTTTCATGTCAAGTATTTCAAAGTTCTTTTTTATTATGTTGGGGTATGATATCTATATCTATCATACTGATATTTTATTTTCATATGATGAGAGACCCTATTTGATCTCGTCAATTCTTTTTTTGAAGTTTAAGTGATGTCGTTAGGCTGTCAAAATTTTAAGGGATTCTTTCACCCTTCTCTTTTTTTAAAGTTCTACTTCCATGTAAAGTCTTTAAAAGTTACTTTTTATTATGTTAGGGTATGATATCTATATCTATCATACTTATCTTTTATTTTAATATGATTAGATACCCTATTTGATCTCGTCAATTCTTTTTTTGAAGTTTAAGTGACGTCGTTAGGCTGCCGAATTTTCATAAGAGAAATCTTATTTTTGTCTTCCATCCATGTCTTTCATTTCATATGGTATGTCTTTAAAATTTCGTTACCTTGTTATTATATCCATTATATTCTTTCCCTATACTGTTTTATGGATCTTTTATGAGTGGGTGACCTATGTCCCCTCTCTTTTCAATGTTTTCTAAAACCCTATAACATAGCCGTTATGCTGCAGAATTTTTCGTCTCAAAATGTCTCTATCTTTATCTCAAATTATTTTATTTTATTAAGTGAATACTCAAAGATATTTCTTCTATAGAGGTACTCACATATATATCAAAATGTTCTATTTTAATTTTGGGACTTACATACATAAAACCCGCTTTCCTTTTTCCGTGGGTTTAAAGTGACATAAAGATCACGTCTTTAAAGCAGTTTTTAAAATGTGATGACTATGAAATGAAACCCATTTCTTTTATGCTATATGGGTTGTTTATGAAATTATTTATGATGATATATGTGGATCACATGATAATAAAGGCAAATTTAAGGGTGCGTCCAGATAGCGCTCCAATGCATTGGGTAAAAACTTAATCTCTAGAGATGACCATTTTGACTGATACCTTGGTGAATAACCTTGGTAAATTTTAATGACACCTTGGGGATGGACCTTGGTGAAATAGAAATGATTGTATATGTTAAATGTTGTAGCCACATCTTCAAGTTATGAAACACGTTATTTTTATTATGATATGCCTCATGATCTCTTTCTCATGCCTTAAAGTTATTTTTTCATGACTTTTGATGTATCTCAAGTTCTCATGTAAAATGTTTCCCTGGTTTCCCTTACTGGGCCTTTTGCTCACCCTTTCCTTTGATGTATGCTCCCAGGTTATGAGATGCTGTAATGAACCTAGGATGAACATAAGAAGAATCCTTTCAAATGTTTAAGAAGAATGTTTTATGTTTTCATGTTTTAAGTTCCTGGTTTCCAAGACACTAAACCTTAAAGATCCTCGGTTTTGTAAAATGTAATGAAAGTTTATGTGATAAAAGGCGGGATGCTATATAATCCTTGATGGCGTCGAGTGTTTTCTAAAAAGTCATCATGGGTGAAAATAATAAAACAAATAAATTTAACTAATTAATTATTTTTTTGATCCAACACCCTAGGAATCCTTTATTTAACCTAGTTATGGGTAAATATCATGGTTATCCACATAATCATGGATACCTAGATATGATAGATTAGAGAGGCATTAAAAATGGTATCATATTGGAGGATCAAATCGATATCACAAGGATCGCCAACAACATTGGAGTTCATGAACACTATGGGAAAATGACCTTTTACGACTGGTTATTTGTGATGAGAATAGATCCTGTCGCAAATAGTCCGTCGAAAAGGTTATTTGTGATGAAGACATCAAAACGTCGCAAATAAATAATTATTTACGATGGGAAAAGGGGTCACATCACAAAAGGTTTGACGCAGTTTGCGCGCCAAACTGCGGGAAGGGTATTTGCGACGGGGGGTGCCTCCCCGTCCCAAATACCCAACGACTGTAAATACTATTCACAACGGGGGGTGCCTCCCCATCACAAATACCTGGTGGCAATAAATATTATTTTCAATGGAGAGGCACCCCCTGTCTCAAATAACTGGTGGCCGTAAATACTATTTGCGACGAGATATGCCCCCGTCGTAAATAGTGTGTCGGCAGGTCACTATTTGTGATGGGCCCCATCACAAATACCCTTTTAACCATTGACAATAATTAATGCGACCAAATGTATTTACGACGGGTCTCCCATCACAAATAGTCTCATCGCAAATAATATAACCTATATATAGCCCCATCAATTTTTTTCCTTCTTCCTCTCTATTCCTACTTTCCATCTCCCTCTAAACTCTAATTTTAAAGTTAAAATTTCTCAGAGTGAATTGTTTTTATGAACAAATTTTGAAGTCGTCTACACCTATAAGAGATCAAGTTTAAAGGTATTTATGTTTTATTTAATTTAATATTTATTTCATTTTTTATATTAAATTTAATTATTGTTAATTAGTTGTAATTAAATTAGATTTAGATTATTTTGTTATCAGTATTTATTTGTAGTAATAAATTGACATTTTTAGTGCTAATTACTAATAATTAGTGGTAATTAGGAATTATTAACGATACTTTGTAAGGAATATAAATAATTAGCAGTAATTAGTAATTAGTAGTGGTAATTAGCAGTAATTAATACTAATTAACACTAATAAGTAATAATTAGCGGTAATTAGTAATAATTAGAAATAAATAGTAATAATTAGTAATAAATACTAATAATCAGTAATAATTAGTAATAAATACTAATAAATAGTAATAATTACAAATAATAAGTAATAATCACTAATAATTAGTAATAATTACTAATAAATAGTAATAATTACTAATAAATAATAATAATTACTAATAATTAGTAAAAAATAGTAAGAAGTAGTAAACATTAGTAAAAAATAGTTAAAAATAGTAAAAAATAGTAATAATTAGCAATAATTACTAATAATTAGCAATAAATAGTAATAATTAGCAATAAGTAGTAATAATCAGAAATAATTAGTAATAGTTAACAATAAATAGTAATAATTAGCAATAAATAGTAATGATTAGTAGTAAATAATAATAAATAGTAATAAATAGTAATAATTAGGATTAACTAGTAATAATTAGTTTTAAATAGGGATTAATTATCAAAAATTTGGATTAGTTAGAAATAATTAGAATTAATTAGCAGTAGTTAGAAATAATCATTAATAATTAGTAACAATTAGTAATAAATAATAATAATTAGCAATAATTAGTAATAAATAGTAATAATTAGTAATAAATAGGCATAAATAGTAATAATTAGTAGTAATTAATACTAATAAATAATGGTAATTTGGAAATGCATCAAAAATTCATATAACTATCAGGAAAAGGTGAATTCTTACTAATTTTTTAATTAATGTTTTCATCATTTTATCTACTATTTGTAAGTTAATTTGCTTATCATTTTTATCTAATACTTGATTATTTTTTTCATAGATCTTTTAGGAAGTCATGTTTTGTTTTCAAATATCTGCAACATGCCACAAAATAGATAAAAGGATTCTTTCTGCCAATGTAACCACGTTTTCCATATTCATTATTTTTCTTAGTCGAACAGCTAGCACAACATATTGATTCGATGTTGTTAACTAAAAAACCATTCTCATTTTTGAAGGACAAGAGAGTAAAGGAAGCTCATGTGCCTATTGTGGTGAATTCTCATGATATAATGGGCACATGAGCTTATTATACTCTTTTGACTTTCAACAACTGGAAAAAATTCAGTTAAGAAAATTGAGTTAATATGCAGTGTCAGAAGTTTGACATAGAATGAAAATGGAAATGTGGTTATATTAATAGTTAGCACTATTTTGAGACTTTGGGATGTGTATGAATCAACCACACTTTAATCTGATACACATTGTGATCGGTATACTGGGGCAGACAGAACGTGATGTGTCGATGGCAACACTAGCACTAGTAGGAGGAGAAGATGCGTCGTTTACTGGAGCAGCAACACTAGTAGATAATGAAGTACATGTGATGTCTGACTCATGCTTTTGTGAGTTTTTTTATACTATTTTGAATATTGTATTTTTTATTATTTTACTATTTATTTATTTTTTTTAATATTTTATTACTTTATTATTTATTTATTATTTTATTAAAATTATTTATTTATTTATTTATCTATTATTATTATTATTAATATTTTTATATTTTTATGAATATTAAGGTTTTTATTATTTTATAATGTTTTATAATTTTATTATTATCATTATTATTAATTTTTATTAATATTATTAATATTATTATTAGTATATTAATATTATTTTATTATTATTATTACATAAATATTATTTATATATTTTTATTTTATTAATATTAATATTAATATTATTATTATTTTTATATTACTTTATAAATATTTATTTAAATTTTATTAATATTAATTTTTTTTATTTTATAAATATATATATATTTTTTAATTTTTTTAAGATTATTATTTTTTATTTTTTATGTTTTTTGCGACGGGTATATTTTCTCATCGCAAATAGTATTTCTAAGTAATATTTTTTAGTTTTGTTAATATTAATTTTTTGTTATTTTTTAAGTTTTTTGCGATGGGTGAATTTACCGTCACAAATAGTTGTTTTTTATGACAGACCGTCGTAAAAAAAAACTATTTACAATGCTATTTTCTGCAACAGGTTGTTTGTGACGGGACCCCGTCGCAAATAACCTTTTGCGACGGGAACCCGTCAGAAATGACTCGTCGCAAATACTCATTTTTCCTATAGTGGGATCTTACCAATGATTATGACACATGATTGTTCTTTGTTAGTAACTGATCCAAAATCAAGGTAGGATGTTTGTTTTATGTGAATTTATCCCCATTTTATTATCTCATGATGAACTCAAATCAAATCAACAAACATATTGATTTGCAGGTCGATCATTTTGTTGGTATGGGTTTATCCTTTTGGATTTGGGGATTTATTTTATCAGTTAATTATATCTCTTAATTCATCATTCTAATGGAAATGAATCAAGGAAAACATTAACATTGACTGGGGTCTATTCCTTATGTTTTTTATACCTTTATGCCCTCATTATTTGTGCGTTCATCACCGATGTTTCATTTAATCGATGGTTTGATAGATACCCAGTAGTCAATCATTGTTCACCCATTCTTTAGAAAAAATATTTGATACCCATTGTTCTCAAATTCCATTCACATATAACATAAATAATCACTTTCAGATACACATTCCAAGCATGAAGAGCACACAAGGAAATAACCTCTTTCACAATTCAAATTGATCCAATGATCAAATCTCGCATGGAAACCACTATTTTCTATAAACAAAACCACTTTCCATTTTACATGTACACCAAAACCATTTGGGAATATATTTCTCACCACATTCACAATTCATAAAACCCATTTGGAAATAAAATAAGAAGTGAATATATGAAATCCAACCATTTCCATGGGAAAATCCCCTTTAAAATTCACACTCACATCAAATCCATTTTATAACATGCTTCACATCACTTTAAAAATTCGCAAACACATTTAAGGTTCACAAGAAAGTACCCAAAATGTAATGAAAATCCATTTATTTTGTAAAACCACTTTTCAAAAAAATTTCACCTTCAAATCCCTTTGAAAAATAATTTCAAACCTTTAATAAAAATCATAGAACATATTCAAGAAGCACCATAATGAATCACATAAGAAATAAAACCAATTTCTTTTAAAAAAACCCTTCCATTCCATGTGACTCTAAAAACCTTGTCAAAAAATGTTTCACACCACAAAAATAATCCATAAAACTCATTTAAACAACAAAAAAAGCAAGAAAAAATCATCTAATAATGTAAAAGCATGGAACCACCTACCTCACACTTCGAAACTTCTAAAAACTATCGTGAAACCACAACCACAACAAAATAAGACCTTATAAAGGAAAGATCTAACAACAACCATAAATATTTCACCCAAAAAAACAATATTTACCCCTCATTAGGTCAAACAACCCATTGGAAAATAAGAACCCAAAGAGGGAGGAAGAGAAACCCAAAAAGAGAGAAGAAACCAAGGGAGAAGGGAAATTACTTGAAGATGCTTGAAGAATCCACACCAAATATAACCCAAAATTTAAGGTGGATAAGGGGAGGCACATAGGGTGAATAATCCATAATGGAGAAGAAAAGGGAGGAAATAGGGTTAAATAAAAGGGGGAAAAGGGAAAATTTCCAATTTTTAATGACTTGGACAGGTCATAGTGTTTTCCAAACTGTACATCCCTAACCGTCTAAGAGGAATATGCCGCATGGTTTTCCAAATCGTGCGACAACTGTGCATTATCCACTATCCAAAATTAACATTTTCCTCATGGTTTCCTGGGAAAGGGTGCACGGTTTCCCCAAACCGTGTTCCAAACGTACATCACCTAATACGAAGCCCAAAATTTGTATTTTCAATAAAAACTGATTGGGAACCCAAGGGATAAATACCAGAATGAAAATAAATAAATAAAGACCTCAAAAAAAATCATGAATGCGACACTAAGGCCTCCCATGTGAGTTTTATGCCTACTTGGTACTGGTCTCCAACTTTTGGCATATTGGAGGAAAGCTTGGGGTAGTCACACTCAAATTATCTCCTGCCAATTGGGGCCTGATGGGTCGGGTGCTGACATCTACCACTGAGATGAACCCTAGAGGAAAATAATTAATATAATTAACAATATTTTTTTTAACTAACAATCCATTTTTTTTGTATTTTTGGAAAACAATTTTATGAGTTTAAGTGTGAACCCTCACAACCCTCACAACCATCCCAAAATACAATAACATAAAACACTAAATTTAAAATTCCAAAATTTAAATTTCAAGTAAGGACACCACTCAGAATGTCAAAATCTTCACTAGATAGATGAATAACCTTAAGCTCTTCACCAACTATTCCACTTGAGGTCATAACAAACATAAAAATACTCGTCATCACCACTACTCACCATTGTCTTCCCTACTACTCAACGTCGACAATTTCATGATCATAAAAGTTTCCCATACACTATGATAGATTTTCCAGATTATCATTATCATCCAAAATAGTAAAATTCAACTGAAACACCAACAATATCACCATTATAGATGAAACATAATAAAGAATTATTGAGAAAACAGAGATCAAAATTAGAGAGAATAACACCTCGATCATAACAGAATGATCTTATCCGAATCACCATCATCATCATCCAAAATTATCATAACAAAAGAACTGAGTCTCCATTAGGAAGAATAACTAAAAATAATAATTTCTAGAGTATATTGAAAACAAAAAACAACCAATTCCATTAGAAAACCAAGACCTCCAACAAATCAAAAAATGGTATAATGAAATAGATCTGGTAGTAAGAGTAGATATTAAGTCTAAGTGAGCCAATAACATAGAAAAAAAAAGTTTAATCACCCTAAAAAACTGAAGCACCAGAGGTGAAACAAGAATAGGTACCCAAAATTTTTCCCCCCAACTTAAACTAAATCCACCAGCAACACCATCGCACTAGAATGATATGGGGTTTAGTGCCATGGAATAGATTGGAATATCAGATATGAGGTTAATGATAACCTTGTCGACATAAATAATCCACACCAAAATAAGAAATGTGACACTGACCATGAACACCCGTACATTCCAAGCCACTGTGAACATCCAAAAATAGGACCAAGAGTGGGGTTCAGAATGATGGGTTTTATAGAAAGGGAAACTGAAGATACGTATGAAGTATTGATAAAGGGGGAAAATAATAGGAGAGACATGGAAGAAGGAAGATCACCAAGGAAGGGAGAGGGAGGCTAGGAGAGAAGTAGGAGTACCTTTTTTGATGAAGAAGCCCACTAGAAATCCTAGGAGATGGTGATGTCGAGGGATAAAGGTTAGGGGAGTAGGGCGCCATATTCCATCTTCTCTCTAATAATACTATTATTTTATAATATAATTGTAGATATAATAAATATAATAAATATAATTTTCATAATTATTATGTAATATAAAAATTAATAATATCATTTTATATGAATTATATTAATTATTAATAAAATTTTACTAATTTTTATTATATAATTGTTAATACTATTGTGTAATATAATTAAAAATATTATTAATATAATATATATAATTAATAATATTATTTGTATAGTTAATATTATTATTGATACAATTTATACTGTCATTATAATTATTCTATATTATGTGATCATTTTTATGGATGAGTGGTACTCAACCACTGGCCTTGACCTCTATGAGGTCTTGGGTTCAAGCCCTTATGGACACAGGTACTGTTCCAGTAATATGAACATGGTGGTGAAAGTGGTGACATAGATGATGTCTCAAATAGGTGGTGATGGTGGCATGATTCTTGATGTAGATAGGTGCTAGGTTTATTTTGGTTCTAGGGAAAAAAATCCAACAATACGGTAGGATTATTTTATTTGATCCAATTGAGACATTATAGAATTATTTAAAGCGGGTTGGGAGCATTTGAGCATATGAAGATAGTTTTTTGTCTAAGTATGTATGTATATTTGAATTATAATAGTATAATATTTCATATAACTATGTATATATAGGAATTAAAAAAAATGAAATTATAAATTTGGTTTTTTTATTTATGGTTTTCATGAGTCTAATTGGAATATTTAAAAGAAAAAAATTTAATTTTTTTTAATAAAATTGAAAGAAATGAAGGGTTAATGTTTTAAAAAACGACTCCTTTTTGGGTGTTGTTTATAAGTTGAATTTAAATTAAAGAGTGGAGGAAGTTATTTTTATTTGTATGTGTGGTTTAAAACTTTTTAATTTGGGTTTATAAGGGAATTTTGGGTGATTTTGATATAAAAAAGATTTTAGTAAAATTATGATTATTTATAGTTGATGTAGTCATGGTGAAAAGTTTTAGTGTATGAAATGAATGAACATTTGTGTATAATTTTTTTTAATGTTTTATGATTTGATGTAATATTTGATTAAAGAATTAATTAATATTCGTGGTTAATTATGTGTTTATAATTAGATGTGATTTTAAAATTTCAACAAAATCATGCAGAAAATGGATTGTAATACTATGGTTTTTTATGATATGATTTCCATTTTTTAATTAAATCACATGACTT
Source organism: Viscum album (assembly GCA_963277665.1). Lineage (NCBI taxonomy): Eukaryota > Viridiplantae > Streptophyta > Magnoliopsida > Santalales > Viscaceae > Viscum > Viscum album. Next base: position 1,389,158,810 of record OY728151.1, on the reverse strand, counting down.
TAAATAATAAAAATACAAGATATAATTGAATAATTTGTGATATTGAAATGTTTTGGTGTGTTTACATGTTTTTTGATTTTATATTAAAGTATAATATATGTGATGATAAATCATGTGTATTATTGAAGTATTTGTGTGATTAAGCATGTATATTATTAAGGTATAAAATATGAGATGATAAAACATGTGTTTCTATGAAGTCCTCTAGCTTCTTGTTCATAGAGATACCAGTGTAATTATTCTTTCTATAGGCGATCAATAGATAATGATCAATATATATTTTAAGGAAGCTAATTTATTATTTGATTGGTATATTCTAAAGTATATTACACTAAAAAAGTGTTATCTAGAGTGAACTAGTTGATTTGGATGATAATATCCATAAAAATTGATTGTTTTCGGGAGATTTCAACCCCATAATTAATCTTATTTAAAAGTGTAATTTCACCAACCCGGTACTCTCTCAAATGACTGAGCCAGTTGGATACATGAACTCTGGTGAAACTCCGCATATGCTAGAGGCTTATGACTAGCAATGAGGGTTGACAAATATAGTGAGGAGAATATACCCTCTAGTAAAGTGTTGTAATAAATCAGAAATAATAGCAGAGTATTAGAAATATTAGAAAAAATATGAATAAATAATAAGAAAAACAAAACTAAGAAATGTCCAATCTGAATAAATCCAAATAATAAAAGAATAATGCAATGATAACCTGAATGTATCTAAATTATGTGCTAAGAGTCATAAAAATAAAATAATAAGAATACTAAAATAAAAACTCCAAAAACACAGTCCTGAACCCCATACCGGTCTCATCTCCAAGCTCCAACCCATTCGACCAACTACAAATAAACTATAGGGTCCCTTACCCTTGTCCAAACCTATATCCATGAAATCTATCTAGGTACCAAATGGATTCCCATATAGGGTGTGAGTACAACTCAGTAGGTTGATACCACCATTTCTAAAAAAATCCAATCTAAGAGATATAGTGCATGTAATATAGAGAATAACAGGGTGTTAATTTAATAAATTAATACTGTACATGAAATAAACCTACTAACCCCCATGATGCGGGTTAACACCTGAGGCTATCCAAAACTACTTTAACACCTTTCTGATTATCTCTATCTGAGGTTAGATCATCCTGCATTAGGATGGATCACCTGAGTGTGGAATATTCTCCTACTAAGGATGAATCATTCACAACATATCATGAACAAATGGCCTCAGCCCATAGGATTTCCATAACCTCACCCTCAGTCATCAAGTGACTATGAATCTGGTCCTCATACATCCCATATAATCATATACAATGACCTCATGCATCAAGTACTTGTGCGCCTATCCCTCAGGTGATATGAAAAACATGCACCATGCCCTTAGGCATCCACATAAATCATGAGCCGTATCCAGACAAAATAAACATTCCAAACAACATCCCACCCTCAAGTATTAATCACATCAATATCACATAATCTCAAAATCTAAGTAATAAGAATCCCAATGGTAGTATCAAACATACCATATGTGTCATCATAGGATAAAATGATCAATTTATCAAATTATTATATGTCTAACTGAATTTATTTAATTAATCCATGTTTCTAATTATCAGTATAATTATATCAAAACTATTTAGTTTATTATTTAACCCTAATGCCATTAACATACCAATTAACCCAATTTACACAAGGTGATTCTACGACAAGAATTTTTTTTATTATGATAATTCAAAAGACCAAGACAGTAATAAATCAATTTAACCAATTTATTACAGGGTTCAAATGTCAAATAAACCAATTAGTAATAAGGTCCAATTTTAGCACACCTATCGGGTGGATGAAGGTATTAGTATCCTTTCCCAAGGATCTAATGGGATCTAATGGAAGTTAAAAAAATGAATTATCATATAACATGACTCATCTGATTTATTTGGTTGCATGGGCAGTGTTCCGGTGTAATCACACATATCAAATATAATATAAATAATTAAATCATACAAAAATGCGTATGATTTAGACCACCCACCTTGAAAATGGAGAAGGTGATGATAAAACCTTGCATCCATGGTAGTGATCAACTTCTATATTCATTTTAATAAGAACCAGATAATCCATTAGTAATAGATAAAGAACCAGAAGAAGATTCTGAAGTCATACCATAAAAATCTAGGTCCAGAGATCCAAGATCTGATGTGTGCTCACTTCAAGGTTAGAAAGGACTCTTAGAAATCATCCATGGAAGGTTTTCAGTCAAAGATGAAGGTTCACATAGGGTCTTCAATTAAAGAAGGTGGTGCATAGAGCATCTACAGTTGAAGGGGTAGGTTCATAGAGAATCTTATGTCTAAGAGAGTGGTCGATATTAACAAAGAACATGTCACTAGAATTATTAAATAGGATGGGAATTAGAAATACACAATATGAATTTATTTCACATTGTGTAAAATTCAGCTCCCATTTTTTTTCCTATTTTCCCCAAAATCTCATCACACAAAATTAAAAAAATATTAAATAAATATCACATGTTGTGTAATATGTTTTCATAACATGTGATATATTCATTACATGTCTACACATGGTGAAATTTGATTTCATGACATGTGTAAACATGGTGAAATGTGTTTTCATGACATGTCTACACATGGTGAAATGTGTTTTTGTGACATGTCTACATGTGAAGAAATGTGTTTATAGGGTGTGTAAATTTTAAAGGATGTGAATTAATTCAGGATGTGAATTAAATTCACAGGGTATTACCAAAACAATTCACTTCATGAATTGGGTTAATGATGTAAATTTGTTATATATCCAGAACCCACCTCTTTTCTAATGCTCCCTTAAAACACTTAACCCACCCAAAACCTATTATCGACAAACCCAATTTAAATGAAAGAAAACCCAACTCAAAAAGAGTTTATAAGAAATTTAAAGAGAGTCATACCTAAAAAAATATGGGACCTTAAATCCTCCCCACCATATAATATATCATCCCCAAGATACTCTATGAATCACTACAGGGTATCAGAAAACAAGTTTAAAATCTGTGCTTGCACATCAAACTCCATATCCTAGGTATATTCTTGAACACTCCCATGCTACTACAATACTCATACTAGAGTCATGGTCTTCTCTCGAATGTTATTCTCACTATAGTCTATAATACAAATTAGATAATCCTAAAAGGATGCATCAATATCAAACTTATAATCATAAAAATATATCATGTGAGAAGGGTCAAAATGGTATGTCTAAATATATGAAATGTGATACACATAATGAATAGAACTGTAGAGCTGTGGAAGGGCCAAACGGTATTCCACTTGTCCAAACCATTCCACTATCTCAAAAGGCCTGACAAACCTGGGTGCCAGCTTCCCTTGTTTTCTGATATGGCATTTCCCCAGTCGAGGTGACACCTAAAGAAAAACTCAATGACCAAATTCAAACTTCAGAGTTTGTCTCTGATGGTTAGAATAATATTTTTATTAGTTCTGCATAGTCTCTAACCATTTTATGATCAATTGAACCTACCTAGATATCTCCTGCATGAGACTAGGTCCAACAAGTGCTACCTCTCCCACCTCCAACTAAGAAAGAGTTTAATGTCATGGACTTCTATAAAAATTCAAAAAAGGATCCATTTATATCAATTTCTAGAAGTTTTTATTTTAGGTGAACTCTATGAGATCCAAATGTTGCTGCTAAGAACCACTAAAATCCAAAATACATGCTTTCAAGATATCCTCTAGAATCTGAATAGTATGTTTAGATTGTCCATTAAATTGAGGATGGTAGGATGTATTAAGAATAACCCACGATCCAAAATATTTATAAAATAATTTCCAAAACTGAGAAGTGAAATGAGAATCTCGATCAGAAACAATTCTCTTTAGAACAATGTGCCACTAAACTATATAACACATGTAAAAACTACCGAGATCATCAATGGTGAAGGTATAATTAATAGGAAAAAAGTGGGATAACTTTATCATTAGATCTACAATCAACCACACAAAATCATTCTTATGAGGTGTCATGGGAAATTTTTCACAAAATTCATAGTGGCATTACCCTGCTTCCACCACGAAATGGGTAGAGGCTCCAATAATCCAACATGCCTCTAATTATCAACCTTCACATGCTAATAGGTGAAACATCTCGCCACTAATACATCTATATACTTCTTCATCATTGGATACTAGTATTTTCTACAGATATCATGATACATATTTGTCAAACTAGGATGTACTTACCATCCAGAAGCATGAAAATCTCTCATTAGCTCCTCATGCAAACCCATAGGAACCCATAATCGTCCATAGAAGAGGATATCATCACAACCACCCATAGAGAATCATACTGGTGGATCTCCACCATATAAGTTGTCTCTGAAAGAAAATCCCTCTAGATCAAACAACTACTCTGTCCTGATCCATTCAAGAAGAATGGGTATAATAGATGAAAAAGTTAGAGCTACTCATCCTTAGGACTCCAGAACATCAGGATGCATATTTTTAAAGAGGGTCATCATCCGACACTCATCGTAAGATTCTTACACTTACCCTATCTTCATATTCAGACTCAAGGAATTAGTAATGATGTTTCCATTTCCTAATGTGTAATCCAACTCAAAGCTGAAAGATTACAGATACTCATCCCACCTCCTCTATTGAAGGTTCAGGTCTCACTGAGAGAAGATATACTTGAGGCTCTTATAGTCTGTGTACACCACAAACATCTCACCCAAAATATAGTGTCTCCAACATCTTAGGTAATTTACCACTACATATAACTTCATGTTTTGTGTGGCATAATTCCTCTCCTGCGGTATCAACTATTTAGATCCATAAGCAACCATATGGTTCTCCTACATCAGAAATCCTCAGAGTCCAACTATGAATGAATCATAGTACACAGTATACTTATTACCAGACTCAGGTAAGGTGAGGATTGGTGTTGAGTTCAGCCTTCTCTTCAACTCTTGGAAATCTATCTCACAAGAATGTGACCAAAAAAAATTTACCCCTTTCTTGGTCATCCTAGACATCAGTGATTCCAGATGGGAGAAGTCCTAGAAGCAGCATTGGTAATAACCTACTAAAACAAGAAAAATCATAATATCAGATACATTCTCAAGTCTCTCCCAAGATACCATAGATAAAACCTTTTATATCCCCACTAAAACTCCAACTTATGAGATAACATGACCCAGGAAGTGCATTCTATCAATTCAGAAACTTCATTTGGATAGCTTGGCATAAAGGCAATGCTCTCTAAGTATAATTAGGATTATGTCAAGATGTTGGGAATGATAATATGCATACTAAGAGTACACTAAGATTTTATCAATGAAAAATACCAAAAAATGATCTAGTAAAGGATGAAATATATTATTTATCAAGACCATGAATACTTACAGTGCATTCATCAAACCAAACAACTTCATTACGAACTCATATAAGCCATAAGTACTCCTGAAAGTAGTCTATAGTATGTCCGATGGTCTCACATTCAAATAGTGGTACTATGAACTCAATTCGATCTTAGAGAAAATCCTAGAACCTATTATCTAATCATTGAGATCATAAATGCATGGAAGGGGATACCAATTCTTGACTATCATTTGGTTCAGTCTTTGATAATCCACACATAAGTGAAAAGTCCCATTAGCCTTTTTGGAGAAAAGATTTGGAGAAACCCAAAGAGATGTACTACTCCATACGAAACCCTTATCTTCTAGATCTTACAAATTAACTTTATAATCATGAAGCTCTGATAGTTCCATCCTATAAGGTGGGATCGAAGTTGGCTCATCTCCTAAAACCAACTCGATTGTGAACTCAATATCCCACTCGAGTGGTAACATAGAGAAATATTCCGGAAATATATCCAAAAAACGGTCCACCATTGGAGGAAAAGTATTCTATTTCATCCCTCCATCATCCAGAAAAAGGCTTGATATCTGAGTCATGAGATAATCCAATCTGAACTAAATTAGTCTTGCATGACCAGCCTGAAGATCTCACTCACCCTAGGGAGTATATATTCTTCTATTTGGAGATAGAAAGGTAAATCTCCTAATATAATAGTTGATATGATCCTGGTATAAAACTATGCAATCCATACTAAAAATCAAATTGAATCATATCATTTCTAGAAAAAAAGTTCCTAAAGGAAACAATAGCCACCAATTTCAAGAGAAAACTCCTTTTAGTACTTGATACCCTCTGAGCACACTCCCAAAGGTGTGTTAATAGTCATAACCCCATCTATGATCTCCATAGAAAAACCCAAAAAAATTTCAAAAAGAGAACATATAAAGGAATGAGATGCTCCTATATCAAATAAAACACAAGCTAAGGTAGATGATATAAGAATCGTACCTCTGACAGTAGATATTATAGCATCCAAACCAGTTGGAGAAGACTGTATAACATGAAACTTTCTCACCCCTCTTCCCTGGGCTTCAATCTGACTCTATTGTGCTATTTCCTCTAAGCGGTATTTCCACTCCTACACTGAGGTACCACATCCCCTAATTTGGACTGAACAACCAATAGAACTCCAGTTACCAGCCTACTAAGGGGTACCAAATCCCTTTCTAGACTCAGGTGCCTGTCTAGATCCTCTACCACTACTATACTCTGGAATGTTCCTACAAAACTTCTAAAGATGACCCAACCTGCTACAAACACAACACTCCACCATGGGGTGAGGACATTTGCAGAACTTATGGCCCATTTTACCACACTAAAATCACTGCACCAAACCACCATCCTAAGGAGGAAGTGCACTCCCTTAAATTATTTTTACACCACTTCCTTTGTGATAACTGTCAAAGAGATACTTCTTACAATTAGAATAAGAGTTCCCATATTTTCCTAAAGAAACTGTCCATCCCACACCCATGGACTCACTCAGATTCCCTTATGTGATGATAGCATAATTAATCACATCCACAAGCCTGCTCAAATGGAAGACATTCACCTACAAATTGATCTCATAGTGAAGCTTATACTAAAAATTCATCACCCTAGTGATCTAATCAACGGCTAAGGATAGAGCAAAGCACTGAAGGTCGGTGAAACATCCAGAATAGTCCAGCACTAACATGACTTGATGCATCTGGTACATGAACTTGTGAGCCTTATCATCCCGTAACTTCTTAGGATATAAGTGACTTAGGAACTTAACCTCAAATTCCTTCCAAGATGACTGCTATTTATGCTCATATTACTCTATAATGTTCCACCAATTATTAAGAGAACCATAAATCATGTATGCAGTGAGATTAACCCTTATATCTATGGGTGTCTTGAGATGCTTGAATATTTTCTACACTTACTTGATCCATAACTCAACTTCCTGGGGCCCTCCTTCCCCAATGAACATAGGTGGATGTTGCATAAAAAACTTTTTTGTCAGGTCAGACATTGAAGTTACGGTATGAATAGTCTCCCTCTCCATGGATTGCATGATCCTAAAGAATATTTCATGAATATAAACATCCATATGTTCCTCAGGATCTATAAGAATATATTGTTTAAGTGATTTAGGAGCGTGTTGGTTGCCACTCTCATAGATCTCAATTTGAATACAACGAGGATTCATTTTCTCTACAAGACAAACATACTCCTTATAATACTAGATAAAAAAAGGTTAGCCTCAAAAGGTGAAAAAAAGAACCACTAGCTCATGAAATATCTAAACATGGATTGACAATTGAATTGGCATAACATAACAGTTCATTTATTCCCTTTTTTCCTCAGGTATAACAAATATCCCATTTCACAGTTCATACAAGAAAATATATCACATTCAATAAGTATGTACCTATCATGAATGATGCATGTCAATATATATCCATATGTTCCTATCATGATGCATGAATACTCATCTTACACCATACTGGAACACAATTATAAATCTCAATAAATAATAACATCACACAAAATGTGAATCACCCTGGGTGAAATAACCTCAAACCATAATATGAAAACATCATGAAAAAAAATCCTATCCCTAGGCACTAATACTTTTATTATAAATGGGTTAGATACTACCATGAAAAATCTTATTACCAAGTCTAAAAACATCCCAGTATCCTTTATACCTTTCTCAAATAGTAAATTATTTTAAAAGAAAACCTTGCTCTGATACCACTTTGTAACATCCCTGACTCTGTGCTCCCTCAAATGACCAAGCTGGTTGGCTATGTGACCTCAGGAGCGCCTCCCCATACACAAAAATCTACTGAATAGTATCAAGGGTCTATGAATATAGTGTGGGGACTATACACTCTAGTAAAGAGTTACAATAAAAGTTAAAATAATAGCATAGTAGCAGAAATAATAAAAATAATATCTATAAATAATAAGACAACCAAAACTGAGAAATATCCAAACTGAATAATCTTAATATTAAAATAATAATGTAATGATAGGATGAATGTATATAAATTATGTGATGAGATTTATACAAATAAAATAATAAGAAGACTCAAATAAAAACTCAAAAACCTCAATCTTGAGCCCCATATCAGTCCCGTCTCCAAGATTTGACCCATCCGTTTAGCTAAAAATCAATAACAGAGTCCCTTTATCTTGTCTAAACCTGTATCCATGAAATCTATCTGGGTACCAAATGACACACCATATAGGGTTTGAGTTTAACCCAGTAGGTAAACACCACTACGTCTAAACAAATTTAATATGAGATGAATAGTGTATGCAATATAGATAATAATAGGGTGTTAATTTAATTAATTAATATTGCACATGAAAAAAACCTGCTGACTCTCATGACGTGGGTTAACACCCGAGGCCAACCAAACCCACTTCAACACCCTACCAGGTATCTCTTTTTGAGGGTAGATCCTCCTTCATCAGGATGGATCACCCGAGTTAGTGGCACATTCTCCTACTAAGGAGGAATCACTCATAAAATATCATGAACAAATGTCCTCATCCCATAGGCTTTCCATAACCTCACATTCGAGCATCAAGTGACTATAGATATGATCCTTAGACATCCCATATAATCATATACTCTTCCCTCGTCCATTAATTACCTATGCACTTAGCCCTCAGGTGGTACAAAAAACATAAACCATGCCCTCAATCATCCATATAAATCATGAGTCATATCCAAAAAAACTCAACCTGCTAAACAACATCCCACCCTCAGGTATCAATGACATCAATATCACATAATCTCAAAATCGAAGAAAGAAAAATCACAATGCCAGTTTCCAACATACTATATATATCATCATAGTAAAAAATGATAAATTTATCAGATTATCATCTATCTAAACAAATTTATTTCATTAATCTAGGTTCTTAATTATCACCATAACTATATCAACCCTATTTAATTTATTATTTAAACCAAAGTTCAATAACATACCAATTAACCCAATTTAGTTGAGGTAATTCTACCATAATAAAACAAAAAAATTTATTTTTATACTAATTCAAAAGACTAAGCTAGTAATAAATCAATTTAACCAAATTATTATAGGGTTCTAATGTCAAAATAGACAAATTCACAATAAGGTCCAATGTTGGCACACCTATCGGGTGGACGTAGGTCTTAGTATCCATGCCTAAGGACCTAACAAGATCTTATGGAAGTTAAAAAAATGAATTATCACATAACATGGATCATCCAATTTATTTGGTCATGCACATGGTGTTCCACTATGATCACATATATCAAATATACTATAAATAATTAAATCAGAAAAAAATGGGATATGATTTATACCACCCACATTGAAAGCAGAGAAGGCGACGAGAGAACCTTATGTCCATGGTAGCGATCGACTTTTGTATTCCTTTAAATGAGATCTAGATAATTAGTTAGTAATGGATTGAGAACTCGAATAATAACCAAAAGGCATACCTTAAAAATCTTGGATTGTAAATCCAAGATCTGATATCCGATCACTTCAGGATCAGAGAAGGCTCTCAAAAATCTTACATGGAAGGTCTGTAGTTGAAGATAGAGGTGCAAAGAGGGTCTTCAGTTGAATACAATGATACACATAGTGTATTTGGTTAAAGAGAGGTGCGTGGATCATATTAGGTTGAAGAGGGTGGTCGATATTCAAAAAACACACACCACTAGAATTATTAAATAGGCTGGGTGTTAGAAATACATGACATGAATTTATTTCACACCATTTAAAATTAGTATCCCATTTTTTCCTATTTTTCCAAAAATCCCATCTTACAATATTAAAAAAATATTAAATAAATATTATGCATTGTGTAATTTATTTTCCTTATATGCGATATTTCCATGAAATGTCTATACATGGTTAAATGTGTTTTTGTGACATGTGTACACATGGTAAAATGTGTTTTCATGAAATGTATACATGTGTTAAAATGTATTTTCATGACATGTATACACATATTGAAATGTATTTATTGGGTGTGTAAAATTTTGATGGCGTGAATTAATTTAGGTTGTGAATTAAATTTATAGGGTCTGCCCAAAACAATTCATGTCATGAATTGGGTTCATGACATGAATTTTTTCTGCAGCCATAACTCACCTATTTCTTGCTACACCCCTGAAACACTTAACCCTCAACAAATCTAGGCTCGAAAAACCCGATTTAAATGAAATAAAACCCAACTAAAAAGAGTTAACCAATAATTTAAATAGAGTCATACCTATATAAATAAGGGATCTTATAAAAATAATGTAAACACATTTACTAAAATTGAAACAATTGGATTTCATAGATTCAATGATATGTTTTTTTTTCTAAAAATTATACTTTTTGGAGATCAATACACATGTACCAAACACACAATGAATGAAAAGTATCCAAGTAAAATTTAAAAATCTTTTATATCCATGCTTAGTGATTAATCTTTCAATTGTATCACTTGTAATGATTTAATTCATTTAAGATATGACCATTCTCACATTTTTTTGTCTATGAATAAGGATAAGAAATGACCATCTTCTATTCTTTTTAGATTTATCAATGCATGGTTATCTCTTATTTAATATAGGGATATAGTTCTCTAATAATGGAGAAAAATTGATATCGGGATTTCCTTTCAAAAGTGTCTCTAAGATTAAATATGATCAAACCTAAAATTAAAAAATAGAGAAAGAAAAAATTTATTATTAATTATAATGTTATTAAGAAAGAAGAATATGTTTTTTTAGATCTTTAGAACAAGAAATATAACCAAGAAACTCCCTTAGATAAAGAAATTCAGATGAAATGAAAGTTAGATGTGATGATAATCTTGAGAGATAATATGCTCAAGGAGCAGTATATATTGAGATAATTGACACACCTATCATGGGGTGGTAAAAAAATATATTAATTAACCTTGATTAAAAAATATCATAGTGGAGACCAAAGGTAGTATCTAAGGAGGGGTGAAAATTAATTTTATCATAATCAATTAAATAAAATTACATTATGATTTGAATTGATTTTAAAAAACTAAGAGTAATTTAAAATAAAGAAAAGGTGATTGATCAAATGATATATGATGTGATTGATTTTGGGATTTTATTACTAATTACTATATTTCCATGATATTAAATTTATTAATATGCCCATTATGATTCAATCAATGAGAGAATCCACAATCGCTTCTCTCCCACAAAGGGATGATAATGAGTGTTAGTTTTGAATTTATAGTGATCACTATTTACCAATCCTCCTTTATATGAGTGTAATAATATATCAGATAATCATCTAAATATCTCAACAATGAGATCTCCCAAAATTACTCATGAAATTACTAATCAGATGAAGTTAATCCTGAGTAATCTAGAGAGATACATTGCCTTCCATACATAGATTAACTATCACATGATACTATACCAAAAAACTGTAATCATTCCACTGTATATGGGTAAGATCAAGTAGAGGGAGAAAATAATTTATCACCCCATGTAGAGAAAAATGAATGAAATACAAACCAAATACTATTTAATTGAATTAAACATCTCAACACTAGAAACAAAGATCAAATAACAGTTTATGAATTTACTATTGATATTTTGACTCAATAATTAGAAAATTTTTCTCATCCTTGGTATCCTAATCACCAAAAAAGTTTTAACCCTCCATGTGAGAGGTTACTGGTATAGGGAAAACAAAAAATACTGTAGAAAAGAAAAACAATACTAAAAAATTCAATCGACTTCTCCTTTATCCTTAATATCTTTCCCCCTTTTATAGATTATTAATTATTTTATTAATGGTAGTTAATATTTGTGAGGTTCTCTCCTCTAGGATTTTTAATATCCCCTCAATGAATTTGGGATTCCTATAAATAATAATACTTGAATTATTAATTCCATCAAATATTATTCACAATCTTGTTATTTTCTTATCCCTTGTCTTAATGTATATAGTTAAATAAAGACACAAGAATATATTTTTGGCTAATGATATCAGGATTCATGCCACATAGCTTTGGTTCATGTACTAGATGGAATTGGTAGGACTTGATAATATAATGGGTCATGGGAGTATGTTAGGTAGTATTCAGAATACGATAAGAGAGTTTTTTTGGAAAACAGATTACTATTAAATATCATGGTTTCCAACCAAGTTACCTTTACACATCTCTTAATGACACAAGATGCCTCTTATATATAAAGGTTTTCATATCTATGACAATGGAAAGTCTCTTACGTATTAAGGGCTCTAGTGGTGTTGTAACACCCTCAGATTTTGTGAAATATTTTTTTTCAATTATATTTTATATTTTTGATATTTTATACTACACACAACATTGTGTATATCTTTAATTACACACAACACTATGTTTGGATTTTGTTATACATCATACCGTGTTTATCTTGCATTACATGCAACACTGAGCTTTAACAAACCATGAAATAATTTTAGTTTAAATATAAACATCTTAACCTAGATGTTAAATTGGTGGGAATGAATAATATTAAATAATATATTAAATTTATATAAAAAATTTCTACTCAATGTAAATTTATAATCAATCATTTTTAGTAAAGTAATTATACTCAAAAAAAATTATCTTCAAAACTGTTTTTATTGATTTTTATGAGAAAATGTTATAATTAATTTATAGAGATTTTAGAAAATTTATTCGGTAAAATGAAATTAATTTTTTGACTCATCACATCTAAATTAATATATGATGAAATTTTTTAGTTTTTTTTAAAAATATTTATTTTTTATTGAATAGTGAAAAATACTGATTTCTGTAAAACTATCATTTATTTTCAATAAATTATGAAAATTAAATTTGAAATAATTTTTTAAATAAAAATAAGTATTATTTATTTATATTTAATCTACTTAATTAATTTTTAATCAAATTTATATTCGATATTAGTATTAGTTTATTTTTATGTTAGAAAAAGGGTTTTTTCTGAAAAGTGTTTTAAAAGTTCTTAATGGTTCTCCATTTTAATTAATTAAAATAATACATAATGAGAAATAATTTAAATTAAATTAATATATTACATATAAATAAATTTTAATTGGTATTCAGGTAGTAATTTTTAATAGATATAGTGTTAATATAAAATCATCTTGTGCTTAAAAAACACACTTCTCAAAAACTCAATTTTTCATCACATATGCTGGTTTTGTTTTAAATTTAATATTTAAAAATTTGAAGAAATTAATTTTATAAAATATATTTAATTTTTTAAATAATAATTTAAAAATTTCATTATGGTTAATTTTTGAGTATTTTCTAAAAAGATTAACTTTATGATGAATAGTAAAAAATACTGAATTTTAATTGAAAACTGCCTTTTTGTTTAAATTATTTTTAAATTTAAATTATATTTTAAGTTGGTTTTATTTTAAATTTATTTAAATTATATATATTTATCTAATTTAGATCATTTTAATTAATTTCATATTGAAATGGGATATAAAAACTTTGTAAACTTTTGAACATTTTCTCTTTGGAAACCCGCTTTCTCATGACGTCTTGGGGATTAATTTTAAATTAAAATTTTACACTTCTATGAATGGAATTTAGAAAATTTATTACATATTTTTAATCATAATAATTTATATTATCCAATAATATCAACTTAATTTTTGACCAAAATTAATAGTAAAAGTAGTAAAAATTATTTACCGCAGTTTAGGTAAAAATGGATTTACTAAGGGGTTAAACGTAAAAGATAAGGGGTAAAATGACCTTAAAACTTTTATAAAACTCATTTTATGGACATATTTTGACCTTATATATTATATTATAGATAATGGTTCATTATTAGATCCTTTTATCATTAAAAAAACATGGTTTGGATTCTTTATTATAAAAAACTTACAAGTGTGCCACTCAACTCACTTATAAAATGTCACACCCTCTCCTCTCTTACTCACACATTAAAACACATTTTTTTCATCCAATAAATTCCAAAATAACTTCAAAATTTTTCTAATATCATACTATAAGTCTTATTTTTTTACATAAATCCAACCTAGAAAGGAAATTGGTGCAAACTTAAGGAGGATACATGAAGAAGATGTAACGTTCATCAACTAGCATTTTTGTTTTATTTATTCCTACACCTCCTTCAATAATTATTATACCATGATGATATAATAATCATATAATATTAAATATAATGTGATTTTGTTATGTTATGTTCATTAACTACAACAATCTCCACTTCTATCAAATGAGTTACGAAATCATCGTTCGTGTGTACGATGGACTAGCTCCTCGTGAACCAATGTTATTAATTTCTCCATTAACACCTCTCAAGGATAGTCATAATGATGGATTTATTATTTATAAATTATATTTATGTTATTATTATTATTTTTGAATTACTATACCACACATACCTTCATACTCTTAATTTTTTGGGAATATGATAACTTCGCTCGTGTGTACGACGGACTACCGTCTCGTGAAGTGATGCGAATCGTTCACGCTTTACATGGAAGGTATTAAGGATGGTTTTAATGAAAATATATGATATATATAATTTAAAAATTAATATTTATTGATGATATATATCATTTAAATTTTTTTATTTCATTCTGATAAGAAAATGGAAAAAACATTCATACATACATACGACATACCATCTCCTTGAATGATGTATTTCATTTTACGTCACTAAATTTTATAGGTTACTATAAATTAATATATGATGAATACATATTATATTTATATCATGGTTTATATTTTTTCTATGATGAAACCATTATCCAAGTAAGAGGACCAAAAATAAAAAATCAAAGCATACATGAAAAATAAAGCAGTTATTTCCTAAATCATGACTTTAACATAGAATTGTTAATAAACGGGTAATAAAAGGTCATAAGAAAATCACATATGGTATGATATATATATTTATAGTTATATAATATATTTATAATAAACTTATATTTATTATAAAGGAGGTTATAATGTGTACGATGGAAGTCAAGACTTAAGGTAAGATATTTACGTCTCACTTTTATTTTTGGGAGACTTATGCCAAATTAACCACTTGTTTATTTTGTATATTGTATATAATACCCAATTTTCAGGTTATATAATGAATATAATTATTTTATAAATAAATAATTTTTCATTTCATTTTATTCTTTATTGTTGCTTATGATAAAAAATATTACTAAAGCGGTAAAGGATTTCCATCTCACTTTTTTACTTCTATGAGACACATGCCATATTCACCACCTATTTCATTTATATAGTGTATATAATGACCATGAATGTATTTTATGATACTTATACTAAAATTTATTGATATTTAAATATCAATTTTAGGATATATATTTCATGGGGTTTATGGTTCAAAAGTTACCAAAGTGGCAAGGGATTTCTGTCTTGATTTTCCATCTTTGAGACATATGTTATGTTATAAACCTATATTATTTTATAAGTTGTATATAAATCCCCATTGACATGTTATATCATGTATAAAATTATTTTAAAGATATTATAAATTTCATTTAATTTTATTATTTCATAGGGATTATAATTTATTGTTACCAAAGTGGTAAAGGTTTTATGCAACAATCTCATCATCTATCGGGATTTTTTATGATTGTGCTTCCAATGATGAAATACTATGATATATCTCTAAATAAACTCATAATTTTTCTTCTAATATTGTTATATCATGATAATATATGTTTTCCATTCAATTTACTCTCTTTATGTATTCATTATTTCTAAATAATGTTTTAATAAAAATCATCTTTTTGGTTGAAAATCCTTTTTCTTCTAAAACTATGTTTTCTAAAAATATTTTTAAAAAATTTCTTATCATTTTCTTCAAATTATTTATTAAAGTAATTTTTACTCATGTTTTAATTTTTAAAAAATGTTTTTAAATGAATCTTCATGTCATTTTCCAAAAATTCCCATTTGGATTTTACCAAAAAAGTGAAAGGAATATTTGTTTTAACGAGTATATAATGAACATAATTATCCAATGTCATGAAAAATAATTTATTTGAAATTTCCTTTATCTTCCAAGGTTATTTTCAAAGAGAAATTATTTTCAATTTTTTATTTGTTTTTTAAAAAGTTTTTATACAATAAAAAATAATATTTTCCTCAAGAAATATTTAAATTTTTTAAAGCTTCCTTTATAAGTTTTCAAGGTTATTTTCAACTAAAAGTATTTTTAAAATGTTTAAAGTTTTAAGGGAAAGTTTTTTAAAAGTAGAAAGGATATTTTCGTAAAAAATAATTTTAAATTATATTTCAAAATAATTTTACATCTAAGATGAAATATATTGTGTTACCTATTCCTTACTAGAGATATGATCCAAGGATACCATTCATATTATTTCCCTGAATGGTTTATGTTTATGATGGAATGATTTTTATGAAACTTATTTATCTTCCATGGGTTACACCATGAGGAAATGATTATGGAAACCATTTATTTTTCCCTGAATTATGATAAGATGAAATGATTTTGAAACCTATCTCTTTTCCACAGGTTATGATATGATGAAATGTTTATGAAATCCATTTCATTTCATTGGTTATAATATGATGAATGTTTTATGATATTATGGCACATATAATTATAATTTTTAATATTTGAGGTTTGGGACATATATCTTTCTCTAATTAATTGGATAATGATAAATGTTCTATGATCTCATAGGGTATACAAGTGGTTAGATCAAGCCCAAAAAAGAGGGTACATGAGTGGTTTTCCCAAGCCCAAAAAATAGGGTACACGAGTGGTTATCCCAAGCCCAAAGCACATAAATGAGTGTTTAGACCAATACTAAAATTTTATTAATGTCTTGGTCAGTATCCTTGACATAAGGTTTTTTATGATTATGTGATTTTCACATATCTATGTATTATGATAATGTTATTCTCTCACAGTTCATGTTCTTTGATTTTATTATAATTCATGTCTTCTGAACTACCAAGATTTATTCCATGACTCAATTTTATAATATTTGATATGTGGGGTATGGTTCTAAAATATTATTATCATGTTTTCATATCCTTATGTTCATGTTATGTTTACATATCTACCTTTTTTACCCTTACGGAGCATTTGAGCTCATCCTTTCTTATGTTTCCTTTCCCCATGTTATGAAGAAAGGGTTTAAGTAGATCATGCCTATAAAGGGAAATTAATGGGAATATATTTATGGGAGTAATTGAATATATTTTAACAATTTATAAGTTTGTGTTATAAGTTTCTAAAGGCACTAAACTATTATGGTCCTCAGGTGTGTACTTTTTTTGAATATTCATCTAAAAAGATGCAATATTTATATATGTAAAGCCAGGTACATTATATTTGGTATCCTGGGAAAGGTTTAGTTAACCTTTTTAAACTAGGATGAGAAGAATTTAGTGATATCCCTAGGGATATTTCTAAGTATATGTTTAGGGATGTCTCTAACGATAATTCTAAGGATGAGTCAAAGTATAGAAAAATGTCCTGGAATTTTGGTAAAGTATAGAGTGAGTGGTTTCCAAGAAATTACATACCTGTTTGGATATTACAAGTGGATGTGGCTCTAGATTAGTTGTACCTAGGGGTAATAAATCTAAAAATAATGCATTGATATGGACTCAATCGTCACATGGTACATGAAAATGGGCCTTACTAAACACCTAGTTTGACACTCCTAGGGGATATGCTTTGGAAATTCACAAAATGTTTATGAACCATCATAAAGGATTTAAATGGATGATTATAATTAATGATATAGGATGAAAATAATGTGTTAAAGATTAAAATGAATGTGTCATGATTTAGATATCCTATAAGTTATTTTCATAATTATTTAGTTTCCCATTATGATTAGTGTTGCTCACAATATGCCTTTTGGTTTTAATATATAGCGGGGACCAGAAGGAACTGGGTTAACATTTAATGTGAAAGATGATTTTTTGATGAGCATCCTATAACATCCTGATATGAGGGCTACTAAAATGGTTCAATGATCTGGCCGGGCATGTGGCCTCAAGCACACCTACCAGTATGCTAGAGTCTTCCGACTAGTAGCAAGGGTATAATGGTGATACGGTGGGGAGACTATAACCTCATGGTCAGAGTATCATAATGGTATATTAGATATAAATCAACCAAAAAAAGAAACAATATAAATAAATAACTGAAAAATTAGTGTAAGAATAATATAACTGAGTAAAATAATATGAAATGGCCAATGCCAAGTATAAAATGATGCATTCAAGTGTCTACAAAATCAAAAGAAGAAAACATACAATAGGTTGATATGATAAAATAAATGAATAGAGAAAAATAATAAAAATAATGGAGGGATATTTCCAATATAATTATGAGTACTAGATTAGTCCTGTGTTGCTAAGATTCCATGTACAATGCACAACATAAGAAATAATCCATGGACCTAAAAACATGAGGTTTTTTCGGGTACCCCAGTGAAATGGAGACCTAAAAAAGGTGTGATACATACTCAGTAGGCCACCACCAATTATTTTTAAAGAATAATCTAGTCTATGAATATAAAATATAGTAGTGTGTAGGTATAATAAATAATGAACAAAACTGAAAGCTGTAAACGGGTCAGCTTAGGTTCCTAAGGGACACCTGACTGACACTACTTGCTTTGGCTTATTCCAGGATACCTATAAGTATGATGTACATATGTATATAAATAGATATTTATATATATATATATATTCAATATAAATTTAGTGAAGTTTATAACCATATATATATGTATATATATACACACACATAGTATTAGTTAGGAACTGAGGTGTAACTCAGGAGTCCATGAATAATAATAATAATAATAATAATAATAGGAGTCTCATAAATATATATATGGGCCATCATGATCAAGGATTATGTAACTCCCTATCCCCATAATCCTAGATCCAGTGCATTATTTTAATACATTGGTATGATTACAAGGAATCAAATCCCGATTGACCGATCAGTTTAATAGTCTTGAAAAATAGATAACATACTTGAACTTTATATTAAAATTTCTAACATAAAATAAAACACAGATAATCCTTTGATAATTCCATTATTCCCCTAGTTTAATCCTTCTTATCAATCATAATACACTTCTTAGCATCCTGGGAAAATAAAACATAAAAAGGGGTGAGCTCAGATGCTCAGTAAGGGTAAATAATTCAGCAGAAGATATAAACTTTTAAGGAAAGATGTATAATAAAAACAATAGCCTTTTAAACATAAAATTGAACATAATATATAAAAAATAAATCAAAAATTACCATATAAACATGCACATGGATATTATACTATTTGAATAAACACATGTAATAACTAATTTCATAACGGGGGAATGCATAATGTCAGACATCATAACCATTATGTCAAGGCCTTGTGCCAAGACCATTTACAAATATTATATCAAGGCCTGGTTCCAAGACACTAGTTTGTCTCATGAGACCTACCAATTCATCGAGGGGATATAGCGGGTCCCGTCCATCACTTACAAAGTCCAATGCATTCCTCATATGAAAAGGGTGAAACATAGCATAAACATTCCTATTAAAACTATCATACGAAATGTTAATAATTTGACCATAAACCATGAATGGTATAAAAATATCACATCCACAGTGAAACATATCATAACTCATTCAATAAAATATGGAATATTGTATTATAATAAATCAACCTCAATTAAGAATAATATCAAATAAAGGGTGTTGACATAGTTGAAAATAATCAGTAAAACTCTTTGAGAGAAATATCTCCTTTTCATGAAATCATTTAAAAGTAACCCAATTTATAAAGGAAGACATTTAAAATATATTTTTGATTCAAATTTTACCATACTACTTTGAAACTTTTTAAAGGAATTAATATTTTAAAACAATCATGTCCATATAAATAAATCCTTAAAATCATTTTGAAAACATGGACATTAATTAAATAGTTTTAAAAAAATAAATATTTAAAAAATTTAAAATAATGATCTAGTTAAATATTACCTTCCAGAAGAAATTAAAATATTCCTTTTTAAATTTTTTTTATAAAACATGTACATGTATGATAAATATTTCCCAGTAAATACTTACACATAAACATTCTCGAATTATATTGAGATTGAAGAATTAACCCTTACTTTAGATATGATACTCTCCGTACATGTCTGAAACTTCAGTATAATGTTTTAAACATATTATTAACTTAGATAAGAATCATAATAATATTTATGATATCATATATTATTCTTTTATGACTTTATATTACCCATTTATTAACAATTCCAAGTTAATGCAACATTTCGGGTAATATTGCTTTGTTTATCGTATGTATTTTCACTTGTTATTATTGATCATATTACTTATATCATGATTTAATTATATCAAAAATGTATAATATGATTTATATATAATATATATTCATAATATATATATATATATATAATATATATAAAATGGAATACACTATTCATGGAGACGGTAGGCCGTACGTACGCATGAATATTGTTTCAGTTTTATTATCGTATTGAATGGAAGTAAGTGAATGACATATATGTACATACATACACACATATATATATATATTTCATTTAATTAGACTTATTATTTCATATATTTTATAATTATGAATAATATATATATTTTTATAATCATTCTTGGATGGTTAAAGTGAAGAATGAATCTCATCTCGTCGTGGAGACGGTAGGCCGTACGTACGCACGAGCGATGATACCATTCCTTTAATGAATAAATGATATGGAACTGGATGGTATTTTAATTATAAATAATCATAATAATTTCATATTCATTATTTATGTCTATTATACTCATCATTATACCCATCTAAATAAAGTAATGTGGAATAAAAAATTACACCATGACGTGGAGACGGTAAATCGTACGTATGCACGCATGGTGATGTTATTATTCATAAGATGGATAAAATGATGCATATAGTTGTCCCTTGATTATATTAACATATAATTATATGTATTATACTAGATTTATTACTTTGGTATGGAAAAAATATAAAAATAATAAGCAGAATAAGAAACGAACTTTGGAAGAAGGGATAAAATGATTACCTCTTTTTCAGGTGTTTCCTTTTGATTTGAACAAAAGGGCTCCTTAGGATGGCTATATTACCAAAATTAGGACTCTATGATGAATTGACGTAGTTTGGGAGGAGAAATGGGAAGGGTTTGGCCAAACCAAAAGGATTTAGAGGTGTGAGTTAAAGAGAAAGGGAGGTGCCCTTTTATAAGAGAGGTGAGGGAAACTTTAGGAAAAATCTTGAAATATTGATTTATTATCAAAGTTTTTTTGGTTTATAATAGCTCAAAATTAATTTATTTAGAGTATAAGATGATTATGGGTCTAAATAATCTCAACTAATAGTTTTTAGACATGTTTTGGTCATAAAATTAAGCTTATCTTTTATATTTAACCCTTTGTAAAATAAGTTAACTCTTACCATGTCCTCTTGTATTTTTATGCTACATGGTTAATATCATTACTATAAAATTCCAAGAGAAACTAAAGTGTATCATTTATGAAATTTTTATCACTATCCAAGTTATTTGGACAAACTTTATATTTTTAGTATTTTTATATAATTTAATAAAATAGTATTTATTTTAAAATCCTATTTACGTCAATTTTGACACTATTTAGTAATTGATTATTGTTAAAGTCATAACAAATTTATTCCTTAAAAAAATATAATTAACTCATCCCTAATATGTCAATGTCATACATAAAATTTTTAGATGACATCAAAATGTTCAAATTATATTTATTTTAATATTTATAAATTCATTTATTTGAATCTTTCATTAATGAGGTAATCATTTCATCATAATTGTGTCATAAATAAATATATTTATCTAATGTATAAAAATTATAAATAAAATAACATGATTTAGGAAATATATTTATATTTCTAATGAATATTTATATACATAGAGTTAGGTTATATAACCCTTTATTAATATTTATTTAGTAAAAGATACATGTTTATGTTATATTTCCCTTTTCTTTAAATTAAATATTCTAAAATGTCATTTTCACACCCAAGTGGCTCCCAAATGCCAAAAGTTTGGCATAAGGATTCTCATGGTCGAATATATCTCATCAAATAGTATTAGAAAATATGTTACAATATTTTTATAAAATTATAATATTATTTTTCCCTTATTTACTTGATTTTTCCTTTAACCATGGTAAATAAAAATAATCACTGAAGTTACTCTTCATAATGTCCAAAAATAAAAGGTACCTATTAAAAAAATTTGGAACTTATAATTCCAAATATAAAATCCATTTTTCCAAATTCAAAACATAGAAGTTCTAGTAATTAATTCAAAATTAATTCCAGTTGTCAAAACCAAAAAGTGGGTTTTTAAGAAGCAAAAACTATCAAAATATAGACATGTGTTTATGTCCAATTTAAATGTGAAATTACATAAAATGAACTAAATTATATTAAATGATAAAAATATAATGTAATTATAATTTAAAACCACTCAAATGTATAATTTAACACTATAAAGTATTTCGATTAAAAAAGTTGTTTCCAATTAAAATTTAGTATTTTTCACTATTTATCAAAATATGAAAATTATCATAAAAGTACCAAAAATTTATCCAAACTAAATTTTTATGTCGAAATTATAAATAATAATTAAATTTCATCAAATTAAATATATAATAGTGTTAAATATTGGATTTAAAAAGGGTTCCCCATTAAAAGGTGAAAAACTATATTTTTTGAAAAATACTTATTTTATCTAAAAAATTGAATTTGTCCTTATATTATGTCTATGAAAAAAAAAGATGAATTTTAAAATTATATGGGATATATAAAATTACAAAATTGGTTAATACTACTCATAACTGCCTTTTTAAACAGCTAGTTTGATATGTCGTGGTGTGCTTGAACTCGGTGTTGTGTACATCACATGATATTGAATTATTTTAAAAGGAAGCATACCGTGGAAGTTTGGGGTTTTAAATTATCCCCTTATTCAAAAAATTTAATCCTCTAAATTTAAACTTGGGATTGAAAACTAGGGATTTGACATTTCGAAATATCTTAGTTGAAATCCCACATAGAAAAATGGATTAATGAGGCCTCTATTTTAAAATAAAGAAAGGTAAGTATGAAAGTTACCAAAATAACACATACTAGGGTTAAAACTAGGAAAACATGGATATGAAAGACAAAACTAACCATCAAGTTCTGATGGAGAGTGATAGAGAATATTATTAGGAGAAAGTTAACAATCTGAATGCCATAAATATGCAATGATCCAAGAGATCATTTGATTCATCGCAAAATAAAGTACTAGGAAAAAGTTTTTGGTTTTATGATCCTTTACCTAGTGTTGTAGAATTATTTTACTTCATAGAATAAGAACACAAGGAATCATACTTAATTGTCATGTAGAGTTTCATATTTTAACTAATTCCTACCACAAACTCATATTTCTCTTCAAAAGATAAAAATAAAAAATATTCTATTTATCATAATCATATAAGGTTACAAATATCAGCATATATATTTAAATAAAGAAAAACAAGTTATAATAACTAGGACATCACATAGTCTAGTGATAGGTGATGCACCCTTGTCGCCCTTTGGTTGTGGGTTCAAGTATCACGGCCTTGCTGGATGCAACAGGTTATTGCCCGACCTGTGGGTTGTAATTTTCTTAAAAGTATAACATTAAAAAAAAAGAAATCTTAAGAAATGTTTTAACCTTAAGAAATATTATTTAATTTCTAACTTAATCCATTCCAACCTTTATGCTTATCCAAAATAATCCTATCCCAAACCATAGTCCAAAAATTTATAAGGAAGGTCACATAACATACATGTGAATACCTTCATTATGTATCCTCTTAAAACATGGTAATAACCTGAATTACCAGAAAACCTTATTGAATATATTCATTATTACACATTCCTTAAAAAAAATACTAGATATACACCTTAAATCAAAAAATGTTGAAACCTTACAATAAAAATGGTATATACCACTTTTTAAACAAACCATTAATCAGTTCCAAGGATGTAAACAATAACTAATCTACTTTATCCAAATCAATTGTCTCTTATTAAGAAATCATTATTTCAGTTTTAGAAACATATTAAGGGTTATATTTCCCCCAACCATAAATTTTCCAAAATGTTTAACTTGAAATTGTTTCACTTTACCTGGTACCATACAATGTAAAATACTTAAATAAATAGTACTGTAGTATAATCCTTATATACTCTATAACTCTTATAACCTATACATCATTAATAAAATAATCAAAAGACACAATTCTTTAATAACAACATAAGAACACAAATCATTCCTTTTCATCTACAGTAGTATCATAACTTGATTATTATCCAATAAAATCATTTGGGGAATATAATAATGATTGATACATTGATTCACATAGTGTCCCAACTCCTTGAAGATGAAGTATTATAAATTTGAAACCTTTTTATTACCCTTTTAATCATGAACTTGGTTCACTTTTTCTCCAAACTTATAACAAAATCCCATTCCCTTCAAGCTTTTACCAAGGTGATTCTTTCTAGAGTCATCACATGTTGTAAAATCCTTCTTTCCCTTCTTCCCTTTATCCATATTTTTCTCTACCATCCTCTTATTCTATTGCTTCCCTTCAAAGCCATAGGACTCAGACAATTATTTACTTTTATTATTAACGCATGATACTATTTCTTCATATGATGAGAACACATGGGAGACTATTTTCCTTAAAAATGTTCTCTTAAGACCATGAAATATATGATCCTTATTACTCTTTGGATCATTCATATTACTGGAGTTCTCATTCCTTCTACCGGGTGCCATTTCTAAAAGATGACATACACTAAGTTAGATCATATCGTAATGTATAATCCAAAAACCTGAAAAATGTTCAGAACTAATTTAAGATTTAGGAACATCTAGTCTCATAATCATAAAAATGGTTTCTTTGCTGACATATTTACTTATAAATCCTTCATAATAGTTTGTAAATAAAATGTGAATTATCCTAAGCATATCCCCTAGGAGTGTCAAACCAGGTGTACAGTAAGGCCCGTTGTCGCGTACCAGGTTACCCTGAGTCAAGCTCAGAACACCTTGCTGGAGTTTTCACCCCTAGGTACATCTATTCCAAAATAACATCCAATTTTAGTATCTAGATAGGGATGTATTTTCTAGGAATACCCACATAATATATATTTTAAAATTCTAGTATTATCTTAAATACTTATCCTCAAAGTCTACCTTAGGGTTATGATCCATAATCTATGTTTTCTAAATCTATTTCTAAGGTTGTTGATAAATTTACTCTAATAACAACTATAATGAACTGATTGAGGAGCCTATAGATGGTGCATTATTTTAATACATTGGAATGATTACAAGGAATCAAGTCCTGAAGGACCAATCAGTTTAACAGTCGTGGAAAATAGATTACATACATGAACTTTACATTACAATTTATAACATAAAATACAGCATAAATAATCCTTTGATAATTCCATTATTCCCCTAGTTTAATCCTTCATATCAATCATAATACACTTCTTGGCATCTTGAGAAAATAAAAAATAAAAAGGGGTGAGCTCAGATGCTTAGTAAGGGTAAACAATTCAGTGGAAGCTATAAAATTTTAAGGCAAAATTTATAATAAAAACAACATCATTTTAAACATAAACTTGAACATAATATGGTAAAAATAAATAAAAAATTACCATATAAACATTCCCATGGATATTCTACTAGTCTAATAATGAAATGTAATATCTGATTTCATAATGAGGGAGTGCATAATGCTAGACATCATAATCACTACGTCAAGGCCTTATGCCAAAACCATTTACAAATATTCTGTCAAGGCCTTGTACCAAGACACTAGTTTGTCTCATGAGATCTACTGATGCATCAAGGGCATATAGTAGGCCCCACCCATAACTTACTAAGTCCAATGGATTCCTCATATGAAAAGGTTAAAACATAACATAAACATTCATATTAAAGCTAGCATACAAAATGTTATTACTTTAACCATAAACCATGAACGGTATAAAAATAGAACATCTAGAGTCAAACATATCATAAATAATTCAATACAATATGGAAGATTGTATTATAATAAATCAAACTCAATGAAGAAAAATATCCAATAAAGGATATTGACATAGTTAAAAATAATCAATAAAACTCTTTGATAGAAATATCCCTTTTCATGAAATCATTTAAAAGTCACACAATTTATAAAATAAGTCCCTTAAAATAGATTTTTGAATCAAAGTTTCCAATACCACTTTGAAACTTTTTAAAGTAATTAACATTTTAAAACAATCATGTACATATAAATAAATCATTAAAATCATTTTGAAAACATGGACATTAATTAAATAGTTTTAGAAAAATAAATCTTTAAAAAACTTAAAATGATGATCTAGTTAAAGAGTCCCTTACATAAAACCTTAAAATATCCCTTTTTTAATTTTTTATGAAATGTGGACTTGGATGATAAATATTTCCCAATAAATACTTACACATAAACAATCTCATATAATAATTTTATTGAGGAATTAACCCTTACCTTGGATCTGATACTCTCTATACATGTACGAAACTCATGTATAATGCTTTTAAACATATTATTAACTTATATAAGAATAATAATAATATTTATTATATCATATATTATTCTTTTATGGCTTTATATTACTTTTTTATTAATAATTACAAGTTAATGCAACATTTCAAGTAATATTGCTTTGTTTATCGTACGTGTTTTAACTTGTTATTCTTGATCTTATTACTTAGATCGAGATTTACTTACTTATAAAATGTATAATATGTTTTATATATCATATATATTCATAATAAATAAATATATATATAAAATGGAATACACCGTTCATGGAGACAGTAGGTCATATGTACGCAAGAACGTTGTTTCCGTGTTCTTATCATATTGAATGGAAGTAAGTGAATGAAATATATGTACATACATACATACATACATATATATATATATCATTCTAGTAGACTTATTATTTCATATATTTCATAATTATGAATAATATATATATATTTTTATAATCATTCTTGGATGGTTAAGTGGATAATGAATTTCATCACGTCGTGGAGACAGTAGACCGTACGTACACACGAGAGACGATATCATTAATTTAATGATTAAATAACATAAAACCGGATGGTATATTAATTATAAAGAATAATAATCATGTCATATTAATTATTTATTTCTATTATAATCATCATTATACCCATCCAAATAAAGTAATGTGGAATAACAAATTACACCATAGCGTGGAGACGGTAAGCCGTACATATGCACACATGGTTATATTATTATTCGTAAGATGGATAAAATGATGAATATAGTTCTAAATTGATTATATTAACATCTAATTATATGGATGATACTATATTTATTACTTTGGTATGGAAACAATAAAAAAAGAAGAAGTAGAAGAAGAAAAGAGGTTTGAAAGAAGGGATAAAATGATTACCTCTTCTTCAGGTGTTTCCTTTTGATTTGAACAAAAGGGATCTTTAGGATGGATCTATGCCCAAATTTAGGCCTCTAAGATGAATTTAGGGAGGTTGGGAGGATAACTGGGTAGTGTTTGTCCTAACCAAAAGGCTTTAAAGGTGTGAGTTAAATAGAAAATAAGGTTCCCTTTTATAAGAGAGGTGAGGAACAATTTAGGAAAAATCTTGAAATATTAATTTATTATAAAATAATTTTAGGTTTCTAATAGATAAAAATTGATTTATTTAAATTATAAGATGATTATTGGTCTAAATAATCTCAAAAAATATGTTTTAGATATGTTTAGGTCATAAAAACAACCTTATCTTTTAGATTTAACTCTTTGTAAAAAAAGTTAACTCTTACCATGTCCTCTTGTATTTTTGTACTAAATGGTTAATATATTTACTATAAAATGAAAATAGAACCTAAAGTGGATAATTTATGAAATTTTTATCACTATAAAAGTTATTTTTCCAAAATTTTGATTTTTAGGATTTTTATATCATTTAATAAAATAGTATTTATTTTAAAATCTCATTTATGTCAATTTTGACATTATTTAGTAATTGATTTTTGTAAAGTCATAACAACTTGATTACTTAATAAAATTCATTAAATAATCCCTAATATGTTAATTTAATCCACAAAATTCATGGTTGGAATCAAAATGTTAAAATTATATTTATTTTAATATTTATAAATTCATTTATTTGAATCTTTCGTTAATGAGGTAATCACTGCATCATAATTGTGTCATAAATATATATATTTATCTAATGTCTAAAAATTATAAATAAAATACCATGATGTAGGAATTTTTTTAGTTTTCTAATGACTATTTATATACATAGATATCAGTTATATAACCCTATATTAATATTTATTTAGTAAAAGATACATGTTTATGTAATATTTCCCTTTTCTTTAAATTAAATATTCTAAAATGTCATTTTCACACTCAAGTGGCTCCCAAATGCCAAAAGTTCGGCCTAAGGATTCTAATAGTCAAATATATATCATCAAATAGTATTGGGACACGTTTTAGGGTAGTTTAATATTATTATAATATTTTTTTACCCTTATTTAAATAATTTACCCTTTAAACATGGTAAATAAAAATAATTATTGAAGTTACTATTCATAATGTCATAAAATAAAAGGTACATATTTAAAAAATTTGGACCTTACTGTTGGTCGGAGTGGATACTCAAGAGGGGGGTGAATTGAGTTCCAATAAAAATTTCTGTTAAAAATATTTCTCTTAAAATCCCCCAATTTAAAAACAAAGTTAAACTATAGTGAATCTATACAGAGTGTAAATGTTCAATCAGTTTCTCAAAGATTGATTAGGTCTTAGTTGACTTAATCTGAAGGTTAAATTAACTTTTGAAACTAACTTACTGGTTTTCAATAAGTATAAACACTTTCTAATTTAACTATCAAAGTAGCTTTAAAATAGTTTTGTATTTCAAAGTAATAGCACCAGAATGTAAAATATATATGTAATACTTATAGACTTAAAATAAAATCATAGAAAAGTTAACCAAGAGGTTCAGTATCAAGACGAGACTTAGTCCTCTCAACAATTTATATAAATTGATCCACACCCTGGATCGGGGTTAACAATAGTGAGTACACTGTCTAGGTACAAGGACCTCTACCACAGTTCTACGTGGGAAAAACAAACAACAGCACACATGCTGTTCAGGTCTTACTCTACCTCTACCACTATCCACGGTGGGAAACAAAAGAGTTATGGAGTTTGAGTAAGGATTTACGAATCCTCCAGTTTAGCATAGGAGACAGTGT
The DNA here is from genome assembly GCA_963277665.1 of Viscum album. Classification (NCBI taxonomy): domain Eukaryota; kingdom Viridiplantae; phylum Streptophyta; class Magnoliopsida; order Santalales; family Viscaceae; genus Viscum; species Viscum album. The sequence goes on along the minus strand of OY728151.1, from coordinate 1,389,128,946 downwards.
GTGTGTAAAATAAACAGGGTACACTCACTGCTCAAAATGTAAAGATAGAATCACTATATATAAGTATGAATGAGTTTAGAAATGATTTAGTGATGAGCAGTGCAGCTCTGGACTCGATTGGTTGGTCAGAAAAGCTTCTATGTCCTTCTCTAGTTTCTGCTTAGAAAACAGAGTGTCGTTTTCTTCTTAGGTTCTTGGTTCAGCTTAGCAGCCTGAGTGCATGAAGTGTTTGTGGTAGTTCACTCAAGATGCAGCTTGTGTTCTCCTTGAAAATGAGTAACTTCATGTATGTCCAGTGTTCTTGGAGTATATATTTTTCTTCTTTCACAGATGCACCACATTTGAATGATATTCAGCTCTGTTATTTTTCACTAGTGTGCCTTCTTAGTTTTTTATACTTATTGTATGCACACTTAGTGTGTTCTTTTTGTGTCGCACATGTCCAATGTTCTCTTTCCATCCCTTTATAGCTTTCAGCTTCAGTAGAAAAGAATAATCGCCTTTCGCATAGGTACAAGGTACGGTTCCCTGACATGCAACAAAAATGACTAAATAACATTAATTGCATTAAAACCATCAAATGTAACTGTTATCTAAATAAATAAATAGTATGAAGAGTATAGGGTTTGACTGGTTGGTCAATAATTAGTATCCTTTTATTAGTAGACGTGCACGGTGGACTTTGTGTCGCAAAACCTTCCATCGGTAGCTCTTTGAACTTGCATCGGTAGCTTGTTGGTATTGGTAGCTCTAGGTATCAGTAACTCCTTTTATCGGAAGACTTGCTCTATCAGTAGCTTGGTAGACTGGTTCTATCAGTAGCTCTTGATACATCAGTAGATGTTGCTCCATCGGTATCTCCTTGTATCGGTATACTTATACTATCAGCAGACTTCTATCGGTAGCTCGATATATCTGTGACTATCTGTGAACTGGTTCTATCGGTAGACTTCTATCTATTGGTATCTCTGGTGTGTCGGTTCATATCAGTCACGTCTGTGTATCATTAGGCCGGTTGGTAGCTCGTATTGGTAGCTCTTAGTGTTCTGTATCGGTAGACTGAATCTGTCAGTAGCTCGGTTTCTGTCAGTATCTCTATACATATCGGTAACCTTAGCTTATCGGTGACTCTGTCTATCGGTAGACTAAGTCTATCGGTAGACTGAGTACCGGTAGCTCTATATCAGTAGCTATACCCAACACTTGTCTGTCTTATGAAAAACTTATCTAAATGGGTTAGAAGAACTTCATAACTCATATAAACATAGATATAAAAAGATTAAACTATCTCGGGGATTATCTTATTATTATTATCATCTTGATCACAGATTGAAAGAATTAATATATAGAAAAAAATTAGATTGAGATTATTAAAGTATATGAAATCATAATTGGGATTATCAAAACATGTGAGGTCAACAATCTCCCATTTTTTGATAATCAAAACTTATGATATTATCATTTAAAAAAAATGTATCAGAGGATATATAATTAAACTCAATTTTCTTAGAGAAAACAGCATGTTATAAAACATAATTTATCAGAGATAGAATTAAATGTATCAGAGATAAAAGAAAAAAACATGATATCAGAGGTAAAATTTAGTGGTATCAGAGAACTAAATGAAATGGTATTAGAGGATGAGAGTAAAGGCACTGATATCAAAGGATGAAATTCAAAGGTATCAAAGGGGAAAAGCATGATAGCTCTTAGATAAAAGTTCTAATTCTTTGATACTTTCTCCCCATTATGTATTGTCCCCCTTAATATCCCTATAGAACATTATCCCCCTTAATATCCCTGTAGAACATTTCTCCCCCTTAATATCCCTGTAGAAAATTTCTCCCCCTTTCATTAATATCTCTCCCCCTGGGTGAAATGTCTTCCTCTTTGATACTTAGAGAGTATTTCTCCACCTTTTTAAAAGCTTGGGAAAATATTTCTCCCCCTTTGTGATAATCAAAAAGTGGGAAACCAAAGAGAATAGGAATAAAAATAAAAATGAGAAAAGATATGAAAAAGGAGTTGTATTTAATGTTCCAGATAAGGTACAAATAAATAAACAAAATACAATGGATTCCTATCCAATAGTCTAGCCACTTGATCAATCCACATCCTCAATGTGAGATTTTCCCTTGGGATCAAAAGAGGATTCAGGTGGTGAGGATGCTGGTGAAGGCTTAGGAATTTCAGAAATGACCATAGGAGGTTGAGAAACTGACACTATGCCTGGCCTGTATTGATTAGTCCTTTGTGTGATCATAGGTGTGAGGCTTCTAATGTCTTGGGCATGAGTCATTTTAATTGGAGAAGCAGTAGAGGTAGAGGTAGGAAAAGAAGGAGGGACAATTACTGGCCTAGCATCAACATGCAGAAAAGGCAGTAACATATTTCTGAAATCCATAATTATTTCTCCTCCTCTCTCCATAGAAGATATGAAGTCATCCTTGTTCTCCATAAACTTTTCCAATGCTGGATTCAATTATCTTAGCTTTCTAACTTTCTCTCTGAAGGATTGATTGACGGGAGGCAGTTTCATATTCTCAATCAGAAGCTTTAAATGACTGGTCATTTGGGTCTTTGTGTAAATTTTGGAGAAGTAGGATTCCACCTTTTCTTTCAATTGTTTTTGAGAGGTAGAGGCTTCTCTCATGTAGTCTTGGAATATCTTCAAAATTTTTCTGGATGAATCTATGGTAGAAAGAACAACTCTGCTCTGTTCAGATGAGTCCACAAAGCCACTGGTTAAGGAAAAACCAAGATCCTCTTTCATCATAGCTTGAATTTTATTCAAATCCACTGAAGGTTTAGATGAAAGAGAACCAACAAATAAAGATATAGTCTCTTTGAAGATTTTGGTAAATCCACTGATAAGATTTTGAACTTGGGAATCCTGTATTGTAATATGATCTTTCATAGAAGTTTTGAAGCCTTCAAATACTGAAACCATCTTACAACACTCTTCACATAAGTTAAGTTCTTATCTGCTTGGGATTTGGAGCTCATGTAAGAGTATAAAGAAATAACCAATTTCTTTAAAGCATCAAGATCTACTTCAAGTCTAGAAACTTGAGCCTGACAGTCTTTAACTTCTTCAACTATTTCTTCCATGAAGGTTGACAAATTACAACCTAGAGAGAGTTCAAATGATCTTTCCAACATCCTCATATCTTCAGCAAAAAAAAGATTCATCTCAGCGATTGAGGCACTAAAATATTACTTCAGCTCATCCTTTAAGATATCCATATCAGCCTTGGTAACCAAATCAGCAGGTGAAACTGCTATAGATTCTCTTTCAGAGGCTAAACTGACCACAGAGTCAGTCATAACTGATTGAATTGAAGATACCATAGAAACTTCCATTTTCTTTACCTCTTCCACAAAACTTTCCTTAAGGTTTTTCTTCTGCTTGTCCAGGTCATGTATTCTGACCACATCTTCAGGAAAAAATTCAGATTCAACATTATAAACAATTTTTGGTTTATTTAGAGATGCTTCATTATCTGAATCAGGATAGTCTAAACCACATACTACAAAACCAGGGTCTTCTGCCCAATCATTAAATCCAACAGCTACTGTAACACTTCCAAACTTAGTTTGATGCTCCCCCTCAACTAGTGCATCCACAATTAGGATAACAACATTCTCAACAACATTCTCAGCAGCATTCTCAACAGGTCTTTCATCCTGAGGAGAATCTTCCACTAACAATTCCATCACTTCAGCAGCAGGAGGGTCTTCTGGATTAGGTAAGGGTATGTCAACCTCATTTTCTTCCTCAGTAGGTACTAAAGATTGTACAATCACTGGACTAAGGCTCAAATCAGCTAACAAAGATTCTTCAATCTCATGAACATCTTTTTCATTTTCTACAGCAGCCACTTCAACATCCTTTAAAGCAGCTTCTTCCTTATCTGATTTATGTTGATCTATACTTTCAGAAGCTGGACTAGGAGGCAAGTCAGGGTCTCCTCCTTCATCCGCAGATGAATCTCCCTCTTCTGAATCATCATTGTATTCTGGATCCTCTTTATCCGGTCCCAGACCTGGATCCCATACATCCTTTGGTCTTGAAGGATGATTCACCGAATTAAACTTCTCATACACCCTCTGGTCATCATTGACCCATTCTCCTCTCCAAGGGTTCCAATTTATTTTCATGTACTTACAAACTATAGTTGTGATAAAGAAGTTATTCTTCACTAACACTGTCTCATATTGAAACTCAGCAACCCATTTTACCTTGATCATCACAAATATCAAATTAACAAAGAATAGGGCATTTGTCTTTGATTTCGGCCTTGTCATATCTTCCATTTGGATCATCATAAATCTACACAAATTCACCTTTACACAATGTCTTAAGAGGTGCAGGAGATAGATATACTGATATCTCAAATTGGAAAAGTCTCCTCTCCTCGGTATCAAGACATGTTGAATGAATTTGGATAGAAATATGTTCTCTCCATCCATTTATGCAGCAACTACTTGTCTTTGACTTCCATCACCAGTCAGCTCTTCCAAAGCAGTCTCATAGTCAAAAATGTCACTTATAGGTGGCATGCCTCTCAAGACATATCCAGAGACTCCTTCATATGGAACTTTTAAGCACTCAGCCCACTCAACAGATGAAAACGACATCTTCTTTCCATTCAAAAAAGAGGTTACTCGATTTTCATCCTCTGATTTCTCAAAGGTTACAAAATAATAAAACTATTTCACTAATTTTGGAAAGTAGGGACTATTGTTGTTCAAAAAACACTCTACCCATTTTTTATCTTCAAGAACTTCGAGCACTAAGGATTTTCTAGGCAGCAGCCATTCTACACACAACTCCTTTTCAATCACAATAACTCAATTTTGTAGATGAGGGTTCACTGGTCGTCTCCCCAACCTAGTTATAGCAACACTACCACTACCACTTGCTTCTTGCTCGGTCATCTTCTTCTTTGTTTTCGGCTCAACAGAGTCATCTCTGACGGTAGGAAGTTTGGTTTTTGCCATCGCTGGTCCGAAGGATTTAGGGTTCACTAAAGATTCAGGAGCTAAGGTTTTAGGGTTAAGGTTTGAGGCTCGGTGGATTTAGAAGTAGCTCGGACTTTAATTTTATCATTTAGGAATCATAAAATAAATAAATAAAATGAAATAAAGTAAAAATGGTTTAGATTCTGGAGGCAGACAGAAGTTTTAAAACAACGCACACATCAGTGAGAATTTCTATTAGTGAGGGTTACATCGATGAGAATTTCACATTAGTGAGAATCTTACATCGGTGAGAATATCACATCGGTGAGGATTTTACATCAGTGAGGATTTCACATCGGTGAGGATTTTACATCGGTAAGGATTTTACATCGGTGAGGATTGCTACTGATTGAGGTTAAACATTCCTAACTCATGTCTAATGTAACTTAACCTATCCGAACTCAAAGGTTTAGTAAAAATGTCGGCTAATTGATGTTCAATGCCTATAAATTCAAGAGTAATATCACCCTTTTGGTAATGATCTCTCAAGAAATAGTGCCTTACATTAATGTGTTTGGTCCTAGAGTGATACACATGATTCTTAAAGATATTTATTGCACTAGTATTGTCACAATTTATTAATACGTGCCTAAAGTCATATCCAAAGTCCAAAAGAGTGTGTTTCATCCATAGAATTTGTGCACACCAACTACCAGCAACAATGTATTCTACTTCAGCAGTAGATAATGCTACAAAATTCTGCTTCTTACTACACCAAGATACTAAGGACTTTCCCAGTAAATGACATGTTCCAGAAGTTCTTTTTATATCTAAATTGAAACTAGAAAAATCAGCATCTAAATAACTCATTAACTCAAAGGGTTGTTCTTTTGGGTAAAACAAACCAAAGTTTATAGTATGTTTAAGATACTTAAAAATTCGTTTAACAGCAAGTAGATGAGATTCTTTTGGATTAGCTTGAAATCTTGCACACATACACACACTAAACATAATATCTGGTCGACTAGCAGTAAGATAAAGTAAGCTTCCAATCATACCTCTGTAATTGGTTTGATCCACTGGTTTCCCAGTTTCATCTACATCCAATTTACAGACTGTACTCATAGGAGTTTCACTTTCCCTAATACTATCCAAAACAAAATGTTTTAAGAGATCCTTTGTATATTTAATTTGATTCAAAATAATACCATCTTTATTTTGGAAAACTTGAAATACAAGAAAATATTTAAGTTCTCCCATTAAACTCATTTCAAACTCACTTTGCATACATTTTGAAAAATCAGTACATAAAGAGTGTTTGGAAGATCCAAAAATAATATCATTAACATATATTTGTACTATTAAAACATCTTTAGAAATTCTTTTAATAAAAAGAGTTGGATCAGCAATCCCTTTAGTAATGCTTTTTGAAATAAGAAAATTACTTAGTCTATAATAACAAGCTCTTGGATCTTGTTCTAAACCATATAAATCTTTAGAAAGTTTAAAAACTTGATTTGTAAAATGAGGATTAGTAAATCTAGGTGGTTGTTCAAGAAAAACATCTTCAATTATAAAACCATTTAGAAAAGAACTTTTGACATCCATTTGATATAACTTGAAATTCAAATGAGCAGCATATGCAAGTAAGATCCTAATGGATTCTAATCTGGCTACAGGTGCAAAGGTTTCCTCATAGTCTATACCTTCCTCTTGACTATATCCTTGTGCAACTAGCCTAGCTTTTTTTCTAACTATGTTTCCAGACTCATCAACTTTATTTCTAAAAACCCATTTAGTGCCTATTGTTAAAGTGTCCTTAGGTCTGTCAACTAATTCCCATACTTTGTTTCTTTAAAATTGATTTAATTCTTCTTGCTTAGCCATTACCCAAAATTCATCATTGATAGCATCATTGACATTTTTAGGTTCTAGCTGTGAAAGAAAGGCTTGATGTTCAACCTGATTTCTTAGAAAAGCTCTAGTCTATGTTCCTCTATCAAGATTACCAACAACAGCATCCAAATGATGATTCTTTAGAATCCTTGTTGATCTAGTAAAGGTAGAACTAGAAATTTCAGGTTCATCTATAGGTTTGGGTTCCATAGCAGCAGATTCTGGAATATTTCCAGAACTGGATGTTTTTACAGCAAGTTCTTTAGATTTATCATTAAGGTTCAGAACACTCAAATATTCCTCAAGATTTTCAAGAGAGGTTTTAGGCTCATGTGGATCAGTTTCATCAAACTTGATGTGAAATGATTCTTCCACATATTTGGTTCTTTTATTAAAGACTCTATAGGCTTTTCTAGTTAAAGAATAACCAAGAAAAATTCCTTCATCACTCTTAGAAGAAAACTTGTCCAGATTATCCTTTATATTAAGAATAAAAACTTTACAGCCAAAGACTCTAAAGTAAATAACTTTAGGTTTTCTATTATTCCACAACTCATATGGGGTCTTCTTAAGAACTGGTCTAATTAAGACTCTATTAATAATATAACAGGCTGTATTCACAGCTTCAACCCAAAAGTAAATAGGCAGTTCATATTCATTAAGCATGGTTCTAGCTATTTCTTGAATGGTTCTATTCCTTGTTTCTACCACACCATTCTGCTGAGGTGTCCTAGGAGCAGAAAAGTTGTGACTATAGCCATTGTGTGAGAAATAAGATTCAAACTCTTGATTTTCAAACTCACAGGCATGATCACTTCTCAGGATTTTAATCTTAAGTCCACTAAGATTTTCTATAGATTTGGAGTATTTAATAAAGTAAGAACAAGCTTCACTTTTGTGAGCTAAGAAGTATACCCAAGTATATCTAGAAAAGTCATCTACTAGAACATATACATAGTGCTTCCCATTTAAACTAGAAACTCTTGAAGGTCCAAACAAGTCCATGTGAACCAACTCGAGAGGTTGAGAAGTTGAAACTTATTTCTTTGATTTAAAAGAAACTTTATGTTGCTTTCCCTTTTGACAGGGATTACAAACTTTTTCATTTGGGAATTCAAGTTTGGGTAGGTCTTTAACTAAGTTCTTCCTAGTTAGTTTTATAAGTGAATAGATGTTGCAGTGTCCTAATCTTTTATGCCAAAGCCAAGATTCTCTATGAAAATCATTTAAACAAGTAACATTTTTCTTAGATAAAGAATTTAAATCAACTGCATAAACATTTTCATTTCTTAAGGCAGGAAATACTAAAGAATTTTTATAATTAAAGACATTGCAAGAATAATTTTCAAATTTCACATTAAATCCATCATCACATAATTGAGAAATACTTAACAGGTTATACTTAAGTCCATCAACAAATAAAACTTTAGAAATTAAAACTGAATTAGAGTTACCAATCTGGCCTAGGCCGATGATTTTTTCCTTTAGAATTGTCACCAAAGGTGACATGAACTCCATAAACCTTTATTAAACTATTGAAACATGAATAATCTCCAGACATATGTCTTTAACATCCACTGTCCAAGTACCATACCTTCTTGTGAGAACTCTTTAAGCATGTTTCCTACAAAACAGTTTTAGATAGGAAATTATTTTGGTACCCAGATCTTCTTGGGTCTAGAAAGGTTAGCAATCAAAGTTTTAGGTACCCATATTTGTCTTATGAGTCTCATATAATTTATAGAATCAATATATTTTGAAAGATAAACTTTATTTGATCTATAACTATATGAATAATTGGTTGAATCATAGGGATTTCCAGAACTTGAACTAGCAGTATTATGCCCAAATTTAGGAATAAATCTATTCTTAATAAGTTGTCTCTGTCCAGGTTTGTAGCCTATTCCAATAGTGTATTTTGGTGCCACTTTCTTTACTAGCATTTGAGTTAGTGTATCCTTTCCATTTGTAAACTTCTATAAGTCTTTTCTAAGTTTCTCATTTGACATTTTCAGTTTTGTATTTTCTTTTAACAGTTGATCATTCTTATCTTTTTCTATAGTAAGTTTGGTTTTAACAGTAGTAGTGAGAGCATGATGTTTCTTTAATGATTTGTATTTGTCTTTAAGTTCATTTCATGTCTCTTATATCATATTTCAGTATTTAAATAGGTCATCTTTAGACATATTTTCATCATTATCTGAGTCACTGTTATTTCCAGAATAATAATCATTTAGTACAGGGGAAACAGGTACCTCAGAGGTATTGGTCATGAAACACATGTTGGCATGATTCTTCTCAGAATCAGAAACTTCATATTCACTTATGATTTCCTCAGATGCACTCTAGGTAGCCTTCATAGCTTTCTTGTACTTCTTTTACTTATAATTATAATTCTTTTTGACTTTTAATTTTGGACAATCAGCCTTGATGTGTCCTTTCCTTTTATACTCATAGCAGACAACTTCGTCACTTTTATCTGACTTTTTCCAGTCCTTCTTCCAATGTCCCTTATTGTCATACTTTCCTTTTTAATTTGATTTTATGAAAAATTTCTTCTTCCTATAAAACTTCTTGAATCTCCTGGCTATTTGAGCCATCTCAAAATCACTATCTGAATCATAATCTTCACTTGTTGAACTCTCAATAGGTATTTTCATTTTCTCCTTGTCTTTACTCTTAGATGCATTAGACTTAAAAGCTACGGATTTTCTCTTGGGTTCATCATCTTCCTCCTTATTCACCTTGAGTTCTTCCTCATAAATGATTAATTTACCAATAATCTCTTTTACTGGTAGTGATCCAATGTCACATGAATCTCTGATTGAAACAGAAATGCCCCTCCATCGTTCTAGCAGACATCTCAGTATCCTCATAATTTGTTCCTTAGCTAGAACAACTTTTCCAAGTGAACTCATTGTATTGACTATCTCATTAAACCTGAGATACATATTAGAAATAGGTTCATTAGTTTTCATTTTAAAATTGTCATATTTAATAGTATAAGTATTCAAACTCATTTCTTTAACATTGGTTGTTCCTTCATGAGAAACACCCAAAGTATCCCATATTTCATAAGCAGTTTTGCAAGCTGAAATTCTATTAAACTCTTCATCTCCTAAATCATAGTACAAGTCATTCATGGCTTTACAGTTATTATTGTAAGCAGTCTTTTTAGGTTCATCCCAAGCTGTTCTTTCAGTTTCTGGAATTTTATATTGAGATTCTATAGCAGTCCAAATATCAAAACCCATACTTTCTAAATGAATCTTCATTTTCAGTTTTCACTGGGCATAGTTGGTGCCATTGAAGAAAGGTGGCCGGTTAGTAGCAACACCCTAAAATCTATTATCTATAGGTAGATTTTAGAAAATAGTTTTAAAGAGGTAAAATTTAGAACTAACAGAAATTTAAGATCTTTAAAGATGCAACTAAAATCACAGTTGAAAAACAGAGTATTTCAAAATCCTTAAACAAAAACTTTCCTTTGATACCAAATGTTGGTCGGAGTGGATACTCAAGAGGGGGGTGAATTGAGTTCCAATAAAACATTCTGTTAAAAATATTTCTCTTAAAATCCCCCAATTTAAAAACAAAGTTAAAATGTAGTAGATCTATACAGAGTGTAAATGTTCAATCAGTTTCTCAAAGATTTATTAGGTCTGAGTTGACTTAATCTGAAGATTAAATTAACTTTTGAAACTAACTTACTAGTTTACAATAAGTATAAACACTTTCTAATTTAACTATCAAAGTAGCTTTAAAATAGTTTTGTATTTCAAAGTAATAGCAGTAAAATCCCAACAAAGTTAACCAAGAGGTTTAGTCTCAAGCTGAGACTTAGTCCTCTCAATAATTTATATAAATTGATCCACACCCTGGATCGGGGTTAACAACAGTGAGCACACTATCCAGGTACAAGGAACTCTACCACAATTCTACATGGTCAAAAAAACAACAACACACATGTTTTTAGGTCTTATTCGACCTATACCACTATCCACAGTGGGAAACAAAAGAGTTATGGAGTTTGAGTGAGGATTTACGAATCCTCCAGTTTAGCACAGGAGACAGTGTGTGTGTAAAATAAACAGGGTACACACACTGCTCAAAATGCAAAGACAGAATCACTAAAGATAAGTATAACTGAGTTTAGAAATGCTTTAGTGATCAGTAGTACAACTCTGGACTTGATTGGTTGGTCAGAAAAGCTTCTAAGTCCTTCTCTGGTTTCTGCTCAGAAAACATAGTGTCGTTTTCTTCTTGGGTTCTTGGTTCAGCTTAGTAGCCTAAGTGCATGAAGTGTTTTTTGTAGTTCACTCAAGATGCAGCTTGTTTTCTCCTTGAAAATGAGTAGCTTCATGTATGTACAATGTTCTTGGAGTATAGATTGTTCTTCTTTCATAGATGCACCACGTTTGAATGATATTCAGCTCTGTTCTATTTCACCAGTGTGCCTTCTTCGTTCCTTTATGGTTGTTGTATGCACACTCAGTGTGTTATTTTTGTTTCAAACATGTCCAGTGTTCTCTTTCCATCCCTTTATAGCTTTCAGCTTCGGTAGAAAAGAATAATCGCCTTTCACATAGGTACAAGGTACGGTTCCCTGACATGAAACAAAAATCATTAAATAACATTAACTACATTAAAACCATCAAATGTAACTATTAGCTAAATAAATAAATAGTGTGAAGAGTATAGGGTTTGAATGGCTGGTCAAGCATTAGTATACTTTTATTGGTAGACGTGCACGGTGGAATTTGTATTGCAAAACCTTCCATCGGTAGCTCTTTGAACTTGCATAGGTAGCTTTCTGGTATCAGTAGCTCTAGGTATCAGTAACTCCTTCTATCGGTAGACTTGCTCTATCGGTGGCTTGGTAGACTGGTTCTACCAGTATCTCTTGATCCATCAGTAGCTGTTTCTCCATCGGTAGCTCTTTGTATCAGTAGACTTATACTATTAGCAGACTTCTATTGGTATCTCGATATATCAGTGACTATCTATGAACTGGTTCTATCGGTATACTTCTATCTATCGGTATCTCTGGCGTGTTGGTTCATATCAGTCGTGTCTGTGTATCATTAGGTCGGCCGGTAGCTCATATCAGTAGCTCTTAGTGTTCTGTATCGGGAATCTGTCTGTAGCTTGGTTTCTGTCAGTAGCTCTGTACATATCGGTAACCTTAGATTATTGGTGACTCTGTCTATCGGTAGACTGAGTACCGGTAGCTCTATATCAGTAGCTATACCCAACACTTGTCTGTCTTATGAAAAACTTATCCGAATGGGTTAGAAGAATTTCATAACTCATATAAACATAGATAGACAAATATTAAACTATCTTAGGGATTATCTTAATATTATTATCATCTTGATCACAGATTGAAATAATTAATATATAGAAAAACATTAGATTGAGATTATTAAAGTATATGAAAGCATAATTGGGATTATCAAAACAGGTGAGGTCGAAACTTATGATTCCAAATATGGAATAAATTCTTACAAATTAAAAACACATAATTTACAGTAATTAATGTAAAATTAATTCTCGTTATTAAAACCAAAAAGCGGGTTTTTAAGAAGTAAAAAATATCAAAATATTGACATGTGTTTATGTCCAATTTAAATGTAAAATTACTTCCAATAACCTAAATTATATTAAATGATAAAAATATAATCTAATTATAATTTAAAACCAATCAAATTTATAATTTAACACTATAAATTATTTCAATTAAAAAAGTTGTTTTCAATTAAAATTTTGTATTTTTTACTAATCGTCAAAATATGAAATTTAACAAAAAAGTAACCAAATTTTATCCAAACTAAATATTTATGTCCCAATTCTAAATAAGAATTTAATTTCATAAAATTGAATATATAATAGTTTCAAATATTGGATTTAAAAAGGGTTCTTCATTAAAAGGCGGAAAATGACATTTTTTGAAAAATACTTCTTTTTTCTGAAAAATTGAATTTTTCCTTATGTTATGTCAAAGAAACACAAAAGATGAATTTTAAAATTATATGGAATATATAAAATTTAAAATATGGTTACTACTATTCATAAACTCTTTTTAAATGGCTAGTTTGTTAGGTTATGGTGCGCTTGAACTCGGTGTTGCGTACATCACACACTATTGAATTATTTAAAAAGGAAGCATACCGTGGAATCTTGAGGTGTTATAGATCATGTGTATTACTATAATAAGGTCCAATAACAAATATTGTAATAAATATAGAACACCATACCATGTATCATGAATAAATAATGATGAGGTTCATACCCAACCACCTAATCATGGGGGAGTGGAAGGTCATGCCCAACAACCTAAGTGATGTGGATTTCATGCCAACATCCTCAATCAAGGGGGTGTGACACATCATGGTCAAATAACCTAATCGAGGTCCATTTATTCATTAATTAATGTAAATAAATTCACTTTTCCTATGAGCCCTTATTCTGACATTCCATAAAGAGGAAACTGACCTCGCTCAAGGAACAATAGATCCTTTTTAATATAATTAATTTAACATTTAATAACAAGATATGTGTTCATAAAAGTTCTTAATACCATTAAATTATAACAGTAATAAGGTCCTTGTACACAATCATTTTATATCATACCTCAAACATAGAATATTAAGGAGGTCCATATCCATAACCATGCCAAAACAACTCAAGTATACAATGTGGGCCATGCCCATTAATAAATCAAATATAATAATAAAGGTCTTGTACTTAATCATTCCATTCAACATTTCAAACATAACTATTTAATTTCCTATTTTTATTTGAGAAGAATACACACCTCAAAGGTGGTTTTATTTGAAAGTGGGGCATGGATATCATGCCATGTCATAATTTATTTAGTTTATTTAGAACATCTATTGTGTTAGAATTTATCAAAAACACATCAAAGGTGATTGAGAGGCCTATAAAAGGCATTATAATTAAAAGTATCCAAACAACACCCCGAGAGGGTGATTTAATCTCATAATAAGGTATTGAGGTCAAGGGAAAAAAAATGTAACACACCCCAAGGGAATGGTTTTAGTTGATGTGAATGACTTCCAATGGTTTAAATCAAAGCGCGATGGAAAGTAATTTTTGACATTAGGTTATAAATGATTAATTCCACATTTCAAAGGAAACACACAGAGAATATGGTATTTGGAACCATGGTGAGATTTATAAATGAGATAGACATTAAAGGATAATCTATAAACCACCTACCTCATGCTTAGGAAGGTCCAGTTGTCAAATATCGAGCCTTAAATCAAGCTAGTTTGAGAGAAATCGAAAAAATAGACAAAAAATGTAAAAATAGGCTGAATTATATCCCATAAATATAGCATCTAATATGGAGAGATAAACTAAAAATAGAGGGAAGAGGAGTTGAGATCCTATTGAGGGCTATCTAACACGATATATGGTGGTCGAATCCGACCTCACATGGAAGAGATCTCTTCATACCTAGGAGAAGAGGAGTATGAAACCCATGGAGGGGATGCTAATGCAGATGGAAGGAGAAGAAAGGGGAGAGAAGGGTTAAAAGGTTGGAGGGAAAAGGGTAAATGTATTCCTTTAAATAAGGCACATGGTTTGGCCTCACAGTTGTCCAAACCATGAGCCAAACGTGCATGGGCTATAACATATGAAGGGGGATTGCATGGTTTTTGATCAAATTTGAGAAACCATGCACAAAACATGTCATCCTCCCCTTTCAAGGATCTAAAACTAGCCAGAAAACCATGTTTCTTAGTGTGCATGGTTAGAAAAAACCGTATGACACCCTCAACCTCTCTGAGCAGGCCACACATTTTCTCCTAGTGGACCACACTGTTTCAGAATAAATGTGCGCCCTTACTAGATTCTCACGATTTTGAGTTTTCAGATCCTAAAACTTCTAAAACACATTCAAAAACCTGAGATACCTCTCAATCTTTAAATAAGTCAAGAAACAACACCTTTAAGTGTTCTAAAGCTCAAATTTACCATCCAAATATTGCTTTAAAGAACGTTCTATCCACCAAATGATAAAATTCAAATTTCCTTAGAAATTTTACCTGGTAAAAAACATGGTATGTTACAACCTCCCTGCCATAGAACTTATCATCCCTAATAAGCCTTTAGGAAACAATGATAAAGAACCCGATGTGATGAACCCGACCAGAATACAATCTCAAACTAGATCCCAACCCAAATTTTACACATACATGAAGGATATTCCTGATCCCCACAGGCTAGAGACTATCACCCAAACCTATAAAAAATAGAGAGAATGATTTTTCCCAACCTTAGGAAGATAACATGGCATATATATACATGTTTAGAAAGAAACAATGGAAGAAAACTTTAAAATTTTCACCAAATAGGGTTTCCCCAAATGACTTCCCTACCCATGCCAATAGGATAGAACATGTTACCACATTTTCAAAAAACTTTTTATATAAAATAATTTCTAAAACAGTTTATATCATAATGTAAACATGTTACATAGTAATTTTTTTCTCAAAACAATATCAAGTTCCAAGGAAAACAACCGAAAAATACTTTAAAACCATTTCACAAGTTCCATTTTTGCATAACCATTACATTCCACATATACACACATCAAACCATGCATGAAACCTAGAACTACCTATACTAATGAGTGGTGATTCATACTTTCACTAAGCCATCACTTAATGAACCATTTTGACAAGGAAAGTCTTGAACCTTATCTATACCACTAATGATGGGAGATACTTCTTATCCTTATCCATCCTGAATACACATTAACACACACAACCATTATTCCAAAAACCAATGCCAAAAAACCTTTTTAATAAAACCATCCTTTTATTGAAAACCTTTCAAAAAACTATTTAAATAAAACCAAAATTTTATTTAAAACACTTCTCCATAAATGAAAACCAACAATCATTTTAAAATCATCATTTTAAAATCAAGTTACCAATTACACTTTCCACAAAATTCCCAATTTCCAAAATTCGATTAATTGTCACTAAAGAGGGTTTCCAACAAGCAATTCACATCAGTTTCACAACCAATTTAATTTTTTTTAAATCAGTCATTCAAATTCTAGAAATAGGAGTTGAGAGTGAAGGAACCTACCTCAAAATTTATGGTGAAAATTAATAATGACACTAAAAATCCCATAAAAAAGAGTTAAATATCCAAAAAAACACCTTAGATCTCTTCCCCTATCATTAACATGGCCATATATAATCATATTTGGCATAAAAAACATCATATCCATCAAATGTGAAAGTATATATAAGAAACTAAGAGAGAGGTAAAAGTAGATCTAAGGAAAAAAACCATAAACGATGACTTATTGTGATAGTTGGGCATCAATTCAATAAGAAACACCTTCAGATCAGCTCTAAATTTATGGGGAAATATTCCTTATCCTTTGAGAGGAAAAAATCCCAAGTTAGGGTTGGTTTGGGGAAAAAAGAGGGGTTAAAGGCTAATCCTGACTTAGATCCATTTTTTTATTGATCTTATTTTTAAACCTTGCATGGTTAGTCACATAGTTAAACAAACCGTGTGCTAACCGTGCCCCAGCTTCTATCTCAAAGGGCACCTTACACATTTGGCCCACATGGTTAGAAAAACCGTGTAACAACTGTGAAAAAGGCCACTATCCCAATTTTCATGGTTTCTCCTAGGCTTATTCATGGTTTGGAAAAACTGTGTCCCTACCCATGCACATTCCCCTTAGTCTTTGTCTCATTATAAATGATTTCTATAGGATTTGAACGGTTTCCACACTCCATGATCAAACCGTGCACCTGTATATAAACCCCAAAACATTCCAAAAGGTCTCCAAACCTTCCCGAAATTAACCCAAACACTTTATATACTTAAAATAAATAAATTAAGGGCTACCTACTTGAAACCAGGGGTGATTCACACATTAAAGTACTATAATATTCATAAGCACAAGAAGTATGGAAACACAAAAACATATTTAACATAACAATCAAACAAGAATATATAGTATATACACCATATACAACACCACCATTCATGAATAAAAATATCCAAACACATATTTCTCAGGCATGATAACTCATTACTATCTATTCCAACCCACCAGTAAGGTTTCCATCCACTAATTATGCATGTAAAAACTTTCCCTAAGAACCACATTAAAACTTATCAAGTTTCAAAAAATAAAAACAATTTTTTTGATAAGGTGTAGTTAAAAAGAACATTAAAAGAAACATTTTTATTTTTTTCTTAAATTTTAGCATCAATAAAACTGTTATGAACTTAATTATATAAAATTTATTTAAAAACCATGATGAAACAATGAAATCTTTATAAAAAAACTTTGTAAAAACTGGAAAATTATGCATTTAAAAACAATAAAAGATCTCCAATTATAAAATACTTTTACCTAAATTCCACTTAAAGTAGGGTCTTCCAAATTTTTTTTTTAACTAAATAAAATATGTTTGAATTTTTTTATAAAACATTCCAAAAAATCCTTTTTGTAAAACTAATTTTTAAATCCAGAAAACCATAGTAAACTTAAGTGTATCAAAAGTATTCTATAAATTAATAACCTATTTGTCAAAAAACATAGATCATCAACTTAGATCACATTATCAGGTGTAACTAAATCAATTAACCATAAAGAGAAACATAACATGAACCAGTCATCTCATATGCATGAAAAAGTGGCCAAATCTCCTATTAACTAATGATTGATCAACTAGTTTGTCACACCATGAACCTATCATATTAATTATTCTTAATTATATAATTTTATTTATCCTCATTTTTGAGTTTTGGGATGGGATGAGTTTTAAAATTTTAATTTTTGGATTTTTTAGTGTTGGTGTATGATTAGCGCACGATTAATAAAAACTATTCACATACTATGTGAAAGTGTCAATAGTTTTTAGCAGAGAGGATCACATGGATAGCATATGGTTTCCCTAACCGCATGGGATGACCATGAAAGGTGTCTAGGGACTCTAGTAGATGTGAATGATTATCACACAATTTGACCAACCATGCAGACAAACTGTGCATGGTTTCCAAGGTTTTAAAAAATAAAATAAAGTAAAATAAAATAAAATAATAAATTTATTATTATTATTATTATTATTATTATTATTATTGTTATTATTTTATTATCTCCCCCTTTATCCTTAGGTCACACTAACCCCTTCCTCTATATGTCACACAACAACCAACAACCAATGCCCCCCACTTGTGTGCCTCCCTCCTCTCCTCTACCATGGGTTACGACCACCACTGCCTCTAATTTCTTGGTGTGATCTTCTCCGGTGAGTCCCTCTCCCCCTCTGCTTCATTTTCTTTCCATTTTCATTGCACCATTTCTATTTCACATATGGAACTCAAGACCCATCCAAACTCTAACATGTTTTTGGGTTTTTTTCTTTTTGTTTCTTGTTTTCTAAGATCCTTGGGTCCTGTTGGGTTTGATTCTAGTAAAGGTTGTTGAAGGAAGTGGGGTTGACATCAGTTTTGGGTAATGTTTCTTTCAATTTTATTTTTCATACCAATTTTAATTAGGGATTTCGTAATTTTTGAGTCTCTAGTATTTTTCTAGTGTGTTTTGGATCACCATTCATGAAGGATACTTACACACATATGCATGGGTAAGGAATATATATATATATATATATTCCCACTTTTTACATATTCCATCATAGTGAGGGGAATATATAAAATGTATCTAGGGGTAATTATATATATATATATGTATAGGTGAATATGTGTGTAAGTGTGAATAGAGGGTCTCTCTTACTTGTTTGGGTCTCTTTGAACAGGATTTGGGTTTCCATCATCAATGGAAGCATTTTTTTGAGGTAGGTCCCCTATGTTAAAGACTTTAATTTGGAAACTATGATTGCTTGCTTATTTATCTGCATTTTTTAATTATATTATGAAGTAGATATAATATAGGAAATGATTTAAGTGATTGGAATAAGTTTCATCCATGTTTTTCATGATTTCATAATTTGTCACCTTGGTTTCCTTATGTTAAATCATGTTTCCAAATTTTTTTAAAATGGAAATAACCTTGGATGTTGTACTTATTTTCAAAAAGCCTTTAAAATATAAAAGTTGTTTTTAAAGGTGAATGATTAATTTTTATTTCAAATTCTAAGGCCCATTTGTCACCTTTAAGTATTTCTTGTAAAATGGGATTGAAATCTCATGATTTGTAGGCCCAGTTGAAACTTTAGAAATGACTTTCATATGATGGAAACCCCCATGGATGTCCTCTAGATAGATAGGGCCTCTTCATGGACAGTGTTGGGAAGTGGGTAAGGCATGCACATTGGATCTCGTTTTACTTTCAAGCATGTGATGACCTCATCTATTCTTCTTTATGCTACTAACATGGGATTCAAGGTGTCATATTGAGATTCGAGAGATAGTTTCTATTTAGTTCTCATTATATGGACTGTATCCTCATGGAATAACCATATGGGATGTACCACTAGTGAGGCTAGTTGAGTGCAGCTAGGTTGGTTATTGACTTGGGATCACATAGGTTGACAGATGGATTCTAAACTGAGTACATCCAGAGTCTCTTCAGTTGGTGTCTAGGTATATGCTATGATAAGTGTTTCATTTGTATTATAATTTCCCTCATTTTGTTATATTTTTTATAAAATCATTTTAGCTATTATGCTTATACTAGAAACACTTACTTTAGAAATTGTGATATGTTTTTCACTATTTTCATTGAAATGTATCTTCACTGCATGTTTATTCTTATAAATGGGTTTTCATAAAGTATTTTATTATTTAAAAACTATTTTTAGAAAAAGAAAGGAAAATGGTTCTATGAAATTATGAAATTATTAAATTTTTTAAAAAGGGAATGTAAAAATTATTTTAAATATATGTATTTTTAATTAACATGGAATGGTTTTCTTTTTAAAGGTAAGGCATGGGTCATGGTTTTTATTTTAGAATCCCTACTAAGAATCCCAGGGCTCAAGCTTTATTTATCTATCATTTTTCAGTTCTAGGTCTCCCTTCTATGGTTCTTTCTTAGAGGGAGAACGGTTCTTTAGTTAGAGGTTTCCCATGAGGTCACTTGGAGGTATATATAGCAGTTTATTTTTTTTCTTTTTTTGTGCCAATTTGTTCTTTTATCTTGATATTTTATATTTATTTATTTAACTTTCATTTATGGTATAAATCATTCCCAACCAAGTTTTATCTAATTTTTGAAACTATTTGCAAGCCTGATAGAATCAGAAACACCTTTCGGGCCTTATTGTAGGCTATCTTGAGTGACCGGTTCAGGTTCGACCTAAGTTGGTTCATGAAAATATGGTATCAAATCCATTAGCCCTTGTTATTTGGTTATGTTCAATAGTTTGGGGCTAGGATTGTCATAAATAAAGTGGTATATCAGTGGTAAGTTCTTGATCACCACCTATTTAGAATTATTATTGAATTTCCATTATGGTCTAGGATGGTTTTGCCTCAAAATTCAGGCTTGTATCTCTGTTGTTTTTGAGGTTTCTGGTTTTCGATGGAGCATTTTTTTATCTTTTAGAAATTGTGGGTTATTTTAAGAACCTCCAAGGCTTGGAGTGGTTGTTTTTTAGGGATTTAAAGCGGTGAATGGTTACTATGAATAGTTTGGAAAACTATGAATAATCCATGAAACAAACTCAAATGACCTCCAAGGTGCTCACCTAGTTGGTGCACAGTCTTCCAAACTGTGCATCCAGGTTGTTTGTAGCAGTGGTTCTTTTGAAGTTTTGAGATTTTTATTCATTAAGTTACTGGGTTTATATTGTTTTTTCTTGGTCTTTATTTTAGTTTAATTTTGGGTGTTTCCATTGGATTTTAAATTGGTAATTAGTTTATAGAAATTGGATTTTCACAATGAAAACCTTGGGTTCTTGAAAAATGAAATTGGTTGTTTTGAAAATGGAAAGTATTTTGGGAATTGTTTTATGATCTTTGAAAGGTTTTACAAAAATTGAATCAAAAATGACTTTGTAATTTTTTTTGGTATTTTGGGAATGATTTTCTTTTGTATGATAAGAGGTGTCTTAAAATTGGTTTGGAATTTGTATTTGGGTTGAACCTTTTGTTTTGTGAATAGAATATATTTTGGATTGACCATTGGTATTCCTATGAATGATCACATATATTGATATATGAATGTGGAAATTATATATTTTGTGGTATGTATTGAGGTTTTATTGAGATTTAAGGGATGTATATATATGTTAGTATTTAAGGAATACCAATGGTGGGTGTTTTGTTTTTAAGAATTTTTTATGTTTTATGAAAATGGTTTTCAAAAATGGGGATTTCAATGTTTTGAAAAGTGACTGAGTAATTTTTTGATGTTTTCTCAAGAGTTTTGGGAATTTTTTTGGATCTTTTTATTTATGGTTATGTTGGGTAAAAGGCTCAAAATATAGAGTTTTTTCTAAAATTTTCTTTGGTGATTAGTATGGTTTTGGAAATGGTGGGTTTTAAAATTGGTTTCTTGGATTGTTTTTTAGTGGTGTTATGGTTTAGTTTTGGATGAGATTTGATTTGGTTTTTTATTTGGTTTTTTAATGTATTAGTTTATGATCTTGGTGTTTGTTTTGAAATGTTATTTTTATTATTTTTGGTTCAATGATGATTTGGTTGTCCGTTTTTATGTTTTTTAGAGTATTCTTCCTAGAATGGTCTAAATTTTTCTAAGGGGTCTCTTTTGGTTGTTGTTTTTTCAAAAACTACCAATGGAGTTGTGGGGTTGATTTTTTTTTTGTTTTTTACCTATTTCCTATAGTGTTTGAGTACTTTTAGGGGTTGTAGGATGGATGATCTCATGGGTGTTCAATAGGGCCAACAAATGGTGGTGGAGTAGGTTGATCACTTTAAGGAGCTATTCTTTTCCCCCATAATTAGAGTCAAGTGATCTATTGAAAGAACCTCTCTTCCTATGGGGCCTTCATCCTAAGAAGTATCCTTCATTAGTACCTATATCTTCTTCATCATACCACATGATTTTTTCTTCCAATGTTGTTGGTTCAGACCCTATAAGCCATTTTCTATAATCCTCTGAAGTCTTGTCAACAATGTGTCCATGGAGAAGTTTTGTAAGTTTTTTTCTAGAGAGGATGCCTCAGTTGGAGGTTTTCAATACTTGACTATGGGGAACTATATGCTTCAAGACATCAAGGCTCTATCCATAGGTCCCATAGTGAATCTTTTCATTCAGTTGGGAAATTTTCAGGTGTGGGGGAAAAATTTAGATCCAACTTGTTTTCTCTGACATCAGATAAGAAGAAGAAATTTTATTTTTTTCTCTTCCTATAGTTGTTTTTTTAGAACCCAACCTTTTTTTTGATAGTTTTTTTGGATTTCTTTTGGAATGGTTTTAGTTTTTGAGTAGTTCCTATCGGAGAATATTTCATCTCATGGAAATTATGAATCTTAGTTCAGTCAAGTGTTTAATTTTAATCACTTTATTCCCCCATTAATTGGGGGTTCATCCCTTAAAGTCTGTTCAATAATGGTGGGGAAACCCACTATGGGTTCTACTGATTTCTTCTCTCAAATTGTCCAGGTGTAATTTAGAAAGTTAAGTGGTCACACCGGTGTTATAGTTTTTATCTTGATTAATAGCTTGTTTAGGTTTGGTAAACTAGTGTCCGAATGGGGTTCCAACATGATGGGGAGACCACCCTTAGTGAGCTCGGGGTGATCCTAGCTCTCTAGTCATTGTTATTTTTTTTGAATTTTTAATTCTAGTTGCCCATGTGATTCATTGATTCTTCCCCACCCGACCCTGACCAGATTAGTTTGACTATCTTGGATGATGGGTCATGTGAATGATTCTTATGGAGATCCTGAAAAGACCACATTGGGTTTCCTTGGTGATTCTATGTTAAGTGTCATGGTGTTCCATTTTTTGAGATTGTGTTTGAAGGTTTGAGTCTCTTCTATTGGGTATTTTTTTGGAAGGTTCAGGTTCTTCAGTGTTGCTCATTTTCCCTTTGTTGTAAGTTCATTTTTTTTGAAAATGACCTCTTTATTCTCTTTTAAGGCTCAGAGTTACACAAGAAGGGTTCATATTTTCTCCTATTCCTCATGTTTCGAAAACCTCATCTCATGTAGTGGTTTGATTTCATAATTCCTTTAATGTCATGAATAAATGAATCTTTAATAATTTCTTGGGGAATAAAGTGTCTTGGTGGGGAAAAATGTCACACCTCAAACCTAGAATATTAATTATTTTTAATTATATAATTTTACTTTCCCACTTTTTTGAGTTTTGGGCCACGTTGAGTTTTAAAATTTTAATTTTTGGATTTTTCCGTATAGGCGCACAACTAGTGCATGGTTAGTAGAAATAGTACATAGACCATGAAAAGGTGTTTGCAATTTTTTGTAGAGTTGATTACACTATTGGAATATGGTTTCCCTAATTATGGGGCCTGGCCATGCAAGGTGACCAGGACCTCCAGTAGAGGTGCATGGTTAGCACACAGTTTGACTAATCAGTAGAAAAACCATGCGTAATTTCTAGGCTTTTGAAAAATAAAATAAAATAAAGTAAAGTAAAATAAATAAATAAATGTTATTATTATTATTATTATTATTATTATTAGTATTTTCTTATCTCCCCATATCCTTAGGTCACGCAAACCCCCTTCTTCTCTGCGTCAAATGAAACCCCATGGACAAAGCCCTCCCTTGTGTGCCTCCCTCCTCTCCTCTACTACGGGATCTAGCTGCCTTTGCCTTCAATTTCTTGGTGTGATATTCACTGGTGAGTCCCTCTCCTCCTCAAATTCATTTTCTTTCCATTTTTATCACCATTTTTCTTCCCCCATATGGTGTGCATGAAACATCCGAACTCTAACCCATTTTGGGTGTTTTTCTTATTGCTTGTTGTTATCTAGGGTCCTTGGGTTCTGTTGAGCGCGATATTAGTCATGGTCATTGAAGTTAGTGGGGTTTACATTGATTCTAGGTAAGGTTTATTCTCATTTTATTCTTTATCCCAATTTTAATTATGAATTTTGTAACTTTTGAATCTTTGGTATTTTTCTAGTGTGTTTTGGATCACTGTTTGTGAAGGAGACTTACACACATATGCATGGATAAGGCATATTTATATATATATATGCCCTATTTGTACATATTCCCTCATATAAAGGAGAATATGTACAATGAATCTAGGGGTAATTATATATATATATGTATATATAGGTTTATATACATGTAAGTGTGAAATGAGGGTCTCTCTTGCTTTCGTGTGTCTCTTTGAAGCAGATTTGAATTTCCATCATCAAGGGTAACATGTTTTGAGGCAGGTCTCATATGTCTAAGAATTTAATTTGGAAACTATGATTACTTGCTTATTTTTTCACATGTTTTAATTATATTATGAAGTAAATATAATATAGGAAATTTTTATAGTGATTGGAACAAGTTTCAACCATGTTTTTGTGATTTCAAAAGTTGTCACTTGGTTTCCTTTTGTTAAAGAGTGTTTCCACATTTGTTTAAAATGAAAAGAAACTTAGATGTTGGATTTATTTTTGAAATTTTTTTAAAATATTAAATCGATTTATAAAGGAGATTTCCTAATGATTAATTTTTATTTCAAATGATAAGGCCCATTTGGCGCCTTCAAGTATTTCTTGGAAAATGGTTTTGAACTCTCATGATGTGTAGGCCTGATTGGAACTTTCTAAATGAATTCTATATGATGGGAACCCCATGGTTGTCCTCTAGCTAGAGAGGGTATCTATATGGATAATTTTGGGAAGTGGGTAAGGCATGCACGTTGGCACCCGTTTCAGTGCCAAGCATGTGATTGGCTCATCACTTCTCTTTTATGCTACTGAAAAGGGATCCTAGGCATCGTAGTGAGAGTCAAGAGATGATTTCTATTTAGTAATGATTAGATGGACTAGATCCCCATGGATTAGCCATGTGGGTTATGTCACTAGTGAGGCTAGTTGAGAGTTGTTGGGTTGGATATTGACTTTGGATCACCTTGATGGTCTGACAGATGGATTCAAAACTATGTACATCTAGGGTCTCTTCACTTAGTGTCTAGGTATATCCCATGATAAATGTTTCACTTATATTATGATTTCCATCAGTTTTATATTTTTATAAAATAATTTTAACTATTATGCTTCTACTATAAATTATAACTTTATTAATTGTGATATGTGTTTCACTAATTTTCATTGAAGTGTCTCTTAGCTACACTTGTCTTCTTATAAATATGTTTTTGGAAAGTATTTTATTATTTAAAAACATTTTTTAGAAAAATAAAGTAAAATGGTTCTTTGAAATTATAAACTTGTTACATGTTTTAAAAAGGTACTGAAAACATTATTTTAAATATATGTATTTAAAAATAGCATGACATTGTTTTATTTTTAAAGGTAGATTATAGGGAGTGGTTCTTCTTTTGGTATCCCTATCGAGCATCCTGGTGTACAAGCCTTATTTCTCTATCATTTTTCAGTTCCAGGTCTCCCTGCTCTGGTTCTCTCTTGGAGAGAGTATGGTTATTTGGTTAGAGGTGACCCATGAGTTCACATAGAGGTATGTCCAACAATTTAGTTTTTATTTATTTTATGATGCTAGTATATTATTTTATTTTGATCTTGTCTATTTATTTATTTATCTATAATTTATGGGCTATATCATTCCCAACTGAGTTTTATCAGATGCTCGACACTAGTTTGTATCCCAAGAGGATTGTGAATTCCTCTCAAGCCTTGTTGCGGGCTGAATCAGGTGATTGGTTCAAGGTTGGCCTAGGTTGGTTTGTGATATAGTTTATGGTGAAACTAGTTATGTTATTTACCAAAATATTAACTAATTGAAATTGTTTTCAAAGAGGTAAGAGTTATATGAGAATTACTCTGCTACCGTGTTTCATGTTATCAAGGTTTAAAGTTAAGAATATTATTGAAAACATTCCTTTAACAATCAAGTATACTCCACTAACAAAGAAATTAAACAAATAAAATTTAATAGATCATAAATTTAATATGCTTCCCTAATAAATAAACTATTCAATGAAAGATTTGAAATTTTTTTAAAAAATTATACACACTACCTCTATTAACACATCAAAACTTTATTGTTTGTCTATCCACACAATTTTGTAATTACATACATTAAATAAAATACTATCAACATGTTATTTCTTTATTTGGTTTTCAAATTGACTAGAAATAGTTACATTTTTTGCATGATTTCATGGCCCAAGATCTAATAATCATACGGGTTCCAAAAAAACATTACAATAGACTATTACATTTTACATATGAAAATTATACATGCCACACTATTCATGGTACTAGTAATGCTTTATTAATTTTAAATATAATAAGAAATAACATTGACATGCTATTCTTTTTAACCTATCCTGAAATTAACGAAGGGAATAAGAAGTCAAAGTTCTAGTATGTTTTTTTTTCTAATCTTATGAAATAAGTATCAAAATTTCAAATTAATATATTTAAATAATTATCTACCATGTCATGAAAATATTAAAATGTCAGACTAAACACAACTGAGTTAAAAATGTGTAAAGGTTCTATAAATTACTAACATATAAATAGTTTATAAGAAAAAAAACAATAATCATGTGATTATGAATTTAATTACTCAATTTAAAATGGTGGAATATCTTAAAATATCATGGATTTAAATTACCAATTATCTAATTTATGGTAATTAATTTCATTACTAATTTCGGATTCAGTTCCATAAAACATTCATTTTACTTTAGACAATAAAACATAAGAAGACCTAATCACAATTCAATGAAAAAAATAACCAATACACAATAGAAAGATAAATCATACTTACCATGTTATCAAAACCATTTTTTATATTCTCTCAATTTTATCCAAAGTACACTTACTTGTGACAAAAAATAAGGTTATCATGCCACCCTTTCTAAAGCATCATCAATAAAAAATCTCATAAATTAGGTCATCATACTGGGAATTCTTTTACTAGTTAATGATACAAAAATCTCATTGGCTAAACCCACAATGACGAGGGGATGACAAACCTAAAAGTTTCTTAGAAAATTTTTTATACCGAGACCACCCCAGTATCTTGATGTTCAACATAAAGTGGTTATATATTTCTTTATATTCAAATGAAGACTTTATTTATTCCTCCATTTCAAATAGATACACTTCCCTCATATAAATACACTTGGTATGATTAATACATTTCTATATTGGGTTTCTTAATATCCTTATTGGATATAGGATAATAAACTAAGATAAATTTTTTGGTTTATTGAGGTACATTTGAAGCTAAACCAGATTTAAAAAATGGTTCCCATCAAAACACCTGAGGCTGTGACATAATGTACTCCCATCATAACATATTAGTCAATTTAGTTATAATTAGATTAGTTTTTATACTACTATTTGAAAACAAATTCTATAAAGGAATCATGGAAAACATAATATATATATATATAAGTCTCCTCATCAATCCACATTATAATTTCATCATCTTATGATGAAAATAAGGTAATGTGAGTTTATGAAAACCTTTAATATATATATAAATAAGCGATAAATACTTGGCTAAGATATAATCTAACAGACCATCCTATAGGATCCTATATATTCCTTACCAAGTGTGTTCATTTATTCTTTGAGAATTCTTAAAACATATTTAAGTAATATCATTAAGTATATGTAATTAACTCAAGATTATCCATAGAATATATTAAACTATTTGATATAATTGGTTCTATAATACTTTTGTCATACCTTTATTTCTAAATTTTTCTTTTTCTAAAACATGATAAGTAAGTTTGTCAGCATATCTAGTGATTTAGTTCATCGAGACTAAACACTTTTACAGATATAAAATTTTAAACTAATTTCAGTTTTACTTGACCAAGAATTATATTTTTAGAATTGGGTATGAGTATTATATTTCATATTAATCATTGGTTTATGGTTGGATATTAGTGATTCAAGAATTACTAAGATATTAGTTAAGTATGAAATGCTAAAACAACATTTATTCTGTAGTTGGGGTTTGACTTAGCGGTAAACACCCTATAATCCTACATGAAAAATGGGGGATCAAAACCCATTGGGCGCAGGTACTGTAGCAGTACTACAGTGTACTATAGGAGTGGCGACACTGTAGCAACGACATGCATTGTAGTGGCGGTAGGGCACTCTAGCTGTGCGGGTACTATGGGGTACTATAGCAGGCAGGTACTGTAGCACTACTATTCATAAAATGGGCCTTTGGCCAAAAATTTGGGCCTACGGGCCATATAATGGGCTAAATACCCTATGGGCCTTTGGGCTATGTAATGGATCTCCCTCTACCCAGTTAAAAGAGGTATTTTCTTTGCTTTAATAATAAATGGAGCTTCGACCCCAACCTTTAAAAAACATTTATTCCCTAAATGAAATAATGTATCATTGTGTCTAACTGGACATTGAGATAAATGTTTTTGTAAAACATAATAAAAATAATAATTAAACTTGAATTAATTCTATTAAAAATTATGTTATATGCTTATCTTACGGATACATGAATCACCCTCTTCAGATACCTTGATAATGCACCTCACTTTTGGTAATCTTTCTATACTTTCTTGGTCCCTGTATTTGAAAACACATATTTGATAGGAATATTGTATTTTAATACCCAAAAAAATTATAAAATTAATATTTCAATGATGAATATATCTTAAGTATAAGATTCTACTTGCTTCTTCTTAAATTAATTTTAATTAATCTTCCAAGGACCTTTCTTTCCATCTAATTAGTACTAAATAGAAATTGTCTCTTGACTCTCACTACGATGCCTAGATTCCCTTTTAAGTAGCATAAAGGATAAGTGAGGAGGCCATCACACTCTTGGCACTAAAATGGGTTCCAATCATCCATACAGATACCCTCTCTAGATAGAGGACAAGCATGGGGGTTCCCATCATACAAAAGTCATTTAGAAAGTTCCAATCAGAACTACACGTCATGAGAGTTCAAAACCATTTTCCAAGAAATACATAAAGTCTCCAAACGGGCCTTATAATTTGAAATAAAAATTAATCATTAGGAAATCTCCTTTATAAAAAGATTTCATATTTTAAAAAAATTTCAAAAATAAATCCAACATCCATGTTTCTTTTCATTTTAAACAAATGTGGAAACACTCTTTAATGGAAGGAAACCAAGTGACAGCTTAGGAAAGCACACAAACATGGTTGAAACTTGTTCCAATCACTGCAATAATTTCCTATATTATATTTACTTCATAATATAATTAAAATATGTGAAAAAATAGTCAAGTAATCATAGTTTCCAAATTAAATTCTTAAACATATGAGACCTAACTCAAAAAATGCTATCCATGATGATGAAAATTCGAATCTGCTTCAAAGAGACCTACGAAATCAAGAGAGACCCTCCTTTCACACTTACACACATATGCACCTATACATACATATATATATATAATTACCCCTAGTTTAATTGTATATATTCCCCTTTCTATGAGGGAATATGTATAAAGAGGGCATATATATATACATATGCCTTACCCATGCATATGTGTGTAAGTCTCCTTCACGAACAGTGATCCAAAACACACTAGAAAAATACCAAAGACTCAGAAGTTACAAAATCCATAATTAAAATTGGGATAAAGAATAAAGTCAGAAGAAACCTTACATAGAATCAATGTAAAACCCACTAACTTCAACGACCATGACTAATATCAGGCCCAATATAACCCAAGGACCCTAGATAACAATACGAAATAAGAAAAAAAACCCAAAATGGGTTAGAGTTTGGATGTTTCATGCATGCCATATAGGGGAAGATAAATGGTGAAACAACAATGGAAGGAAAATGAATCTGAGGAGGAGAGGGACTCACTAGAGAATATCACACTAATAAATTGAAGGAAAAGGCAGCTAGATCCCATAGTGGAGGAGAATAGGGAGGCACAAAAGGGAGGGATTTGTTCATGGGGTGTCATTTGATGTAGAAAATAAGGGGGTTTGCGTGACAAAAGGATAGGGGGAGATAGGAAAATAATAATAATAATAACAACATTAATTTATTTATTTATTTAATTTAATTTTAATTATTTTATTTTATTTTTCAAAATCCTAGAAATTACATATGGTTTTGTTGATCATTAGTCAAACTTTGCGCCAACCGTGCACCTCTACTAGAGGTCCTGGTCACCTTGTATAGCTAGGCCACACAATTAGGGAAACCATATTTTAATCGTAATCAACTCTGCTAAAAATTGCATACACCTTTTCATGGTCTATGTACTATTTCTACTAACCAAGCGCTAGTTGTGAGGCTATAATGAAAAATAAAAAAATTAGAATTTTAAAACTCAAAGTGGCCCAAAACTCAAAAAATTGGCAAAGTAAAATAATTTATTTCAAAATAATTAATATTCTCGGTTTGAGGTGTGACAATTTTCCCCTCCATGACACTTTATTCCCCAATAAAGTCTCAAAGATTCATTTAGTCACGAAATTAGAGGAATTACAAAATCAAACCACTACATGAGATGAGGTTTTCGAAACCTGAGGAACAAGAGCTAATATGAACACTTCTTGTGTAACTCTGAGCCTTAAAAGAGACCAAAGAGGTCATTTTTTAAAAAAAATGAACTTACAACGAAGGCAAAATGAGCAACACTGAAGAACCTGAACCATCCAAAAAATACCCAAAAGAAGAGACTCAAACCTTCAAACACAATCTCAAAACATGGAACACCATGACACTTAACATAAAATCAATAAGGAAACCCACTACGGTCTGTTCAAGATCTCTGTGAGAATATTTTACATGACCCATCATCCAAGCTAGCCAAACTACTCTGGTTAAGGTCAAGTGGGGAAGAATAAAAGAATAACATGGGCAACTAGAATTCAAAATTAAAAAAAATAATGATTCTAGAGCTAGGCTCACCCCGAGCTCAACAAGGGTGGTCTCCCCATCATTTTGGAACCCCATTCAGACACTAGTTTACAAAACCTAAACTACCTATAAATAAAGATAAAAACTCTAACACCGATGTGACCACTTAACTTTCTAAATTACACCTGGAAAATTTGAGAGAAGACATCAACAGGACCCATAGTGGGTTTTCCCACCATTATTGAACAGACTAGAAGGAATGAACCCCCAATTAATGGGGGGAAATAAAGTGACTAAAATTAAACACTAGACTGAACTAAGATTCATAATTTCCATGATATGAAATATTCTCCAATAGGAACTACTCAAAAACTAAAACCATTCCCAAAGAAAGCCACAAAAACTATCAAAACAAAGGTTGGGTTCTAAAACAAACAAATATAGGAAGAGAAAAACTCAAATTTCTTCTTCTTATCCGATGACGGAGACAACAAGTTGGATCTAAATTTTTCCCCCACACCCAAAAATTTCCCAACTACATGAAAAGATTCAATATGGGACCTATGGATAGAGTCCTGATGTCTTGAAGCATATAGTTCCCCATAGTCAAGGATTGAAAACCTCTAAATCAGGCATCCTCTCTAGAAAAAAACATACAAAACTTTTCCATAGACACACTGTCGACAAGACTTCATAGGACTATAGAAAATGGCTTAGTGGGTTTGAACCAACTACATTGGAAGAAAAAAATAATGTGGTATGACAAAGAAGATATAGGCACTGATGAAGGATACTTCTTAGGATGAAGAACCCATAGGAAGATAGGTTCTTTCAATAGATCACTTGACTCTATTTATGGGGGAAAATAATAGCTCCTTAAAGTGGTCAACCTACTCCACCACAATTTATTGGACCTATTGAACACCCATGAGATCAGCCATACTACAACCCCTAAAAGTCCTCAACCACTTTGCGAAATAGGTAACAAACAAAAAAAATCAACCCCACCACTCCATTGGTAGTTTTTGACAAAACAACAACCAAAAGAGACCCCTTATACAAATTTAGACCTTTCTAGGAAGAATACTCTAAAAAACATAAAAACACACAACTAAATCAACATTGAACCAAAAATCATCAAAATAACATTTCCAAACAAACACCAAGATCATAAACCTATACATTAAAAAACCAAATAAAAAACCAAATCAAATTTCATCCAAAACTAAACCATAACACCACTAAAAACAATCCAAGAAACCACTTTTAAAAACCACCATTTCGAAAACCATCCCAATCACCAAAGATAATTTTAGAATACATTCTCTATTTTGAGTCTTCTTACCCAAAATAACCATAAATAAAAAAATCCAAAAAAATTCGCAAAACTCATGAGAAAACATCAAACAATTACTCAATCACTTTTTAAAACATTGAAATCCCCCGTTTTGAAAACCATTATCATAAAAAATAAAAAAGACTTACAAACCAAACACCCACTATTGGTATTCCATGAAGACTAACATATATATACATCCATTCCATCTCAATAAAACCTCAATACATACCACAAAATATATAATTTTTACATTCATAGATCAATATATGTGATCATTCGTAGGAATACCAATGGTCAATCCAAAATATATTCCATTCACAAAACAAAACAGTCAACCCAAATTCAAATTCCTAACCAATTTTAAGACACCTATTATCATACAAAAGAAAATCATTTCAAAAATACCAAAAAAAATTACAAATTCATTTTGATTCACTTTTTCTAAAACCTTTCAAAGATCATAAAAAAATTCCCAAAATACTTTCCATTTTCAAAACAACCAATTTCAATTTTCAAGAACCGAAGGTTTTCATAGTGAAAATCCAATTTCAATAAACTTATTACCAATTTAAAATCCAAGGGAAACACCAAAAATTAAACTAAAATAAATACCAATAAAAAAAAATATCAACCCAATTACTTAATGAATAAAAATCTCAAAACTTAAAAAGTACCACTACTACACACAACCTAGATGCACAGTTTGGAAGACTGTGCACCAACTAGGTGAGCACCTTGGAGGTCATTTGAGTTTGTTTCATAGACTATTCATATTTTTCCAAACTACTCATAGTAACCATTCACCACTTTAAATCCCTAAAAAAACAGCCACTCAAAGCCTTGGAGTTTCTTAAAATAACCCACAAATTCTAAAAGATAAAAAATTCTCCTTCGAAAACTAGAAACCTTAAAAACAACTGAGATACAAGATTTAATTTTGAGGCGTAACCATCCTAGACCATAATGGAAATTCAAGCATAATTCTAAATAGGTGGTGATCAAGAACCTACCCATGATTAACCACTTTATTTAGGACAATCCTAGCCCCAAACTATAGAACATAACCATATAACAAGGTCTAATGGCTTTGATACCATATTTTCATGAACCAAATTAGGTCGAACCTGAACCGATCACCCAAGATAGCCTACAATAAGGCCAGAAATGTGTTTCTAATTCTCTCAGGCTTGCAAATAGTTTCATGCATTAGATAAAACTTGGTTGGGAATGATTTATACCATAAATGAAAGTTAAATAAATAAATAGTCAATATCAAGATAAAAGAACAAATTGGTAGCAGAAAAGAAATAAAAAATAAACTGCTATATATACCATCAAATGACCTCATGGGACACCTCTAACTAAAGAACCATGCTCTCTCCAAGAAAGGACCATATAATGGAGACCTAGAACTAAAAAATGATAGATAAATAAAGTGTGAGCAGCAGGATGCTTAGTAGGGATTCTAAAATAAGAACCATGACCTATTCCTTACCTTTGAAAAGAAAACCATACCATGTTATTTAAAAATACATATTTTTAAAATAATTTTTTCATTCCCTTTTTTTTTAAAATTAACAATTTAATAATTTTAGAGAACCATTTTCCTTTATTTTTCTAAAAATAGTTTTTAAATAATAAAATACTTTATAAAAACCCATTTATAAGAATAAACATGCAGTAAAGACACATTTCAATGAAAATAGTGAAAAACATATCCTAATTTCTAAAGTAAGTGTTTATAGTATAAGCATAATAGATAAAATGATT
Source organism: Viscum album (assembly GCA_963277665.1). Lineage (NCBI taxonomy): Eukaryota > Viridiplantae > Streptophyta > Magnoliopsida > Santalales > Viscaceae > Viscum > Viscum album. The sequence goes on along the minus strand of OY728151.1, from coordinate 1,389,095,025 downwards.
TTATAAAAACATAAAAAAAGGGAAATTATAATACAAGTGAAACAGTTATCCTAGGATATACCTAGACACCAAGTGAAGAGACCCTGGATGTACTCAGTTCGGAATCCATCTGTCAGCCTATGTGATCCCAAGTCAATAACCAACCTAGATGCACTAAACTAACCTCACTAGGGGCACATACCATATAATTTTTCCATGAGGATCTAGTACATCTAATTAGAACTAAATAGAAACTGTCTATTGAATCTCAATATGACACCTTGAATCCCATGTAAGTATAATAAAGGAGAATGGATGAGGTCATCACATGCTTGAAAGTAACATGAGATCCAATGTGCATGATTTACCCACTTCCTAACACTATCCATGTAGAGACCCTCTCTATCTAGAGGACAACCATGGGGGTTCCCATCATATAAAAGTCATTTCGAAAGTGTTAACCAGGCATACAAATCATGATATTTCAAACCCATTTTATAATAAATACTTAAAGGAGCCAAATGGGCCTTATAATTTGAAATAAAAATTAATCATTCCATTTTATAAACAAATTCTATATTTTAAAGGCTTTATGAAAATAAGTACAACATCTTAGGTTATTTCCATTTTAAACAAATTTGGAAACATGCTTTAACATAAGGAAACCAAGGTGAAAAATTAGGAAATCATAAAAAACATGGATGAAACTTGTTCAAATAACTAAAATAATTTCCTATATTATATCTACTTCATAATATAATTAAAACATGCAGATAAATAATCAGGCAATCATAGTTTTGAAATTAAAGTCTTGGACACAGGGGACCTTCCTCAAAAAAATGCTTCCATTGACGATGGAAACCCAAATCCACTTCAAAGAGACTCACAGAAGTAAGAGATACGCTCCATTCACACTTACACACATATTCACACACACACACGCACACACACACACACACATATATATATATAATTACCCCTAGAAACATTTTACATATTCCCCTCACCATGATGGAATATGTACAAAGTGGGCATATATATATATATATATATATATATATATATTCTTTACCCATGCATATGTGTGTAAGTATCCTTCATGAATGGTGATCCAAAACACACTAGAAAAATATTGGAGACTCAAAAATTACGAAATCCCTAATTAAAATTGGTATGAATAATAAAATCCAAAGAAACCTTACCCAAAACTGATGTCAACCCCACTACCTTCAACAATTGTTGCTAGAATCTAACCCAACAGGACCCAAGGATCTTAGAAAACAAGAAACAAAAAGGAAAAAAACCCCAAAACTGGTTAGAGTTTGGATAGGTCATGAGTTCCATATATGGAAGAGAAATGGTTCAATGAAAATGGAAAGAAAATGAAGCAGAGGAGGAGAGGGAATCACCGGAGAAGATCACACCAAGAAATCAGAGGCAGCGGTGGTTGTAACCCATGGAATATGAGAGGAGGGAGGCACACGAGTGGGGGACTTCGACCGTTAGTTGTTGTGTGACATATAGAGGAATGGGGTCGTGTGACCTAAGGATAAAGGGGGAGATAAAATAATAATAATAATAAATTTATTTTTTTTATTTTATTTTACTTTATTTTATTTTTCAAAACCTTGGAAACCGCGCATGGTTTGTCTGCATGGTTGGTCAAACCGTGTGACAATCTTGCACCTCTACTAGAGGCCCTAGACACCTCACATGGTTAGCCCACACAGTTAGGGAAACTGTACGCTACCCATGTGATCAGCTCTGCTAAAAACTATTGACACTTTCACATAGTCTGTGCATAGTTTTTATTAATCATGCGCTAATCATGCACCAACACTAAAAAATCCAAAAATTAAAATTTTAAAACCCATACCATCCCAAAACTGAAAAATGAGGATAAATAAAATTATATAATTCAAAATAATTAATATGATAGGGTCATTGTGTGGAAAACTGGTTGATTAATCATTAGTTAATAGGAGATTTGGTCAATTTTTCATGAATATGAGATGATTGGTTCATGTTATGTTTCTCTTTATGGTTAATTGATTTAGTTACACCTGTTAATGTGATCTAAGTTGATGATCTATGTTTTTATGAAAAATAGGTTATTAATTTATAGAATAATTTTGATACACTTAAGTTTACTATGGTTTTTTGAGTTAAAAATTGGTTTTACAAAAAAAATCAAACATATTTGATTTAGTTAATACAAAATTTTGGAAGAACCTACTTTAAGTGGAATTTAGGGAAAAGTATTTTACAATTGGAGATATTTTATTGTTTTTAAATGCATAATTGTCCAGTTTTTAGAAAGTTTTTTTATAAAGATTTCATTGTTTCATCATGGTTTTTAAATAAATTTTATATAATTAAGTTCATAACAGTTTTACTGATGTTAAAATTTAATAAAAAAATAAAAATATTTCTTATAGTGTTCTTTTGAACTATACCTTATCAGAAAAATTGTTTTTATTTTTTGAAACTTGATAAGTTTTCATATGGTTCTTAGGGAACGTTTTTATATGAATAATTAGTGGATGGAAACCTTACTGGTGGGTTGTAATGGATAGTAATGAGTTATTATGCATGAGAAATATGTGTTTGGATATTTTTCTTCGTGAATGGTGGTGTTGGATATGGTGTCTATACTACCTATTCTTGTTTGATTAGTATGTTAAATAGGTTTTTGTGTTTCCATACTTCTTGTGCTTATGAATATTATAGTACTTTAATGTGTGTATCACCCATGGTTTCAAGTAATCAACCCTTCATTCATTTATTTTAATTATATAAAGTGTTTGGGTTAAGTTTGGGAAGGTTTGGATACCTTTTGGAATGTTTTGGGGTTTTTATACAGGTTCACGGTTTGAACATGGAGTGTGGAAACCGTTTAAATCCTACAGAAAACCATTTATAATGATACAAAGGCTAAGGGGAAGGTTCATGGGCAGGCACACAGTTTTTCCAAACCATGTAGAAGCCTAGGATAAACCGTGAAAATTGGGATAGTGGCCTTTTGCACGGTTGGTACAGGTTTTTCTAACCATGTGGACCAACTGTGTGAGGTACCCTTTGAGATAGAAGATGGTGCACAGTTAACACATGGTTTGTCTAACTGTGTGACTAACCATGCACGGTTTAAAAACAAGATCCATAAAAAAATGGATCTAAGTCAGGATTAGCCTTTAACCCATCTTTTTCCCCAAACCAACCCTAACATGGGATTTCTTCCTCTCGAAGGCTAAGGAATCTTTCCCCATAGATTTAGAGAAGATTTGAAGGTGTTTCTTAATGAATTGGAGTCCAGCTATCGCAATAAGTCATCGTTTATGGTTTTTTTCCTTAGATATACTATTCCCTCTCTCTCAGTTTCTTAGATATACTTTCACATTGGATGGATATAAAGTTTTTTTATGCCAAATACGATTAGATATGGCCTTGTTAATGATAAGGGAATATATCTAAGGTGTTTTTTTAGATATTTAACCCTATTTCATAGTAGTTTTCATGTTGTTATTCACTTTCACCATAAATTTTGAGGTAGGTGCCTTCAATCCCAACTCTTCTTTCTAGAACTAGAAGGACTGATTTTTAAAAAATAGAAATTGGTTGTGAAACTGATGTGAATTTATTGTTGGAAACCCTCTTTAGTGACAATTTATAGAATTATGGAAATTGGGAATTTTGTGGAAAGTGGAATTGGTAACTTGATTTTAAAATGATTGTTGGTTTTGATTCATGGAAAAGTGTTTTCAATAAAATTTTGGTTTTATTGAAATAGTTGTTTGAAAGGTTTTCAATAAAAGGATGGTTTTATTGAAATGGTTTTTAGCATTGGTTTTTGGAATAATGGTTGTGTGTGTTGATGTGTATTTGGGATGGATAAGGGTAAGAAGTCTCTCCCTTCATTAGTGGTATGGATAAGGTTTAAGACTTTCCCTTGTCAAAATGGTTCATTAAGTGGTAGATTATTGAAAGGATTACTCACCACTCTTGATTATAGGGAGTTATAGGTTTCATGAATGGTTGGATGTGTGGATATGGGGAATGTAATTGTAGTACCCCCAGTTTTTGGTAAGTAACCATTGTTTTATGATTTTTAAGTACATGAAGCATACAAGAGATGGTTGGGGAATGTTTGGAGACTTTTAAAGTGTAAAAGGGAAAAGTTTGGGGATGCACAGGATACACACGGTTTTCCCAAACTGTGCGGAAGCCGTGCAGGTGGTGTCACCATGGAAAGAGGAGACAACACGGTGTGCATACGGTTTGGGAAAACTGTGCGAGGAGGCCGTTCGGAGAACCCCTTCCAAGCAGTGACTACAGCACAGTTAGTGCATGGTTTGACTAACCATGCGTGAAGTCAAATTAGATCCTATTTTTAAGGATCTAATCTGTTTTATCTTTAAACCCACTCTTTTTTGCTCCTAGATGGCCCTAACTCGGGATTTCTCTCTGGTGAAGGTGGGAGAACACTTACTAGACGTTTTGGAAGCGATCCGGAGGGTTGCCTTGGTGTTTAGAGGCCGGTTGATCACGGTAAGTCTCATTTCCTTTAGTTTTCTTAGATCTCATTATTCCCTTTTGATGGATCCTTAGATCTACACCTATGGTGGGTAGATCCAATGTAGTGGATGAATTCTAAGTTGGGTTTTGGTCTTTTTGGTGATAGGGGAAGGAATCTAAGGAGGTTTCATGGTGTTTCAACCCATTTCATGGTTGGTTTTGCCTATTTTGTTGAGGTAGGTGGCTTCAATCTCGATTCCTCTTTCTTATAACTTGAAGGCTTAGTTCAATTTGATTTAATTACTTGGTTTTGATTTTGAAATTGTGGTGAAAAACATGTTATAAATCTTCTTTAGTGATGATTTATGGTTTTGATGGAATTGTGGAAATTGAAAGAATGGTTTGTGCAAAGTGTTTTGGTTTATTGATTTTAAAATAGTGATTTTAAAATATGGATTTGCTGGATTTGGGAAATGGTTTACGGGAAAAGGGTTTTCAATAAAAGGGTTGTTTTATTGAAATGGTTTTGGCATGGTTGGAATGGTGTGGATTTTGGGAATACTTGGTGTGTGTGTTCATATTTCATTTATGAGGATTTGTTGAAATATGACCTTGTGCTCGGTGCCAAAAGTGTAATGGAACATGGGGAATAATTACCCTGTCACAACCTAGTAGATCGACGATAGACTGCTCATGAGTATGGAACTGTCATAACGAAGCATGCATGGTTGATTTCACGGGTTGTGAAATGGTTGGTTGTGTGGATTTGTGAAATGGAATGAATGTGCCAAAATGGAAATGGGATTTTGATTGGAAACTTTGCTTGGTTGCTTTTCGTGAGAAAGATGGGTTTTTTTTGGAAAATGGTTTTGACATGGAACTTGTTATATTGTGAACTTTTTTGGAATTGTTTTATATAAATTGTTTTATATAAATTGTTTTATATAAATTGTTTTATATAAATGTGCTAACATGTTTTATCCTAGAGGCATGGGTTGGGAAGTCATCAGGGAAAACCTACTGAGTTTCATTACTCACCCCCTGCTTTGGAACGTTGGTGCTTTTGTAGATGTCATATATCGGGATGTTGGCAAAGGTAATGTGTCACATGTTTACAGTAATAATTCGTGATACTTGGGATGGTTCGTGACGTTGGATCTTGAAGCTGGTGGAGCATGGATTTCGGTTGTCGTCTTGTAGTTTTTGAGTTTGTCTTTCCACTGTTTACTCTAATTTAGTATTGGTTTCCACTATGGTACTTTTGGTTGGTTTATGATAAAAGAATTGGTTGAGTTGTCTTAGCTTTTATCATGCATCATTTAGTTGATATTGTTGGGTTATGGTTGTTGGCTCTGTGGTATGTTCTAAAAGGGTAAATCATCCCCCACTTGTGTTGAAACCCTTCAGCATTTATTGCCAGCCTTTGGCACCTTGGGGATGTCGCTTAAGGCCAAGTAATGACTTGTTGTATTCTCAAGCCAATGAGGATAAGTGGGTCATTATAAATGGTATCAGTTTGTTCGGTCCTTGGGGTAAAAATGCAATCAGCTTGTTCCTTTCTTCGTGGAACAAGTAGTCATCAGTTTTGTTGGTCTTGGCGTTGAATTCTTACGTGTCTATTCCTTGGGTGTTCATCTTAGGAAGGATTAATATTGTTAGAACATGGAATGTATAGCATAAAAATATATAGCTAACCTTTTTATGCTCAACTTCAGGTTACCAGGGAGTTGGGTACATAAGTGTTTTGGAGACACTTATAGGATAACAAATCTCATTGTCATGGGTTTAGCCAATGAGATGAGCATGACATGCAGTAGAGGAATGACTTCCCACTAGGACTGCATATATCATTTTGAGAAATGGATTATGGTTTTATGAAAATGTGTGATTTCTGAAAATTTTAAAATTGTTTTAAAATGAAAGATTTTGAGAAAGAGAATGGTTGATGTATTTGAAAAATAGATTGATTTTCAAAAGAAAGAAAAGATTTTGTTTAGAAATGGGTAAATGTGGAAAAGCTTATTGGTTGGAAATCATTATTGTGATAGTGATGTGATAGAAAATTAAAATTCTAAGCCTTCAGTTTCTAGGATGTGAGACTAATGACGTGCGTTGTTTGTATAGAAAATGGCACCCGTTAGGCATCGTAGAAACCAAACAGAAGAGGCTGCGGAGAATGAGGTCACACCTGATCCACATGTGAACCAGTAACTAGTCTAAAGTATAGTTCAAGCATTTCATACTATGGACACGGGGAATCAGAGGGATGAGTCAAGGAATGTAGACAATTCTATCCTTTTCTAGAAGCATAATCCACTAATCTTTTGGGGTGATTCTGAACTAGAAAGGGTGGAGGTGTGGCTGAGTAAGATGAATCGTATCTTCGATTTCATCAGCACACCAGCAGAACTGAAAGTGAAGTTGGCGACGTATATTCTAGAGTATCTTGCATGGAATTGGTGGGAGTTAGAGGTGCGGGATAAGGTGGATCAAGGCCTGGGATGGGAAGAATTTTCTAATAAACAATTCTATCTTCACAAGTTCAAGATCCAGAGGACAATGGAATTTTTCATCCTGAAATAGGAGAATCTCTCTGTCATGGAGTATTTGGCTAAATTCATGATTTTTTGCGCTTTGCACCGGAAGTTGCTACAATTGCGTCGCTGAAAGCACACATCTTTGAATCAGGGTTGTGATAGGATATTTGCTCGAAGATAGCTGTTCTCTATATTACAGATTATACGGAGATGGTAAACAGAGCAACAGTAGCTAAAAGAGACATCTTAGGAGTTATGTGAGGTGGAAGTATGATAATACCCACAGGAATGGGTGGGAACTCTAATGCTGGGAACAAGCAAAAGAGGGACAACTACTTACAAGGTGGGAGTGCGAATCAAAATCAGACGGCTGGATCGGTGAATCTTTCTCCATGAACCATGATGAAATCCAGGTGTTTTCAATGTGGCTCAATTGATCACATTAAATGATAATGTACAACACCACCGAGAGCATGCCACAATTGTAACAAGATAGGGAATCTTCAGTGATATTTTCACAGTGCTCCACGATCGGGTGTTCGTGACACTTCTCAGGTGTCGCAAGCATGTCATGCTTTGACAGGGCGAGGACAGAAAAATCAGTCTTTCTAGTAGAACAAATCTAGCTATGGTGATTCCAAGAATATCATGACTCCTCAGGCAGGACAATATCAACAAGGCAATAAGGAGAAAAGTGCAGCAACAAAGCAATTGTATGGAGCAGAACATGTGACTGTGGATGACCAATTTGGACCATCTACGGTGAGAGGTACGATTCTTTTGAATTCTACCCCCATGCAAGTTTTGTTATATACTGGTGTATCAAATTCGTTTCTTGCTTCTTGTATTGCTGATTTTCTGAACTTAAAACTTGAAATGATGCCTTCTGTGATAAAAATTCAAACTCCTCTCAGTTAAAGAAAATGTAGAGCCTTCATGTGTAGAGAATGTTCTATAACTATTGATAGAGATGAGCTGAAATGGGATTTCTCTATAATGGAGATGGATGTATATGATATAATCCTAGGTATGGATTGGTTTAAAGAGTTCAGGGTTCACATTGACCGTTATAACAGAATAGTCAGTTTCACAACTAAGGATGGCGTCAAGCATCTCTTTAGAGAAGAAAGAGTGGTGAAGGCAGGTGCAACAAGATTTTTGGCACTAGTAGTGGCAATGATATCTTACCAGTTTCCTACATTAAACTTGGAATCGATGGACGAGATCGCGAATAACAGTTTTCTAGTAGTCATGGATCAATTTCCTGATGTTTTTCCTGAAAATTTCTCAGGGTTACCACCTATAAGAGAAGTGGAATTTACGATTGATCTCCTTCAGGGGACCAGTCATATCTCACTTCCTTCTTATAGGATGGAACCAACAGAGATAAAGTAATTGAAAGTGCAGTTGGAAGAACTGGAAAACAAAGGTTTTATTTAGCCAAGCATGTCTCTATGGGTAGCACCCGTTTTTTTGTAATGAAATTATATGGAAATTTGAGGCTATGTGTGGATTATCATAAACTTAACCAAGTTACGATAAAGAATAGATATCCACTTCCACGCATTAATGATCCGTTTGATCAATTGAAGGGAGATCAGTGGTTCTCTAAGATTGAATTGTGGTCAGGATATCCCCAGTTGTGAGTTCGGAAGGAGGATATTCCAAAGACAGCCTTCTGAAGAAGATATAGACACTATGAATATGTAGTCATGCCTTTTGGTCTTATGAATGCACCAGCGGTCTTTATGGCATTGATGAATCATATATTTCATTGATATCTGAATTCTTTTGTTGTGGTGTTTGTGGACGACATATTGGTGTATTCAAGAACAAGGGCTGAGCATGAGAAACACTTGATGATAGTGTTTGAAATCTTGAGAGACCATCAGTTATATGCCAAATTATCAATGTGTGATTTTTGGATACAAGAGGTACGCTTTCTGGGCCATGTTGTTTCTGAGAAAGGTGTTTCAGTGGATCCAGAAAAGATAAAAGCTGTTCTTTCTTGGCAACCACCGAAGAATGTGTTCGAGATACGAAGTTTTCTTGGTCTATCTGGTTATTACCGACGCTTTGTGTGTGATTTATCACGACTAGAGTCACCTATGACAGATTCGAAAAAGAAGAATGCTCCATTACAATAGATAAAAGAATGTCAGAAGTCTTTCCAGGAACTAAAGGTTCGTCTTACATCGGCACCCATCTTGATCTTGCCTAAATCAGGAAATGGGTATGTGGTGTATTGTGATGCTTCGAGACCAGGTTTGGGTTGTGTTCTCATGTAAGGAGATCATGTGGTTGCTTATGGATCAAGATAGTTGAGAGTGCATTAGAAGAATTACCCAACACATGATTTGGAGTTAGCTGCAGTTTTCCATGCCTTGAAGACTTGGAATCATTATCTCTTTGGTGAGAAATTCACTATGTTTACGGATCATAAGAGTTTGGAGCATATTTTCTCACAGTGAGATTTGAATCTGAGGCAATGGAGATGGATGGAGTATATTCAAATGTTCAACTTTGACTTGATGTATACACTGGGTAAGGGCAATTCCGTGGCCAATGCATTAAGAATAAAGTCGTATGCTCAGTTGGAAAAATAAGCTTCAGATGAGTGGCAGTTGATGTCAATCCTAACCGACATGCGTATGGAATGTGAAGACCGATCTCAGGTTACAGTTTTCTTTCCAGTTGCGTTTGTTCCTGATTTGGTGGAGATATTAAAGGAGGCACAAACATCTGATGTAGATTGTGTTTCAATGAGTTCAAAACTCAATGGTGGAGAGACCATTGAGGGATGAAAGCTGGATGGGAGTTCAGTTTTGCAGTTTCGAGATCGGATGGTTGTACCTTTAACTACTCAGGAACAACTCCTTTATGCTTACCACCATTCAAGATGGGTTGTACACCCAGGTACACAGAAGATGTATAAGGCATTTAAGGTGAAGTTTTGGTGGAGCGTCATAAAACAAAAGGTAGATGAATTTGTTTCAAGGTGTTTAACTTGTCAGAAAGTAAAGGTAGAACATTAACGACCAGTAGGTATGTTTCAGTCTCTACCAATTCCAGTGTGGAAATGGGAGCCGATAGCTTTGGATTTCGTTACAGGTCTCCCAAGAATGGTTCTGAAGAACGATGCCATATGGGTGATAGTGGATTGGCTTACCAAGTCGGCCGATTTCATTCCTATTCTTGAATCTAATATGGTGGAGTATCTATCCAAAATCTATATCTAAGAAGTGGTAAAGAGACATGGCATACCAGTTTCAATCAAGTCAGACAGAGATCCAAGGTTCACATCTCATTTCTAGTGATTCTTACAGAAAGCCCTGGGAACTCAGTTGAATATGAGTACGACATATCATCCTCAAATGGATGGACAATCCGAAATGATGATACAGACGTTGGAATAAATGTTGCGGTCTTGTGTAATGGATTTTGGTGGCTTGTGGGAAGAGGATTTACCTTTAGTAGATTTCTCATATAACAACAGTTATCAGGACTCGATACACATGGCTCCATTTGAAGCATTGTATGGGCGTCCTTGTCGTTCTCCACTTTGCTGGGTGGAAATAGGTGAGACTTCACTATTTGGGCCGAGCCTTGTCCAAGAAACAACAGAGAATATTCAGTTGATAAAAAATAGGATGGAGATAGAACAGAGTCGTCAGAAATCTTATGCAGATCATTGCTGAAGACCGTTGTCATTTTCGGTGAGTGATCATGTCTTTTTGAGAATCTCTCCAAGGACTGGACATCGTCATTTTGGGAAGTAGGTCAAATTATCTCCTCGATATATAGGCCCTTTTGAGATACTAGAACGGGTCGGAAAGGTGGTGTATCGGTTGGCATTACCACCACAGGTCAGTGTAGTGCATAATGTGTTCCATGTATCTCAGTTGAAAAAGTATTCACTTGATCCTGACCATGTGATCATATGGGATCACGTTGACCTAAAGTCAGATGATTCGTTGATACATATCCCGGTACGGATTGTGGATAGGCAAGAGAAAGTATTGCGTGGAAAAATCATCGGTCTAGTGCGGGTTTTATGGCAGCATGGTCAGATTTAGGAAGAGACTTGGGAACGCAAGAAAGAAACGAAAGAGCAGTGGTAAGAACTCTTTCAGGCAAGCCATGGTTTTCTACATTCTGGGGACGGAAAGGCCAATTGTGGGGATAATGAAGTACCCATGGTTTCTGGTAAGTAACCCTTGTTTTATGATTTTTAAGTACATGAAGCATACGAGAGATGGTTGGGGAAAGTTTGAAGACTTTTAAAGTGTAAAAGGGAAAAGTGTGGGGATGCACAGGCTACACACGGTTTTCCCAAACCATGCGGAAGACGTGAAGGTGGTGTCACCATGGATAGAGGAGACCGCACGGTGTGCACACGGTTTGAGAAAACCATGCGAGGAGGTCATACGGAGTACCCCTTCCAAGCCGTGACTACCACACAGTTAGTGCACGGTTTGACTAACTGTGCGGAATGACCGTGTGCAAAGTCAGCTTAGATCCTATTTTAAGGATATAATCGGTTTTATCTTTAAAGCCAATCGTTTTTTCTCCTAGACGGCCCTAAATCAGTATTTCTCTCTGGTGAAGGTGGGAGAAAACTTACTAGGCATTTTGGAAGCGATCTGGAGGGTTTCCTTGTCTTTTAGAGGTCGGTTGATCACGATAAGTCTCATTTCCTTTAGTTTTCTTAGATCTCCTTCTTCCTTCTTGATGGATCCTTAGATCTATGCCTAAGGTGGGTAGATCCAAGGTAGTGGATGACTTCTAAGTTGGGTATTGGTCTTGTTGGTGATAGGGGAAGGAATCTAAGGAGGTTTCATGGTGTTTTGACCCGGTTCTTGGTTGGTTTCGCCTATTTTGTTGAGGTAGGTGGCTTTACTCTCAATTCCTCTTTCTTAGAACTTAATGGCTTAGTTCAGTTTGATTTAATTGCTTGGTTTTGATTGTGAAATTTTGGTACAAAGCATGTTATAAATCTTCTTTAGTGATGATTTATGGGTTTGATGGAATTGTGGAAATTGAAAGAATGGGTTGTACAAATTGTTTTGTTTTCTTGATTTTAAAATAGTGATTTTAAAATATGGATTTGCTGGATTTGGGAAATGGTTTGCAGGAAAAATATTTTCAATAAAAGGGTTGTTTTATTGAAATGGTTTTGGCATGGTTGGAATGGTGTGGATTTTGGGCATACTTGGTGTGTGTGTTTATATTGAATTTATGAGGCTTGGTTGAAATATGACCTTGTTCTCGATACCAAAAGTGTAATGGAACATGGGGAATAATTACATTGTGACGACTTGGTAGATCGACGAGAGACCGTTCATGAGTATGGAAGTTTCATAACGAAGCCTGCATGGTTGATTTCATGGGTTGTGAAATGGTTGGTTGTGTGGACTTGTGAAATGGAATGAATGTGCCAAAATGGAAATGGGATTTTGATTGGAAACTTTGCTTGGTTGATTTTGGTGAGAAAGATGGGTTTTTTTGGAAAATGGTTTTGACATGGAAATTGTCATATTGTGAACTGTTTTGGACTTGTTTTATATAAATTGTTTTATATAAATGTGCTAACATGTTTTATCCTAGAGGCATGGGTTGGGAAGTCATCGGGGAAAACCTACTGAGTTTCATTACTCACCCCCTGCTTTGGCATGTTGGTGCTTTTGCAGATGTCATAAACCAGGATGTTGGAAAAGGTAAAGTGTCACATGTTTATAGAACAACTTCGTGATACTTGGGCTGGTTCATGACGTTGGAGCTTGGAGCTGGTGGATCATGGAGTTGGGTTGTCATTTTGTAGTTTTGGAGTTTGTCTTTCTGCTATTTACTTTGATTTAGTATTGGTTTTTTCTATAACACTTTTGGTTGGTTTATGATAAAAGAATTGGTTGATTTGTCTTAGCTTTTATCATGCATAATTTAGTTGATATTGTTGGGTTATGGTTGATGGCTTTGTGGTATGTTCTAAAAGGGTAAATCGTCCCCCACTTGTGTTGAAACCCTTCGGCATTTATTGCCAGACTTTGGCACCTTGGGGATGTCACTTAAGGCCAAGTAATGACTTGTTGTATTCTCAATCCAATGAGGATAAGCGGGTCATTAAAGTAATGGTTATGCAAAAATGGAACTTGTGAAATGGTTTTAAAGTATTGTTTGGCTGTTTTCCTTGGAACTTGATATTGTCTTGAGAAAAAATTACTATGGAACTTGTTTAAATTATGATATAAACTATTTTAGAAATTATTTTATATAAAGTGTTTTATGAAAGTGTGCTAACATGTTTTAATCTTATTAAATAAGTATCAAAATTTCAAATTAATAAATTTAAATAATTATCTACCATGTCCTGAAAATATTAAAATTTTAAACTAAACACAAATGAGTTAAAAATGTGTAAAGGTTTTCTACAGTACTAACATAAAAATAGTTACTAAGCAAAAAAAAAATATTCATGTGATTATGAATTTAATTACTCAATTTAAAATGGTGGAATATCTTAAAATATCATGGATTTAAATTACCAATTATCTAATTTATGGTAATTAATGTCATTACTAATTTAGGTTTTAGTTCCATAAAAATTCCATTTTACTTCAGAAAATAAAACATAAGAAGACCTAATCATAATTCAATGCCAAAAATAATAAATACACAATAGAAAGATAAAGTATACTTACCATGTTCTCAAAACAATTTTTTATATTCTATCAATTTTATCCAAAGTACACTTACTCATGACAAAAAATAAGGTTATATATCATGTCACCCTTTCTAGAGCATCATCAATCAGAAATCACATAAATTATGTCATCATACTGGAAATTATTTTACTAGTTAATGATACAAAAATCTCATTGGCTAAACCCACAATGAAGAGGGTATGACAAACCTAAAAGTTTCTTAGAAATTTTTTTATACTGAGACCACCCCGGTATCCTGATGTTCAACATAAAGTGGTTATATATTTCTTTATATTCTATAAATTTCAAGTTCTGAAATTTCTATATACTTGCTACCATCCCAAGATAATAGACCAGATAAGACTTATACAATTTTTAACATCCCCACCCAACTCATTGGCTTGGGTTGGGTTGGAGGTGACACTAACATTATGTGACATTCCCAAGACACTAAATGCTAGAAATAAATTCCAAGGGCTTAATAAAACATCAATGGATGATTTTACCTAAAAAATAGAAACTAATAGGATAAAATCTTAACAACCAAACCAAATATACAATTCATGTGTATAAATAATAAAAATCAAGTAAAAACCAAAAAAAAATATCAAAAAAGTAGTATAAAAGTATAAAAAAAGACTTGAGAAACCAAAATACTTCCCAAAATAGAAACACTAATGTGGAATCATTCCAATGATTCTATAAAGAAACTCCAATATCTAAAAAACTATCCTAAGGAAGTAGAATAAATAGTATGCACTAGAGAAAAATGAAACCTTACCTTTACCCATGTCAAAAAGAACAATGTATGCATATGCACTAAAGCGCATATATAGGGGGTGACTAATCATTACCAGTAGGATTTCCCCAATATACTTCCCAGCTCACACCACTAGGATAAGAACACATTATATTTACCATTTAAATAATAATTTATAACAAAATAGGAATATAAAAATAGTTATTCAATTTAAAATAGTTTAAATTGAAAGAAAAACAATTTATCTATAAAAAATAGTTCAAGCATAACATTTTAACTAAAAACTTTTATATTAATTCCTTTCCACTTAGAATACCCATTACATTTTTCCCTTTCTCTCTCTCTATCACACTCATGCATATTGAATTATAGTTCCATAATAATGAGTGGTTACTCATCGATCCACAAAGTTTTCATAAGGCACCAGATACTGTAGTAGGTACTGTTTGATACTATAGCAGCTGGAACTATTCATCCATTTGGGCCTTTCGGCCATCGATTTGGGCCTTGGGTCCTTCAAGGCTTTTGGTCCAACCAAGGCCTTTAGGCCAGTTTATTCTCAAGGACTTCAGGCCACCTTAAGGCCTTAGGGTCACCCCAAGGCCTTCAGGCCACTTGAATTAAGATGTACTAGTTTGACTACAAGGAACAAGGATTCAGATGAGGATTTAGGGCAGGCACATTCACTAGAGCAGAGCTAACCAGATTTAGAAGAATGAGAGGGTATGACTTTTCCATCGGTACTAAGCCTACGCAGCTTTGAATAGTATAGCTATCCGACCTACCCTGTAAAGTTAGAGTGCTGGTGTCATGACATATGTTGGGTAGGGGAAGTTCCAAGTGGTCTTGTCTGGGTGATTCTCTCTAAGACCTATGGGTCATGTAATTGTCTCTAAGCCTTAGGTCCTTGTAAGGGTTCCAACTCACCCCTTGAAAGGTGGATTATCAAAATAATAAAAAATGAAGGCCTTCGGGCCATTCCTACTGATAAAGTGGCTAATCTCTAGGTTCCCTAATGGAAGACACTCGTTATTTAGGGTCACATCCAGTGAAAATGCACTCATTACAACAATATATTCCAAGTTATCATATCAATTCACTCAACATAAACCATATCTTCCCTTTAAAATATTTCATCAAACATCATTATTGTGTTAAAGAAAAAATATAATTTTAAAAATGTAATTTTAAAATTATAAAATAAAGGAGGATTTCCAAATGCCATTCAAATTCCCATGTTCCAAATCTTAAACCAATATCCTTTCCTTCAAGAAATAATTCACCATTTTATTTTCAAATTCAAGCAAAAATTTTAAATAAAACCAAGCCTTCAAGGTCTAAAATAAGTGGAAAAGAGAGAGAAGCCACCTACCTCCCAAAGGATGATGACAATGAAGAAAAACACAAAGAAACTTCTTAATCTAGGATCACAACACATTTCCCTTAATAGATCCAATAATAACCTCATCAAAACACATCATGTATCATAGATATATCCACAATAGATTAGATATAATGTTCCAGGTGAGAGGATATGAGAATATCTAAGGATAAAGAGAGGAAACAAAGACTTAACATTGATTTCGGAGATCCAACACACATTTATTCATAAAAACCATTCATCGGATCAAATGGAACCACCAAGAATACCTAGGGAAGGAGAAGAGTTTGAGAAACAAAGAAAATATTGAGTGTTTTGGAGGTAAAATCAGATTTAAACACAATTTTTTGGAGCATTTAATGCATATCTCATGATCAGGTTGAATGGTTTAAGAAACCATGTACTAAGAATTCACTTTATAATGAACATCACCTAGGAATACACATAGTTGTGATGCATGGTTTGGAAAAACATGCACCAATCGTGAGATGATTATGTCTCCAAACCATCCCCTAACACAGTTGGTTCACACAGTTTTACAAACCACATACCAAATGTGATTCTACCACTATCACCACCCATATGGTTTCTACTATACTGAACATGGTTTGTAAAAATCATGTGGTAATCATTCACCTTCCCAAAACCTCTTTCACGGTTTCTAAGATAATTTTCATGGTTTCTCATAATTTTGATCAAATCGTGCACCCTTAAAACCCTTCCAAAACACTCCAAAACCATCCAAAAACTCCCAAAACGCAACCCAATTGTTATATTACTTCAAAATACATAAAAAAAGGGTAAAATGTTTGAAACAAGATGTGTTTCATGGTATTACCAATCGATTCTTATTGGTACTATGCTTGTACCATCCATGTCTAGTTTCTCTTTAATACCCAGTAATGACTTTATATCAACTCGAGAAACTACCAAAATGGGGTATTGGATTTTGGTACATGGAATCCATTCTTGAATTAATATAAAATTTTCAATCACATGTAGCTAAAAATTACTTCTCCCTATTGGAATCATTTTTTATACCAAATAATATATCACTTGTATTGGTAAATATAAAACCATATCTATGGTTTTAACTTTCTAATGCAGTATGTGTCTCTGGAATAATTCCTCCCACTATGACTTGTGTAATTTAATGTTCCTATTCCAAATAGTGTATCTAGATCCAAGATTCAAATGAAAACTTTATTTATTCTTCCATTTCAAATAGATACACTTCCCTCATAGAAATACACTTGGTATGATTAATAAATTTCTATCTTGGGTTGCTTAGTGTCCTTAGTGGATATAGGATAATCAACTAAGATAAAATTTGTGGTTTATTGAGGTACATTTGAAGCTAAACCAGATTTAAAAAATGGTTCCCATCAAAACACCTGTGGTTGTGACATAATGTACTCCCATCACAATATATTAGTTAATTTATTTGGAATTAGATTAGTTTTTATACTACTATTTGAAAAATAATTTTATAAAGGAATCATAGAAAACATAATATAAATAAATATATATATATAATTATCTTCATAAATCCACATTATAATTTCATCATCTTATGATGAGAATAAGGTAATGTTATTTTATGAAAACCTTTAATCTATATATAAATGATCGATAAATACTTGGTTAAGATATAATCTGACAAACCATCCTATAGGATCCTATATATTCCTTACCAAGTGTGTTCATTTGTTCTTTGAGAATTCTTAAAATATATTTATGGAATATCATGGAGTATATGTAATTAACTCTAGATTCTCCTTAGAATATATTAAACTATTTGATATAATTGGTTCTATAATACTTTTTTCATACCTTTATTTCTAAATGTTTCTTTTTCTAAAACTTGATAAGTAAGTTTTTCAGCATATGTAGTGATTTAGATCATTGAGGCTAAACACTTTTCTAGATATAAAATTTTAAACTAATTTTAGTTTTACTTGACAAAGAGTTGTCTTTTTAGAATTGGGTATGAGTGTTATATTTTATATTAATCATTGTTTTATTGTTGGATATAAGCGATTAAAGAATTATTGAGCTATTAGTTAAGTATTAAATACTATAACAACATTTATTATGTAGTTGGGGTTTGGATTAGTGGTAAACACCCTGTAGTGCTACAAGAAAAATGGAGGTTAAAAACCCATTGGGTGCAGGTACTGTAGCATTACTGCAGCGCACTGTAGCAGCGACAACACTGTAGCAACAATGGGAACTATAGTGGCAGCAGGGCACTGTAGTAGTGGGGGTACTATGCGATACTATAACCGTTGGGTACTGTAGCAGTACTATTCACAGAATGGGCCTTGGGACAAAAATTTGGGCCTACGGGCCATATAATGGGATAAATACCCTCTCGACCTTCAGGATATGTAATGGATCTCCATCTACCCTGTTAAAAGAGGTATTTGCTTTGCTTTAATAATAAATGAGGCTTTAATCCCAACCTTTAAAAAAAATTGTTCCATAAATGAAATAATGTATCATTGTGTCTAACTGGACATTGAGATAAATGTTTTTGTAAAACATAATAAAAATAATAATTAAACTTGAATTAATATTATTGAAAATGAAGTTATATTCTTCTCTCACTGATACATGAATCACCCTCTTCAGATACCTTGAGAATGCACCTCACTTTTGGTAATATTTCTATACTTTCTTGGTCCCTGTATTCAAAAACACATATTTGATAGGTATATTGTATTTTAATACCCAAAAGTAATATAAAAGTAATATTTCAATGATGAATATATCTAAGTGGAAGATTCTACTTTCTTCTTCTTCAGTTCATTATAATTAATCTTCCAAGGACCTTTCTTTCCACATGAGAATCAAGTAGACTTCTTCTCACACTTTTTATTGAGAATATTTTTTCTTTTCAAAGGATGTTTTAAAGACACCATATAAATTTAACTAGACAAGGGATTTTCAAACTAGTATTTCATTTTGTTCGCTTTAAGGGTTGAGGAACAACTATCCATCAATTTCTTATCTTCTTGATGAAGCATCGATAAAATATTAATGAGTGATAGATTGTTCACACTGTACTTGGAGAATCTTGGTGGTGGGGAGTATAATATGAG
Source organism: Viscum album (assembly GCA_963277665.1). Lineage (NCBI taxonomy): Eukaryota > Viridiplantae > Streptophyta > Magnoliopsida > Santalales > Viscaceae > Viscum > Viscum album. Next base: position 1,389,076,051 of record OY728151.1, on the reverse strand, counting down.
ATGAATGGATAATTTCTTAGCCAAATGGAAGACAAAATTTTTCGAATTGATCAATATACCCCAATATATTGAAGGCATGATCAATATTTAGGTTCCCTTCTTCCACTTTACACTAGTATAATCTAATGAAAATATTATTTATCTTGAGCCTCTCTTTATCCTTCTCAAGGGATAATAGATTAGTTTTCAAGGTATAAGTATCCATATCTTTATGCTTCATTATTATCTCTAAAAACATAGCTGATAGTATAATGAAATGAACCTAATATTCATTCTCTATGAATCTTCTATATAATACCTTTTCACCCTTACTCTCTCACTGAGGTGGAAGATCTGTAATAGAGGATTCTAACACATAACCTAAAACATACAATAGTAAAGAAGTGTATAAATGATTATACCCATATTATAATTTGGTTCTAGATAGTACATGTTTTTTTTCAGAAATGATCATAGTGTACTCGTGGTTTTTTTAGATTTTCTACATTAAAAATAAAATCAGGTTTTTGTACTTTATATTGATTATAAAAATGTGTTGTAATAAATTTTATTTATTAGAATCCCACTATTTTATCAAATTATAATATCCTTCACCATTAGATTTATAACACACTTTATCATGAATATTATAGTGTTAAGGATCCATATTTCCCTTCTTATAACCCATATGGGGACTTGACATGTTATTTGAAACTATTTAGGTAGGTAGGTCTTTCCAACTACATTAACTCATAGCTCCTTGATCTGTTGACTGGACTCCCCTATCCTAAAATCCTAGACATGGATTTCCTTAAAACCTAGAGATTATTTGCAGTAAGTCCCATGGAGGTGATCAACCCTTGATATCAACTAGGTCAATTCAGCCCAAAATTTTTGTTAAATACCCCCCCGATAATTGAAAGTACCTTGATAGAGGCTAGTCAATCACTTTAAATTATAATTATATATTACTTCAAGTAATTGAAGGATATACAACTTAATATTTAATTGATGGATTTTTATACTTTATATGAAACTATTCAGTATTTTATCTATTTACATACTTGTTAATATTATGTGGATTTTAAATAATTAATTAATTATATCTTGATATAATAAGACAAAAATAATCCATTTATATCTATTGGAAACTAAAATACTGTTCTATTTATCATGCATGTTACTATGTGATCTCACTCACATCTTTATCCATGTATAAGTAGAAAAAATCATCAAGTAAATATTTATTTTTTATCTTTTCATGATTTTTAACCATTCTATGTGATCATATAACATATATGCATTCACAAAATTAACCACGTAATACAAAAATAAATAAATAACAACATGATCATGAGCTGTTATCTAGTGGATGATCTATCAAGTGGATAATGGATCAATTGAGACCCTATGGGAATACCTCTATTTGTGACCTAACTTGTATCGTAGTGCCTATCAAAATCCCATGAATTTCACTCATTTAGTGTCATGTAAATCTCAACTCCAACTGCATCATTGCGAACATATTCAATCTTTACAAAGTGTACTCATTCATAGGTGAGGGGAACTAAAGATGTGAAAATTACATTTTATTATAGAAATATAGACATGTCGGACCTTATATATTTAAAGACAGAGGGATGATACACTGATCATCAAAATGAAAAATAACTATTATATTTTAAATATAAAATGTAATAATTAAATTACATACATAAATAACCAAAAATTAATAAGTCAATGTTAGCTCATGATTAGTCAAGATGTGATAATATTACATAATAAAAATTAAAAATTCGAAAATTTTACTCAAGGTACTTTTAATGCAATAAAATCACTTTAAAATAATTTAAATTAATTATCGATACATCCCATGTCACTTGAAATAATTTCTATATATTCAATTCAATTTAAGTTTATTTATGATTTTTTACAATATTTCAGGTTCATTTGGATTCGAAACAAGCTCTATAAGGGAAAATCGACCCTCGATGGGACTGGTTGGGTTGAGTGGGTTAGATCATACCTGACTTAGACCAACATGGTTTAGGTGACCTGAAACTATTCTAGTCCATAGTGGGGATATCTATTTGCATGGGTTCCAGGGTTTGATAGCCCTAAATTCGAGTGAAAGGTACTATTTTTTTAATTAATCCAATCCACACACTGTTCAGGTGTTTGGAAACCAACGTCTTCCCATAAATTTGGGGGGGGGCTTAGATTCAATGTTGTTGGTGCTGAACACTTGCTTAATTTAATTTTTTATAATTTATTTTACTGTCAACCACATGTGATGTAGTCCCCCTTCTATAGATGGACCTCCTCTTTGGTAAGAACATTCCATTCCAGCAATCTAGACCCCCTCACCCCTTCCACAAATATATAAATTATTTCATTTTTTGTTAAAAAATTCATCAATCTTTGATCGACTATATCTTGCCCATAAAAACTTCGATCGATGCGACGTTAGTGGCATTGAGATCATATCAAATCTTCAGGAGAGACCCATGTTGCTATGTATTTTTTACTTTTTCTTGACCATTATCATAAGTTAATCTTCCCTTATTTGGAGGGCCTCCTGTGTATAATATATTTCTTCTTCTTGCACCTGTGAGTAATTGTTCCATGTATTGAAAGAATGATCACTTAAAAACATCATGGAAGAATAATTTGTTATGGGTTTTTTAGAAAACAATTAAAACTATATAAAATGTGAAAATATAAAAATTAAAGTAAACAACTGATTAGATCCCTAGGAATGATTCCAGTTTTGACACATTCCAATCATAGGATGTGGAAAAAGAAATTTATTTTCCTAATGCAGTATAGAGGCTGACTAGGGTAGTCTTACTTGAGGAGTTTTCTCAATTATTCACATACTTATTCTATATCACATAAACTACTTTTTTTTGTTTTATCTTTTATAAAAATAAATTAATTTAAAATACATTCAATATAAAAAAATATTAAACTTATATTAAAATAAAATTCTAAGAGAATGAAGTTAGGAAGAAAGCACTTGGCCTTTGTGATTTGGTTAGTGGGTTCCATTATTCTATTTTTTGGTGTTTAGATTAAATTTGATAATTCAATTATGTGATCTCATTCATGATTTAGTATTATTTTATTTATTGTTGTGAAATCTTAAATTCCTATAGCAATCTCAATTCCACCTCCTCCTATAATCAAGGTTGGTGACACACCTCCATCGAGTGGGTGACATCTACAAGGACCTGGCTCTATCATATGACATTTCATCCACTAAATGGCTCAACTCCATCGTATGAAGAGCTTGTATTCAGTAGAAGGTAGGGAAAAGTTTTAATAAAATAATATAAACGAGTTTGAGATCAATGTCATGGTGGAAAATCTACGCACCCATGCACATCACCCTTTCTCATCAAAAACTTAATAAAACATACGAATTTAAGTGCAGAATGAATGAAATTACCACATACCTCTACTAGGAAAAGCCTTAAGCTAGACCTTCAGTTTTTTAGGGTATGAGGTCATGGTGGAATGAGAAAGAAAGAGAAGAATTAGATTAGGGTTGGAAAAGAAAGCTGTAAAGACCTGTATTTTCTATGTATTTTTTTTAATTATATGGAATTATTGAAAGTATGCAAAAATTGACGGTGTCTGATTCCGAGGCTCAGTGTGCCCGAAATTAATTTCTGAACTCTTTTTTTTGGGTACGTTTAGTAAACACATGAGCGGCATTTTCTAACTTTTGAACTGTTGTTATGATTAAAAATCTGAGGGTACTATTGAATCCACAACATGAAGATTCTCTTAATGGAGGCTTTACTTTGACCTCAGTAGGTCTGGAGAAAAAGTTAAGTTTTGTGAATTTTTAAAAGAAATGAAATAAAATAATTTTATTATTTAATTTTCTTTCTTCTCCACCAATGGATAAGCAGAGTGTGGGGCCAGCGATGTGTCAAGCCAATAAATGGCTTGAGCTATCAATCTTAAGCAATGATGTCATTGGGGAATTATGAAGGTTTCTAATTAATGAGCCCCCATTAATTCCCCACGTCATTACTTACCCTCCCCCACTCCTATATATAGAGTTTGGGGAGGGGTATCGGCATAGCTTCACCAAGAAACGAAGTGCTAAAGGATTATTGAGAAACCGAACCCTTAGAGGACGAACCCGATCCCAGTGGGAGGTGATAGGTGACACCGAACTACGAACTGAAGGATGATGTATGAATGGTGTCATTGGGAATCGTTTGCAGGAACAAAGAACATGGACCAACTGAGTAATGGGTTGATCCGCGATATTCATTTTCCCGGGAGGTTGTTGCGGGGTATCTTTGTAGGGGTTTGATTGTTCTTTAATTCGATTGATTATTAAACCCCTAATCCCCCTCATGTTTACGAGATAATGCGAAGGGTGTGGGCCTAACGAACCCAGCCCGAACCCTCCGCTATCTTGCTATCCTTGCGCCTCCATAGAAGAATGCCAGCGCAGTGACACCAACCTACATTGGAGATATCATGCCGATGCATGCCACAAGAGGAGGCCAAGGCACAAAGTCGTGACGGTCAACGGATCGGTTGGCACCGGCTGGCCGTAGAGGATGCACGACACACTGTCGCATGCCACCAGTCGGCAAAGGGGGACGCGGCTTGTTAGCCACGAAGATCATAGGAAGGTGGTCGGAACACCGGCCAGCCGTGGGGGGCAGAGTGGTGCACCGTCACGCGCCACTGCAGAAGTCGACCTGTACACCGGCCGAACACGACTGAATTGGACAGACCCGCTCCCACGGGTCCCGTGTGCCCCCTGGCGGTGCCACGTGGTGGCTAGGGGCGGACCCCCCTTGCGGGTCGTGCTGCTCGCGGCCGGGCTGCCGCCCAGTGGGCAGCCCCCTTGCAGGCCATGCCATACGTGGTCTAGGCCGACCCCTTGTGGGCCGCGCCCTACACAGGCTGGGTCAGCCCCTTGCGGGTTGCGCCCTACGCGGGCTAGGCCGCCCCCTTGCAGGCTTCCCATTGCGGGCTGCCCATTTCTGGGTTGGGCCACCCTTTGCAGGCCAGGCCGCCCTTTCAAGCCACCCCCTTGAGGTCCGAGTTGGACCTTATCCCAGCCCCAACTAGGTCAGGCAGGGTCGGTCCGACCAGGTCGGACCGGGCCCAGTCTAATCGGGCCCAGAAACACTTAAAGGGCCATATCTTGAGAACCAAAAGTCTGTTTGATGAACCGTCTATGACGTTGGGATCCTTGGACCGAGAAGATCCTTATGATATAATACACCTAAGTCTTGGAGAAATTTAGAGTATGGCCGAGTTAGATCGAACCCGAATCCAACTGGGCCCCCAGAACTAAAAGCCTTATAACTCACATAATGAGCATCTGATTGACGCACCATCTGTCACGTTGGAACCCTTATGACATGAAGGTTCTTTAGGATACTCTTTTGAGGATATTAGTGGTAGTTTAGGTATGACCGATATCTCGAGGGATAGATTCTACGGAGCTCGAGCGCACTGGGTGTGAGGAATCTAGTGGCTGACATTGAGACGTAGGTTGGAGACAGATCATACAGAGGTTAGTAACTATTGACTTAGGGCGGGTCAGATCCTATGAGGGTCATTGATGGGGTTAGTACCTATCGATCCTGTGTGGGTCAGCGCTCAACGATCCTCTATGGGTCATCGCATACCAATCCTATGTGGGTCAGATCCTGTGTGGGTCAGTGCTCAGTGATCCCGTGTGGGTCAACGCATACCAATCCTATGTGGGTCAAATCCTATGTGGGTTAGCACTCAGTGATCCTGTGTGGTTCAGTACATACCTGTCCTATGTGGGTTAGATCCTCTGTGGGTCAACAAAGGTTAGTACCTATCAACTCTGTGAGGGTTAGATCCTGTGTGGGTCATTGCGAGGGTTAGTACCCATCGATCCTATGTGGGTCAGACTCCGTATGGTCATCTGTAGTGCCTCTTGATATAATAATATGATCTAGATTTGCGAATAATAATATGTACTTCCATACTTCACTAATACCCGGTTAGACCGGAGACTCTGGTTTGAGTTGTATCTATTGCTTGTGCTTTGTGATTGAGATCATGCATTTTGGTTTTTCCTTTGTGGAATTATGAGAGACCTTCAGGAGTCTCGAGGTCCCTACTGAGTATTTTTATACTCACCCCTGCACGAGCTTTTCCTGCACCTTGTTGTGTCTTGTGCAGAAGATGAGTAGTAGGGCTGAATCTAGAGGGAGAGAGGACCAGCCGGTACATGGAGGAGATGGGATGACATGGAGTGCTGTGGAGACGATCTGTACCTACCCTTTCAGTAGGATCCTCGGTGGATGATCCAGGAGATACTTTTTACTTTTTAGTTATATCTTTACTTTTCATTTGTACTTGTACTTTATGGTTGGGCTTGTATTTATGGCCCCTTTACTTTCAGCACTCTTTTTTCTATGGAAGTTTACGTCGTGGATGCTTCTTTTTGTGTTCCTAGGTTCTGTGTTTGTACAGGTTTAAAGTAAATGTCTTCCCATTATAGGGATATTCTTTTCCAATGCTAGTCGTCAGCCCTTGGCCAATGGAAGGCTGGCTTGGGGTAGTCACGGCACGGTCCCCAGGGGATGGGTCGTGATGAAGTGGTATCAAAGGATTCGATTCTACTAAATAACTAGGACTCTGATCTTTTCTATGTGGAAATAGTGTTAGGTGTTATGAGTGTGGTTTTCAGTTCAGAGAGTCCAGTTTTGGTGCGGCAGCTGACGTATCAATACACCATGACCTTGAATTATGATTTCCGACTCAGTACACGGAAACGCTGATTGCGTGCATTTTGAAAATCTTTTTTTGGGATCTCTTTGAGTCAGCTCACCATGTATAACTTTCAACCATGGAACACCTGTTTTATTTCAGGATATTTCTACGTAGATAGCCAGCCAGGATTCCCAAGAGAGTACATGATGACGGCCCACCGATCGATGATGCCTCAGTACAGGGCCCTCTTACCGTGTTAGCACCTTCAGGTTGTATACTAGCAACACCACTACCCATTGGGAAGTCGTTTCCACTAGCTCCACCATTAGAGGATGCATGCTGACTGAGCGCGTTTCATGAGTTCCAGCGGCAGAGGCGTCCAAGGTTCTGAGGCAAGACAGACCCGCAGGCGGCTGAGGACAAGCTGGTGGCTGTGGCCATAGTTTTTCACTTGGTTGGGATACTAGCTAACCTTATAGTGATCCTAGTAGCCATTATTTTTCAGTAAGAAATAGGGAGATAGTGGGTATTGATGCTCCAAATACACGATGAGGTGATACTAGTCTGGGCGGACTTCAAGAGCCTATTCAAGGCATAGTTCATCCCAGCGACCTTACACTCTGTGCGTATATAGGAGCTGCTGCACCTATAGCAGGGCAGCATGACAGTGGCCCAGTACTCGATGAGGTTCACTGATCTCTCTCACTACTCCACCGACATGGTACAAGATCCTTTCTTTAGGGCCCATACATTTGAGCTGGGTCTTCTATGGGAGATCAGAGCATTGATGGTATTGCTCCACATACAGACATAGGTTGGGGTACTAGAGCGAGCACTTCTGGTGGAGAGCTTCCTAGCTGAGTAGGCGCCGTTAGCGAGACCCACCACCGAGAAACATTTAGTAGATTCATCTGAAGCTGGTATTAGGCAGATGACATAGAGGCCCAAGCGGACCAGGCCTTCTGGTGGACGGCCCTGGGACATAGGGTCAGAGGTGCGGAGCTCGCGAGGCAAAGGAGGTCAGATGAGGGATAGGCAGTGCTAAACGTGCGACGGGCAGGGTCACATGGCTCGGGACTGCCTGACCCATTTTACGGACAACCAACAGACGGTCAAGGGACCGCTGAGGCAGAGGTTTGATCGAGGAAGTCCATAGGTAGCAGGCAGATGGGGCAGAGGAGCTGTCTGTGCAATAGGCGATTAGTAGCGATATGAGGTTCTACTGCCATCACCACTAGGTGGCCCACCCTGACCACAGGGAGAAGGTGGAAAAGGATGAGCTCAGCTCCAGGTAGATGAGAAATATGACCATGACACTCTAGATATGATTATAGGTACGATCTGTGTATGCTCCACCTTAGCTGAAGTACTTATAGACATAGGTTCCAATCCCTCTTTTATTGCCACAACTCTCGTTTAGAGGTCGGAGATTCTGGTGGATCCATTGGATCGATCCTTACACCTAGAGACTTCTACAGGAGAAGATTAGATGATTACACACTGGTGTCGATAGTGTGAGATTACTCTGGGAGGCAAGAGCTTTAGCTGGGATCTTCTAGTAGTGGCGGTGAGGCCTTATGACGTCATCTTGGGTATGGACTGGTTATCCACAATCCATGCTCAGATTTACTATATTAGGCGCAAATTGCGGTGTGTTTTCATAGATGGGACTAGTTTTTTCCTTCACCGGTGAGAAGGGAAACTTTGAAACATAGGATGAACTTGCCCCGAGGAGGGTGCAGCTGATTACACATCAGTTGGCTAGCCTTACCCTCGGAGTAGTAGATGTTGAGAGTCTGAGCTATCCTGTAGTGGTGGAATAGTGTGTTGATGTCTTTCCAGATGATGTTCCAGGACTACCTCCTTGCAGAGAGGTAGAATTTCACATTTACCTATACCCTAGGACAACATTGACATCTACACCAGAATATCGGATGGCTCCCGCGGAGCTTCGTGAGTTACGGATACAGTTGGAAGATTTGCAGAGCAAGGGGTTCATAAGGCCCAATGTTTCTCCATGGGCAGCCCCGATTTTGTTCGCTGAGAAGGAATATGGGAGTTTGAGACTCTGTGTGGACTATCGGCGCCTGAACCAGGTGACTGTGAAGAACAATTATCCACTACCGAGGATTGATGATCTTTTCGATCAAATGAAGGGAGATTGTTGGTTTTCAAAGATAGACCTCATATCAGGCTATCATCAGCTCAGAGTATGAGATTAGATGTGAAGAAGATGACCTTCAGATGTTGGTATGAACACTATGAGTTTTTGGTTATGCCATTCAGCATGACCAATTCCCCTATAGTGTTCATGGGACTCATGAACATGCTCTTCCAGCCATACCTCGATAGCTTTTTGGTGGTCTTCATCAACGGAATCTTAGTGTACTCAGCTTCGGAGGAGGAGCATGTCTATCATTTGTAGATAGTTCTGGATACACACTGAGAGCACCAGCTTTATGGTAAGCTCTCGAAGTGCCAGTTTTGGATACGAGTGGTCCACTTTCTGGGACACATTATCTTAGAGGCTGGAGTTTCAGTGAATCCAGCGATGATAGTGGTTGTGCTTTCTTGGGATCCATCCAAGAGTGTGACCGAGGTGCAGAGCTTCATGGGGTTTCCTGGATACTTCCATAGATTCATGCCTGACTTTTCCAGAGTTGCGGCACCGTTGAAATCTTTGACATAGAAGGGACAACCCTTCATATGGATGGAGAGATGTCGATAGAGTTTTCTGGAGTTGAGGCAGAGACTGATGAGTGCCCCTATATTGAGGCTACTAGAAGAGGGCGTTGGGTATTTAGTCTATTGCGATGCCTCAGGGACAGGACTTGGGTGTGTCCTAATGCAGGAGCAAGCAGTGATCGCCTATGACTCACGACAACTGAGGCAACATTAGCAGAACTATGTTACCCACAACCTCGAGTTTGCAGCAGTGGTCTTCGCCTTGAAGGTGTGGTGACATTATGTGATGGGTGAGCATTTTACAGTCTACTATGATTATAAGAGTATCATTTATATCTTCTCTTAGAAGGACCTAAACGTAAGAAAATGGGGATGACTAGAGTTCCTCCAGGACTATGAATTTGAGATGGTCTATACTTTTGGGAAGGGGAACGTGGTAGCAGATGCACTCAACAGGAGGTCTAGTCTGCAGTTGACGAGTGAAGAAAAAGAGCAGATAACCACGTTGTAGGTATCCTTCATGGATAGAGATGGAGTAGCATACCTCCCGTCTATGACAATCACTCCCCTACTCCTTCAGTGAGTTAGGGAGGTGTATCTTGGATACATTGAGTGTGAGGCTCTATGTGCTCAGATATCCTCAGGACAGGAACCTATAGGATTTTCTAAATGTAGGGAGCATGTCATCCTCTTTAGAGGACGTACCATGGTACCAGTGGTGCTATGGGAGGAGGTGTTGAGGGAGTTCTATACATCCCCTCTGGCGGTACATCCTGGTGTAGAGAAGATGTACCAGGACCTTTGGCATCAACACTGGTGGCCAGGGATGAAGAAGGCTATAGCGTAGTTTGTTTCCTGATGCCTCACTTGTTAGTAAGTGAAGGCTGAGCATCAGGTTCTAGTAGGCTTAGCACAAACACTAGAGGTGCTGGAGTGGAAGTGGGATGGGATCTCCATGGACTTTGTGACAGGTATTCCACGTACGTCCAGGGGACATGATTCCATCTGGGTGATCATTGACCAACTCACCAAGTTGGCCCACTTCCTACCCATTCAAGAGTAGGGATATGTAGAGGGATTGAGACGTATCTATGTATAGAAGATTGTACAACTTCATGGGGTGTCATTGACGATCGTCTCTGAACATGACACACATTTTACATCCCGATTGCGGAAGGGATTATAGGAGGTGTTAGGGACTCAACTATGTTTGAGCACTACCTTTCATCCTTAGATGGATGGTCAGATGGAGCGGACCATTCAGACGCTGGAGGACATGAATCGTGTATGAGTCCTAGATTTTGGACGCAGTTGGGAGGATCACTTGACCTTGGTGGAGTTCACATACAATAACATTTATCACTCCACTATCAGTATGGAATCATTCGAGGCCTTGTACGGTCGACCTTGCAGATCACCTCTATGCTAGAAAGAGCTAGGGGAGTCAGCACTTATGGGTCCAGAGTTGGTACAGGATACCACTGAGAAGGTGAAGACCATCTAGGAGTAGATGAAGACTACACAGAGCATACATAAGTCTTATGCTGATAGGAGATGGAGACCTTTGGAGTTCTAGGAGGGGGACCACGTATTCTTATGAGTATCCCCTTGATGGGGAATACATAGATTTGGATGAGGAGGAAAGTTATCACCGAGGTTTATCGGACCTTTTATGATACTTCAGAGGATAGGAGAGGTGGCATACTTCTTGGCACATCCACCGTAGTTGGAGAGGGTGCACGACATCTTCCACGTATCCCAGTTGAGGAGATACGTTCATGACCCATCTCACATCATCAACCACAGTGAGCTGGACTTCGATGATGGGGTGACGTTTATGGAAGTTCCAGTGGAGATTTAAGATCGATAGGAGTGGGTCCTTTGTGGACTGTCAATACCTCTAGTGCATGTTCACTGGATGCATGGGAACCTCCAGGAGTGCACATGGGAGCGGGTGGATCAGATTCATGCTCAGTACCTCCATTTTTTTCCTTAGTATATGTTGTGGATTTCGGGGATGGAAAACCCTAAGGTGGGGAGAATGTAAAGACCCTAATTTTCCATGTAATTTTTTAATTATATGGAATTATTAAAAGTCTGCAAAAATTGATGGCACCTGATTCTGAGGCCCGGTGTGCCCAGAATGAATTTTTGAACTTTTTTTGGGTACGTTTAGTAAATGTGTGAGCGGCATTTTCTAACTTTTGAACCATTGCTCGGATTAAAAATCCAAGGGCACTATTGAATCCACAGCGTTAGTATTCTCTTAAGGGAGGCTTTACTTTGACCGCAGTAGGTTTGGAAAAAAGGTTAAGTTTTTTGACTTTTTAAAAGAAATGAAATAAACTAATTTTATTATTTTATTTTCTTTCTTCTCCACCAATGGACATGCGGAGTGTGGGGACAACGATGTGTCAAGCCAATAATGACTTGAACTGTCAATCTTAAGTGACGACATCATTGGGGAATTAGGAAGGTTCCTAATTAAGGAGCCCCTATTAATTCCCCACGTCGTTACTTACCCTCCCCCTCTCCTATATATATGTTGTTTGGGGATGGGTATCATCACAACTTCTCCAAGCAACGAAGTGCAGAAATAGTGTCAAGACACCAAACCCTTAGAGAACAGAGCCGATCCCAGTGGGAGGTGATGGGTGACACCGAACCATGAACTGAAGGACGTCGTACGAGTGGTGTTGTTGGGAACCGGTTGCGGGGACGAAGAACACGATACACCTTCAAGCGCGAGAACTCTCCAATGGGTTTACAAGGTAGGGGTTTATTCTTTTACGCATTTTAAATGTTTTACTCTTCCCCGTTCTTGAATAATACGAAGAACGCAGACCAACCGACTAACGAGTTGATCTGTGATTAATTTGTTTTTGCGGGAGGTTGTTTTGGGGTATCTTTATAGGGTTTTGATTGTTGTTTAATTCAATTGATTATTAAACCATTAATCTCCCTCATGTTTATGAGATAACGCGGAGGGCGTGGTCCTAACAAACCTATCTCGAACCCTACGCTATCTTGCTATCCTTACACCTCCATGGATGGCCGCCAGCACGACGATACCAACCAGCTACATTGGGGATAGCGCGTCGACGCACGCCGTAAGAGGAGGCCACGATACAAAGCCATGAAGATCATCAGAGCGGTTGGCACTGACCGACTGTGGAGGAGGCGGGGGGTGCCATCACGCACTGCTGGTGAGAAAAAGGGGTCATGGCTCATCAACTGCAGCGACTGGAGGAAGGAGACAAACACACTAGCCGACCGCGGGTGGTGGAGCGGCGCACCTTCGCGTGCCACTGGAGAAGTCGGCTGGCACACCGGCCGACCACGACGGAATCGGTAGGACCCGCTCCCACAGGTCCTGCGTACCACCTGGTGGCACCATGTGGCGTCAAAACTGCGAAGAAGGCCGAATGGAATCCAGCCATTTAGGAAAACTGGGGGTCGCTCCCCCCAGTGGTGGCTAGGGAGGACCCCCCTTGTGGGTTGCGCCACACATGGTCGGGCTGCCTACCCAGCGGGCCACCCCCTTGTGGGTGGCACCCTATGTGGTCCGGGCCACCTCCTTGCGGGACGAGCCACCCCCTTGCTGGACTCCCTTTGCAAGCCACCCCTTTTTGGGCTAGGCCACCCTTGCGGGCCGCCTTTGTGGGCCGCCCCCTTACGGGCTGCGTTTGCGGGCCGGGCCAGAACTCGGCCCTGCCCAGATTGGGTCGGGCCAGTTCTTTAACATCCTAGGTAAATTAAGAAATATGAAATTTTCATATTTATTAATATTTATAAATTAAATATTAATTTTACTTTAAAGGGGATTTCTATGGTTGATGGCATACCCGATACGCAAGAACATGTTTCTTTGAAATCTTACGTTACACACTAATAATATAATATTATTATTTTAAATGGTTGTAAATGCCTAACCTTTGTATTGGAGAGAATGAATAGAACTAACTAAAATATGATTATACATGTTTTTTAATTGTTTTTACATTTATCCAATAAATATTAGTGGATTAGAATAAGAAAAAATCTGATTTTAAGCATAAATACTCAAATATTCATTAAAAGGTTGATTTGCTGTCTTTTGATGGCGAACCCTATTTAAATACAGTTTTGGTCACTTTTATATGTTCTATTTGACAAAATAAAATTATTCTTTAGAATTGGGATATCAAAATTTACATTGGATGAAATTTTGGTATTTTTTCTGATAAAATTCATTTTTAATGACTAGTGAAAAATACTGTATTTTAATTCAAAACTGCCTTTTAATCTAATTTATTTAGAATGTTAGATTATCTTTTTAATTGGTTTTAAAGTTTAATTAGATTATTTTTCCCTATTTAATCTAATTTTGGTCATTGTAAGTAATTTCACTATGAAATTGGATACAAATAAGTGTCAATCTTTTGATAGTTAATATTTCTCAAAAACACGCCTTTTGTTTTGACGACGAGAATTAATTTTAAATTAATTTCTGCAACTTCTGTGTTGTGAATTTGGAAAAATTGATTCCATATTTGAAATCAAGAGATCCAAACTGTGTAAATAGTTAACTTTTATTTTTTATACATTATGAATATTTACTTCAATTAATATTTTATTTATCATGGTTAAATGGTAAATCTAGTAAATAAGGGTAAACATATATTACTATAATAATATAAAATTACTCTAACATGTGTCCTAATACTATTTTTTGACACATATACAACCATGGAAATATTTGGGTCTATTTTGGGACTTAATGGGGCCACTTGGGAGTGATAATGACACTTTATTTTAATTAACTTAAAGTAAAGACAAAAATGACATAAAAAATATCTTTTAGTAAATTAATTTTTTCATGGGGTTATATAAGTTATCTATTAGACTATAACTATTAATTGGAAATATAAAACTATTTCCTACATTATAGTATTTTTAAATAATTTTTAGACATCAAATAAATTTAATTATTTATGTCACAATAATGATGCAGTGTTTACCCCATTAATAAATGATTTAAATAAATAAGATTATAAAGATTAAAATAATATCCAAAACCTGTCCAATTATTATTGGAATATTTTATTTTGACCATTAGTCATCGTATCTTTGACTTTAATTATTTTTATACCTTTTGAAACTGAATATAAGTTTATAATAAAATAATTGTTTCAAACTTTCCTAAAGAGCCCCTCCTCCCCCTTATAAAAGGACACCACTTATAACTCATTCCTCAGACCTCTCAAGCACCTTGGATCATCCAAACCCTAATAAAATAAGTTATCAAGATCCCTCTCTTACACATATAAGTCTTACCTTAGGCATAATGCACTTCAACAAACCCTTTTGGTCCAAACCAAAGGGAGTTACCCGAATTAAAGGTATCGTCTTCTCTTAAGTTCTTTTGTTTTATTTTACTTGTCCAACCCCAAAAATATTTTTATTACTTTAATTTATAAAAACAACATTATACTAAATATACTAGTATGTTTTTATGAGAATTATTATAACTACACTTATACACACCTCCGTCTAATGGGTAAATAACTTACTGTTTCTGTGGACGACGAACTACTGCCTCACGAAACGATGATTGTTCAAATATCTCTAACCACCTCTCGTGGTGTCCATTATGATGGAACTGTATTTATATATGATATATATTATATTTATATTGTTTATATTCTTATTTATTTTTTATTTAAAGAATACCTTTATGGTTTCCATAGTGGGTAAATACGATAATCTCATTTGAGGAAGTGCAGACTACCGCCCCCTCAAAGTGATATGACTCGTTCATGCCTTAAGTGGAATGTATAAAGGATGGAGTTAATGATATTATATATGATATTATCCTGGAATTATAATATACTTATGTATCATTAATTTTTCATTCAATTACAATATGAAATATAAATGTAAGTAGCGTTCATGCGTACGTACAACTTACCGTCTCCATGAACGGTGCATTTCATTTATTATCTCTAAATGTTATGTAATATTATAAATACATGTATATAATGGATATATATGATATATATGATATCTAAATCATGAATATCATTATGGATATAATGAACTTTTGACCACATGAACAACTTGTAATTATAAGAAGTCCATTATTGATTCAGTACCAAATATCGACAAAATGACCATTATTAACTTAAATGATTACATAATGTTTATAACATGATAATAATTTCTATAAAAGGAATAATAAACTTGAAAAATGTTATTAAGAAAGTATAAATTAACATTAGTTTATTATTCATGATATTAAAGAACGAACGGGTCAAGTCGGACACGAGGTAAGGGACTTTGTCTCAATCTCCTTTCATTGAGGCATATTTTGTTTTAATACACGACTTTATTTTATACTTTGTATAAAAACATTTGGCTTTTAATTTCATTCAAAGGGAATTTTTTTATACAAATAATTTTACTAAATGACAAATAGGAATGTTTCTTTTAACGTAAGCGGTGACAACTACCTTTCCGCCACCGTGAGTATTATTTGATCTTTGGCTTCCTTAACAAGCTGTAATGTTTTTAAAAGGAAAATAAATACCATATACTCTTTTATGTACTTTGTTATTAAAAATGGTTTTGATAATGTATTTGTTATGTTGATATATTTAAGTGATATATTGTGATGAAATGTGGAAATGTTTTCTTTCCTTTATATTTGTTGTATGTGTTATGATTTTATAATGGTACTTGGACATTTGACGGGTGGTTACGTGATAAACCAAATGAATTGGGTGGTTAAATCATAACCTCCAATACATTGGGTATGGAAGTTGACCGTATGACTATTCTATTTAGTGATATGTGTGGAAGTCGACTATATGGTTATTCTATTTAAGTATGTTTATGTCCTAGGTTACCTTTATATGTTATGTGTTCTTTGTATGGGTTTTATGGTAATATTTTGGTTACAAAAGGGTAAGTAATGATATCTTATTCAGTGAAGAGTATTTACTACTTCATAAAGGTGAAAATTATTACTTATGATAAAGTATTCATGGTTTACTTGTTGTTTTGACAAATTAACAGTTTTCCTTCTTTGTGTATCCCTTACTGAGCTTTTTATGCTCATCCTAAGTTTTTGAAATGTTTTTCACAGGAAATAAAGTGGAATAGGGTCAAGGATGGGATCAAGAAAAATTCATGCTTTCTAAAACATGGAACTATACATGACTCTTTTTTTTCAAGAATTTTTATTTTGTGAAAAATAATGGGAACTGAGTAGAAGTATCTACTTTGTAACTTTTGGGATGAAATGTAACGCTTATGAATTAATTCAATAAAACTCTAAACCTGAAAAGATCATCAATGTGAATTATTAACTTAATTCAAGATTATGTAATTTTTTGAGGCCAGGTCCTTATAGTTTCGGTCCGACCAGGTCGGACCGGACACAACCCAATCGGGCCCAGAAACACTTAAAGGGCCATATCTTGAGAACCGGACATCCGTTTGATGAACCGTCTATGAAATTGGGATCCTTGGATCGAGATGTTCCTTTTTATATAATCCACTTGAGTTTTGAAGATAGTTGGAGTACGGTCGGGTTGGATCAAACTCGAATCCAACCGGGCCCCCGGAACTAAAAGGCTTATAACTCACAGACTGGGTGTCCGATTGACGCACCGTTGGTCACGTTGGAACCCTCACGACATGGAGGTTCTTTGATTTACTCTTTTTAAGAGATTAGGGGTGGTCAAGATATGACTGATATCTTGAGGGATATATTCTACGGAACTCAAGCACACCGGGTGCGAAGAATCCACTGGCTGACAGCGAGGCAGAGGTTGGAGACGGATTATACGGAGGTTAGTACCTATCAACTCTGGGCGGGTCAAATCCTGTGTGGTTCATTGTGTGGGTTAGTACCTATAAATCCTGTGTGGGTCAACGTTCAACAATCCTCTGTGGGTCAGTGCGTACCAATCCTGTGTGAGTCGGCGCTCAGCAATCCTGTGTGGGTCAGCGCATACCAGTCCTGTGTGGGTTAGATCCTGTGTGGGTCAGCACTCAGCGATCTTGTGTGGGTCTGCATATACCAATCCTGTGTGGTTCATATCTTGTGCGGGTCCTCAGAGGTTAGTACCTATCGACTTTGGGTAGGTTGGATCCTGTGTGGGTCATTGCGGGGGTTAGTACCTATCGATCATGTGGGTCAGACTCCATATGGTCAGCAGCAGTGCCTCTTTATAGAATAAAATAATCTAAATTTGAGACTAATCATCTGTACTTCCATACTTCACTAATACCTATTTTGAGAAGAGACTCTGGTTTGAGCTGTATCTATTGCTTTCGCTTTGTGATTGAGATCATGCTTTGTGGTTTTTCCTTTATGGAATTCTGAGAGACCTTCGGGGTCTCGGGGTCCCTACTGAGTATTGTTATACTCACCCCTGCACGAGATTTTCCCACACCTTGTTGTGTCTTGTGGAGATGATGAGAAGTAGGGCTGATTCTAGAGGGAGCTAGGACCAAGCGGTACACGGAGGAGACGGGTTGACGTGGAGTGTTGTGGAGACGATCTATACCAATCCTTTAGGTAGTATCCTTAGTGGAAAATCCAAGAGCTGCTTTTTATTTTTTAGTTATATATGTACTTTCCAGTTGTACTTGTACTTTATAGTTGGGCTTGTATTTTTGGCCCCTTCAATTTTAGAACTCTTTTCTTTATGGAAGTTTACTTCGTGGTTTCTTCTTGTTGTGTTCTTGGGTTATGTGTTTGTATAGATTTAAAAGCAACGCCTTCCTGTTATAGGGATACACCTTTCCAGTGCTTGTCGCTAGCCCCTAGCCTATGGAAGGTTAGTTTGGGGTAGTCATGACATGGACCCCAAGGGATAGGTCGTGACAAAAGCGATATAGGAGAAGATAGACACACTTAAATTAAAAATATGCATAAGTATTACATGATAAAAGGAATTGAAAATAAAAATAAAAGAATAAAAAAATCTTAAAGATGCAGCATGGCCCTAGGCCTTCTCTCCAATGGTGTTGTGGTAATCCTCTTCATCAGGGGTGAACTCCTCATTATATAGGACAAGGGGGTGTTATCCTTCAATCATCAAATTCAAGATCTTCGAAATCTCCCTTTACGATCTACTATAGATTCTATACATTGAAATTTTGATCATGGTAGGACAATTTAATGGCAAAATATTTTCTTGGAGTCTTATTTAAAGATGTTTCAAAATATGTTTTAAGTTTCTACCGAAACTTTTAGCTTGATATTCCCTTTGTAGTAATATATATGGCTAATTAATTTCGAGAATTTATTCTGGATGAATGTTTCCTATTTTTTCCCCAAAAGTTGAGCATCTAAGGGATGACTTAATGAAGCAATATCTTCATGATATTCAAAATCCGAACACCCCATTGAAAATTATTTTACATACAATTATAATCACCCCAATTGGAGGTGTGTAGACTTATTTATGATTTATTTAGTGAGGTGGGGTCCATGCGGTTGTCCATCTTGATCTTCCAACTTGATTGAATTTTTCGGACCCTTGGATGGCGAAATAAGCTCCTAGTCCAGAAGAAAAATATGACAAACATAAATCTAAGAATAAAATAAAAAAAGAATCACATAAATTTGATTTATATTATAAATTTTATGATTGAATTATCAAAGTGATTAAAATTTGTCTATATTTCATAATTAAACAATTTTCACATTTAAGCCTGAAACACCCTATAAATCCAAAAGTGATGAAAATAACTCAAATTGATAAATTTTTAGGGATTAAATCATTTAAAAACATATAAAAATTGATGAAAATATTATCTATATCATACAAACCTCTTTAAAACATAAAAAAGTATGATAAAATGTCGTGATATCTTACCTTGCCACTAAAAATGCCAATTTCCTAGTCTTGGTGAGACACGTAGAAAGAATCCCCAACCTTAAAATCCAGAGGTTGCTAGTGATGATAATCATAAAACTTATTCCTAGACTAATCTATATCCATATTCTTCCCAATCAACCACACCTACTTCAATATCTCCTAAACAAGATGAGGCCACAATAGCGCTACCTCTACCTCCTTTAACCAACATAGAGGTGAATAACACATACTACCATACGTGGCCTCAAAAGGATATATATATATATTATCTTGGAATATTTTATTATAATAGAATTCAACAATAGGAATATTTTTCTCCTAGGAACCCCTAAAATCAAGGACACATTCTCAAATCATGTCCTCTAACACCTGTATCATATGCTTGGACTATCTATTAGTCTATGGGTGATAGGATATACTCAGTAGTACCTATAAACCGAGTTCCTTCTGCAACCCTTGATAGAACCAAGATGTGGAATGAGAATCCCTATTCAATACAATGGTTCATGGAACTCCATGAAGGCATATTATCTCCCAAACATATATCCTTCCAAGCTCTTATATTGAGAAGTTCTCCTAAATATGAAAGAAGTGGGAAACCTTTATAATACTATCAATGATCACCCATACTGCATCACAACATCGAGGTGGCCTAGGTAATACCATAAAAAATCCATAGTAATATCATTCCATTTCCACTTTGGGATGGGAAATGACCACAACAAATCATAAGGTCACTAGTGCTTCACCTTCACATACTTATAGGTGGAACACCTAGTAACAAAACCATCTATCTCTCTCTTCATCCCTAACCACTAATATTAGTGGAATAAGTCATGATACATATTGGTGATATCGAGATGTACTACACAATAAGAGGCATAAGAATCTTGAATAAAATCCTCTTAGATGTCTGAAGGAACCTAGAAACACCATGGATGTGTAAGATGTCATCCCTATCAATGACCCAACTAGTCAATGGGTCCTCACCTAAAATGGCCTCCCTTAGGAATAAGCCCTTGGGATCTGAAATCTATCCCATCTTCACTCTATCCAGTAGTGAATAGGTCACAAATAATGGTGATAGTAAATTCTTCCCAACATGGTCCTACCCCTCCAAACGCATCTTATAAAATAAATCCATCAATGACCATTCATCACTAGCCTCCTAATCTGCTTGTGTCTAAGTCTTTCAGCTCAGAGCATCAGCCATTGCATTTCCTTTACAAGGAATATAAGAAAGATCAAAATAGAAATACTGTAGGTATTAAAACCAAATTCATTGTATGATATTTAAGGCACACTGGTTAAATATGTATTTGAGGCCTTTTGGTCTGTGTATACCACATACTTATCTCAAAGAAAATAATGCCTCCAACAACACAAGACATGAACCACAACTGCTAACTCGAGATCACATGTTGGGTAATTGAAATTATGAGGCTACAAATGAAGAGACCCATACACTATGAATAACTCATCCTACATCATAACCTATCATAGAATGATGCATAATGCATTACAGTAAACTGTATAGCTTATGACTGGGTCTAGAAGAATGAAGATTAGTGCTGAAGTCAACATTTTTCATCTCCTAAATGGATTTATCACACTCTTATGACCTTGTAAACTTAAAACCCTTATTAATCAAGATTTTAAGAGGTGCTAAAAGGTATGATAAATCTTGAATTAAGTGACTATAATATCCATATATCCCCAATAAACTCCAAATATCAAATATGTTCTTGGAATTATTCAAGAAACTACAACTCTCACATTATGTAGGTCCACAGACACCCTTGATTCCAAGAATATGTGACCCAAAAAGTGAACCTTATCAATACTAAAGTGTAATTTTGTGATCTTAGCATATATATGGTGCTCCCATAATATAATCAAAATGATATCAAGATGTTTTTCATGTTCGTGTTGAGTATATGAGTACACCAAGATGTCATCCATAAAAAATACCGCAAAAGAATCTAGATATGGGTGGAAAAACTGATTCATCCGGGCTATAAAAACTTCTGAAGCATTTTTGTGACTGAATGACATTACCAAATACTTGTAAATGAAATGTCTACTTTGAAAATTTGTATGAGTTATGTTTGAAGGCTTGAATAATACCTGGTGATAGCCCAACATAAAATCAGATATTGAGAAGAATCAAGCTCCTTAAAGTTGTTCAAAGAGGTCTTTTATTCAAGGTAATGGATACTGGTTCTTAACAATAATATAGTTCAATTTATGATAATCCAGACAAATCCTAATGGCATTGTATGCCTTAGAGAAAAGGATCGGTGAACCACAAGGTGAAATACCGGTTCATATAAACCCATTAGATTCTAGGTCCTCCAACTACCTCTTATGTTATAGAAGCTCAGTAGGTGCCATCTTGTAATGAGGAATATGCACTAGTTCTACTACTGGAACTAGATCAAAAATTACACCTCTATCTCAATATGCAACATAGATAAATTATCAGGGAAGATGTCATGAGAATGATCCACCACTAGAGGGAAAATTTTCTGACATGTTCCCTAATCTCCTAGAAGAAGACTAGCAATATGGGCCAATACCCTTCCCATACCATGATGCTTAAGTCCTGCTCAAATTTCATGGACATCCCCATTATCTCTTATGAATGTAGTGTCCACCCTTGGGTGATAAGAAAGTCACCCACCATCAGTAACAATCAATATGGTCCTCATAAGTGGATACCCAATCCATCCTAATAATTACATCAAATCTTATCATGTCATGGAAAAAGATATTCTATACAAAAAGATAACTTTCAATCTCAAGGGGGAATTCCTTACATCGGAAGAAACTCTTGGATTGAATCCCCAATAGAGTATCGAGGGTCATTACACCATAGATGCAATCTATCTCAAGGCCAAAAAATTCTATAATTACTATATATATAAATTAATTTGAAGTGCCCATGTCTAATAAGGAAGAAGCAAAAGTAGGGGATACTAAAATCATACCTTGTACAGTAGATGACCCCAAACTCTGCTCCTCAGGTGTCAGATGCCCAACATGTAACTGGCCTAAACTGTGACCCTGATATGGAACCTGACTACCCGAAGTAGGCCTTCTCTACTAAAATTGTATATCAAAATTAAAACTCCCTCAACCACATCCACTTCCTCGGCCTAAATAACTAGTATAAATCTAACTCCATACATGAAGCAGAGCTACTAAGTCTACTCCTAAAAATGGACTCAGTGCAGATCCCCTATCACTAGGTGATGGAGGAAAAGTTTTATAGAAACAATAAATATGACCCGTCCTTCCGCATGATCAACACTCAAATGGGTCCTTATTTCACTGGAGTTTCATGTGTACCAACTTCCCATTTTGATGAGATATCACATAACTACCAGTGCATGTCGTCTGACTTCTACTCCCCCTGAGTAGCATCCAGGCATCACTTCCTACTACCAAATGAACCAATCCCCTATTTTGGTACTAAAACACTTTTTCCCACACCTTCATCTTCTCTCATATTGTTCTTGGTGATATGGTCCTAGTTCACTATCTCAGAAATGGTAGTCAACCAAAATATGTTAACCTGAGATCAGATGGTGTATATGAGCCCATCCTTGAATCGTCTAACTATTATTAACTCATCACCAGCAAGAGTCAATGTAAAAAGATGGAGCTCAGTGAAATGAGATAAATACTCTATTACAGACATAGATACCTATTGAAGATGATAAAATATCTAGCTTGTCCATCCCTTAGCTTATTTAGAAAAAAATAATCCTAGAAGAATGTTTGGATGTACCTCTAGACTACATTCTGACGATGATCTTCTTGGGTAATAACACCCCACCAAATCATGGAAGAACCACAAAGTATATATGATACAAGCTTGAAACTCCATTTTGAAGGCATCTCCAAATGCTCGAATATGGATAGCATGGACTCTATCCATGAATTTGCATCAAGGGGCCCACCATCCCCTAAGAAAGTAGGTGGATGCCACTACTGAAACTCTTATGTCAGCCCGCCATAGTAGGGTAAAGTTGCGAGGTACCCTGTATGGACTGAACTATTCATAATAATACCTCTCAAAACTAAGAATCATCATCCATATCAGGAATAACATGAGGCACCTCAAGTGGAATACAAGAGGTGATATTGGTGGCTTAGGTCGCATCAACTCTAGTGTATGGTCATCACCACCCTCTTGGAACACAACTCAAGGCCTTTGTGGTGTCATAATTCAACATTTTTTTTATTTTTATTTTAGAAATGGTTGAGGGGAATACCCCCTTTATTGAAAAAAGAAAAACTCCTTATAAAGATTGGGAAAAGGAAAAACCCATTACATGAACCAGAAAAAAACATAAGAAAAAGGGGCACAATGGCCTTACATAGACCCAAAAGACCAATAAGAAACCAACATAATAACAAGAACAATCCAAAAGTCTCCTCACCCCTATTAGAAAATGAAACAATGTCAAAGATGATGCGCCACCCCCTATACCAAGATATGTTTCGTGCTGGCAACACAACAAGGAAGAGTACTCCATCCCACACTGAATGAGGGAGGAGGAATGGGCGATAGGTTCCAACACACTTATCTCTTTTCTAAGCTGGCCACCCGATGGTGAAAATGAGAAACTTGGTACACTGTCAACCTGATGCGCCACAAAATTAGATAGAAATCACCATTCAAAAACCACAACAGGGAACCCATCTGTCCAATAAGTGAGGACAGACGATTGATGATGGGTGTCAGAACACCCATCCCTCTTTGGAGGTCGCCCACCCAACGACTCTAAAAAAACATAATAATTCCAACCAAATGCAAAGAGACAATGGAAAAATCTAACCACAACATCTGCACCTCATTTAAAATTTAGATCCAAAAACCAGAAGAACAAAAACATGACATACAGAAACTTTGAACACGATCATTTTAGTATGTTGGAAAGGGTCGGATCCACCAAAAAAATGTAAATAGGACCATTAGAAGATCATAGAAAAACCATAAATGGCTGAAAAATATGGGAGCCGAAACAGCTCCCATCCACCACCCGAGATCCCACCAGCTCCTTCGACCCACCAGAATCCACCGCATGAACCCAAATGCCAACCTCTGGTCATCACCGCCTTAAAAAAATCCTGGACCACTGAGGTCACCACCCTCACCCGTCACCACTTGAACAAGCAGCGACAATGCATGGAAGACCAGATCCAAGTAGATCTGGTGGAGGAGGGTCACACAGAACAAAACGAGGGCCGTCAGAGACTTCGAACTGATCATAAATAATACAACTAAATCAATATTCCTTAACAAAATCAATAACTTTCCATATTGAAAGAACTAGTCATACAGAATATCAATACTTTCACCAGTCAAACTGATCATAAACCATCCAAATAAATATGATGAATGGTATCATTAGATTAAATCCTTAACATAAGATTCAACAAATTTTTTTAGATATATGAAAATACTTTAAAGATATTACTAGAATATTTATTGAGGAAAATACCTTTTTTTACTTTGAAAATATTTTTTAATATATAAAAACTACGCACATAATAAATAAATATTTTTCTTTGAAAATAAAATTGTAATATTATAAAAGAATCCTAAAAAAATTAAGTCATCATGATGATGAGAAATTCCATTCATGTTGTATAAGTTAATAAACCATTCTTTTCACACTTTTTGTAAGAATATTAGAAAATAAACTTGTTCATAAAATGACAAGAAGATTCCTTTTAAAACATTATATAAGAAGAAAAAAGGGTAAAAATGAATTTAAAAAATCATTGAGGAATAGTAATTTTTTTTGAATTTTTTTTATAAAACATGGACGTAGATTAGAAATATCCCATAGCTGAGACTTAAAAATAAACAATTCTGAATAATTATGAGATTGTGAAATAAACCCTTACTACTTGGGTTTCTTTTAAATTGTAAGCCCCATGAAACAAATAACATAAAATGATACTTTAAATATACTTAATACAAAGCGATTCATGATATAATATATCAAATGTGTAGTATATAAACCACAAAAAAGACATAAGTGGTGAATATGGAATATGTCTCATAGAAGTAAAAGTGAGATGTGAAACCATTACAAAGATCATAATATGTTGAAGTGAGAATTAATCAAATAAGTGTCTGTGTGTGTAAAATGTAAATCAACATAAAACTAGTTTAAATAAAATATAAAATAATAAATTTTCATTACACACTTAGTCTTATAATATCAAATATATTGAAGAATAAATCTAACCTAATGAAAAGAAATGGAGTTATGAAATTCCTTACCACTTGGAAACTTTCAATCCAAATCCCCTTCTGATGAAATAATTCAAATTAAAACTTAAAATTACATTAATTATTAAGAATTAATTATATTACATGTAAAAGGGTAAGTAAACACACCATATAAAATAAATTATGTGCATAACATTATAATATTCCTTAATGAAAAAAAATTGAGATGAAATCAGTTACCTTAGGTTCGATTTCTTTTGTATGTGTTCGAACATATGCTACAATAAATATATATTTATTATACATCTATTAAATAAAAATAATTATATATATAAAACTATATATAAATTTTTATAATATTTTATCACCCATTTATTATCAATTCATTGTTAAAATCACTATTTCGGTTGGTAACTGCTTCGTTTTTCATGTATGTTTCGATTTGGTAGTTTTGGTCCTTATAATTTTATCATGGTTCCATAATCTCCATAATATTATTTATGGTATAAATATCACATATATTCAATATATATATATATATATATATTTATAGTCATATATAAAAGATATATATAGAAAAATTAATTACATTTTTCATAGAGACGGTGATCCGTACATACGTATGAATGTTGTTTTAACTTTTTGATGGATGGAATGAAATAAAGGTAAAGAATAATTAAACTTTGAAAAATAATTATTATATCATATATATCATATATATTTATTAGTTCTATATTTATAATCTTCCAATTAAAGTGGTGATGAAAAATTAATTACATTGCTATGTGGTGCCGGTAAGCCACACGTATGAACGATAAATGTTTTCGATTTTCATAGGATGGAATGGAGATGGAGTATGGTTATAAAATAATAATAATAAAATATAAGTATATTTATGATACTATATTTTTTATTTTAGGATTAGTAAAACACATTAAGATGAAGTGTAAGAATAAATAAACTTGAAAGAGTCGATAAAGACGATTAACTCTTCTTCGGTGAACTACCTTTAGATCTCTTCTTAAGGGATCTAAGGTTATTATTTTGGATGGGTCATAACCTCCATAACTTGGATAAATATGTTCAGAATATTAATAGTCAAGGTTTTTCCAATCCATATAGATCAAAGTGGTTTAAAGAAGTGAAGAAAGGGGTGCCCATTTATAATTGAGGAGGGGCATTCATTGAATTTCTTAAAATATTAAATTCATATAAATTATTTATAATATAAAAATGTATCCAAATTGATATAATTATAATATAAGGATATATAAGTTGAAATTATTTAATCCAATAAAATTTGGACAAGTTTTGGATATGTTTTCACCCTTATCTTTTAGTTTTAACCTCCATTAATCCTTTTGAAAATTACCATACTATTAAAGTTTTCTACTCTCTAAGGATTAATAATGTTACAATAAAATTCAAAAAACCCATAAATGGACCATGGTAAATGTTATTAACCATATAACATTGAGTTTTTAAATATAACATATCATGACCCATCTAGAGAGGCCTGTGTCGTGACTACCCCATGCCCGCCTCTGATAGGCCAAGGGCTGGTGACTAGCACAGAGTAGAAATTTCTCACAAATGAGAGGCATTAGCCTAAAGTACCTATACAAACACACACACACACAACTCCAAGAAAAATAACAATGAAATGTAAAATAACTGATAGAATTCATGCATACAACTAAGATCCCATAACCAGAGTACAACAAGAAGTAAAGGAAAATTAAACAGGGCTAAATACAAGCCCACCATAAAGAGAATCTATACACAAGTCCAAATAAAACTATAAAGAGTCCGATGTACTCCAAGGGAGAGGACTAAGTCAAAGGTATGATCTTGGTAAAAATATTGGTTTTTATAGCTCTATCTATGCTCCACCCACTCCCTATCCTCCTTGGAAACGACAAAAAAGGGCCGCCATCTGTATAAGACATGACACGTGCAAGAAAAGCCTATACAGGGGTGAGTATAACAATACTCAGTAGGACACCCTGAAAACACTAAACATGTAGCACCAAGTATAGTCATATCAGTATAAGATGTAACAATGTATCATAGATACAAGAAACACAAAAAACCCAAATATACCCAAGAAAGACACCACGTCATGAGGCGGTCATAACCAATTTCCAGCCATAGGATTCTACTTAAATAAATGATCATTCTAGGAGAACTCACTTTTTGAGCCATGATATCATCAGAGACACTCGACAAAGAGGTATAGCTCAATTGGGCCTTTTCTAAAGAGAACACACTAGTCTGAGAAGACTATGATACACAGAGAGAGGGTCACTCCTAGAACCACTAGGGGATACCACAAACCCAATATGGATCAACCCGCTATGTAGGGGATCATATTACAATGATTTAAAAAACCACACTAATGCGGCTTATTGGATGGAGGATGAAAGTCATACTTAGGGAGGTCACACTGATTCCACAAACTCCACTAGGGATGAGAGAGTATCACACTCCAGTCTCATGGAGGGATGCCACAACTCTATCTAAGACTCATCCTCTAGAGGGGATTACAATCCAGTGATGTGGATGTAATGCCAAACTATACCCTCAAGGAAAGGATCAAGGGATTTCAATAAACCTATATTTTTCCAAAATAAGAAAAATAAAATCCAAAACTCAGAATAAGGTATCCAAAATTTATCTTCAGTTGACCATATTAAAACTAGGATCATGCTTCCACTGACGGTACATTGTTTGGAAACTCCATTTAGGATTTATGACTGTTTGAACAAAGCTTCCCATAGACTTGTCGGGGCCTATTGACCTACTAGCGCAGTAGGTCCACCTACCACTATGGTCGGTCCACCAACCACTGTGGTTGTTTCACCTACTTCTGTGGTCGGTCCACCCACCACCGCAGTCGGTCCACCTACCATGTGGACCAAGCACCTGTGGACCGACCGTCATGGTTAGTCCACCTATTGTGCCTGACTGGCCACTGCGGTCGACCGTCATGGTCAACTGCAATGGGGCTCTACCCCAGTTTCCCATGATCTGACCCCGATCTAACCTGGGTCCCTCTTGTCTATCCCGGACCACCGATCCAACTTGACCCACCAGCCTGACTCGGCCCACCGACCTAGCCTAGCCCACCGGTCCGCTTCACATCCATCGTCGCTCCTGTGTCTGACACCATGCTCTCACGTCCACCATCGTGTATGCCTCCAATGGACCCGCTAGCTCTAGTACAACCCCGTGGCCTCCAACCCACACGACCCCCCACTGCGGCTGCAAGTAACTCCACCACCCACACATGGGTCACCGCTGTGCACCACCACCTACCGTCGGTGCCACTTCCGCATGCCGGTGGTCCCTTATACAGACCATCGTACCTCCTATGATATATAAAAAATGAAACAATCATAGATCCAAGTTCCTTGGGTCTTAATCTACATTGATCCAACCTTAGTTTCTAATTTGTCTCAAATTCGGGGTTCCAATCGAGGTTAGAACCACCATCAATGTCGAGCCAGGACCATGGGGATCCAATAATACAGAGCACAAAGAACGAAGGGTGAAAATACACAAGAACAAAGTATTATCATCATTGGACAAACATTCTTGTCCAAAGATCAAGAACATGAGATTTGGGTTAGAAAACCAGATAAAATAAATCCCATAGAGTAAAACCCTTCCTGCAAAGCAATCGATCTGAAAATCAATCCATTCGTCAATTGATTTGCGTCTATCGTAGAAATTAAGAACAGAGAACAAAAAAACCAAAACACACACCCTACTTGGAGTTTGGATAATTTTTTCACAAATAATAGTTTCATTTTATTCATTGACAATATCCTCCAACTCCACTGGCATGACAATTCATGATCCGATCCTGATCCGTTGTTGTCCTCCAAGAACACTCTCCTCCCACAACGTATAGGTATACAGGGTTTAGGGGACAACCCCAAGAAAAAATATATAACTATATACATATATATAAGTTAGTTTCTTCACTGAAAAAAAACAAAATAATTTTTTTAAAATTATTTTATCAATTTCGCACCCTCGATAACTTTTTCACAGACGACCCACACCGACCAATGTTAGGCCACGCCTAGGGTAAATCTGCTATTCTGAACTGAATGATACCCATATATCTATGATCCAGGAACCCATTTAAGAGTTATTCCACTTTTTTAGGAAAAAAGTGTGCACATGCTATTAAATATTTTATTATCTTTCAAACATTTGTTCTGGGAACACCGGGCCTCAAAATTGCATGTCGTCTCAGCACCTGGTCTAAAAAATAATCCATATAATATCTAAGAAAATACATGGAAAATATGAGATGTTACATACTATTTTTAGGAATTATATATTATTTAATAAAATATTATTTATTATAAAATATCAATAATGCCAATTTTTAGAG
Organism: Viscum album; assembly: GCA_963277665.1. Lineage (NCBI taxonomy): Eukaryota > Viridiplantae > Streptophyta > Magnoliopsida > Santalales > Viscaceae > Viscum > Viscum album. The sequence goes on along the minus strand of OY728151.1, from coordinate 1,389,046,116 downwards.
CTATTCATTACTTTGATATTAATAATATCAAGAAAACAATTTTAATTCAAAAAAAATATTTTATTATATCCCTAAAATTTCATGGTCATCTATAAAATTTTAAGATCACATTATTTATGTCAAATTCTATTACTTTTAATATTATATATATAATTTATTTTATTTTTCCATTAATTGAATAATTATTGAGTTAGTGTTGTGTAAGCATTTAAGGTAATTTTTTCTTTACTAAAAATTAAAAATAAAATACCATAATGAAGATACATATTTTTCAATTAAAAATAATATTTATAGTCTAACATATCCTCAATATAATGAAATATTAAAAATATTATAGTTATTAAAAACTAGTGTGACATGTTTAACTTTTCTTGAAATAAAATATTATAAAGGTCTTAATCTCATCCAAATGGCCATAAAATTCAATATAACTGAATATTGGATTATTATGGATGAAATTTAATCATAAAATAAAATTAATTCAAGTGTTATGTTCATTTTAAAATTCTTATCATTTTATTTGTAACTTTAATTACCCAATTTACCCATTACAGTGGTAATAAAAATTACTAAGGTTACTATTCATATTGACAAAAAATAAAAGGGATATATTTACTAAATTTAGACATAATAGATTCAAATATAGAATCTATTTTTCAAAATTCAAAACAAATAAGTTTCAGAAATTAATATAATATTAAACTGGAAAAATTAAATGAAAAACATTTTTCAAAAAAAAAGATTTTTTAAGTATAAAAATGATTTATACCAAATTCATCCATAAAATTGATTCCAATGAAATTAATTGAATTATTAATATTATAAAAGAACAAATTTTTTATTTTAATTTTTTTTAAAACAAAATGGATCTTCTAAAATTTTGAAATAAAAATGTTTTTTTCAATAAAAAGTAGTATTTTTTACCATTCACTATAAAATAAATCTTTTTAAAAAAATATAAAAATTTCAGCCTAATATAATTTTGATATGATGATTTAAAAAATGAGATTTTTTTATGAAATAAAATTTATATAAGCTCTATAAATTAGCTATAATATTTTCCCACAAAAATCAATAAAATTTAATTTTGAATAAAACGTATTTATAAAAGCACAAAATAAATTTAATAAAACATTTAGTACATTTTCATAATAATTAATCAATGATTTTTTATTTTCAGGTCATTTATATATATATATATATATTTCATAATTCAATTAATACTATTCATACATTCCAATTTAATAGCTAGGTTATAATAGTCATATTTAAATAATATTTCATGGTTAGTTAAAGCTTGGTGTTGCGTGTTGTATATGCTATCAAATAAAGTGTTCTTTTAAAATATCAGAGTTTCATGCATTTAAAGCTATAAAAGAGATTAATTTTATTTAAAAATAAATATACCATAAAATCTTAGGGTATTTCATGTATAAACACATATAGACATATATATTGATACAAAGTACCAGCCATGACCCAATGGCCCAGGATTCATCTAGGGATATGAAAATTCTTGTCATAAAAATCCCAATCAATGATGTCGGTTGTCATGCTCAACATCCTAACCAAAGGGGCATAAAGAATCATGTCTAACAGCTCAATGAACGATGTGAAATGTCATGTTCAATATCAAACATCAAGGGAGCATGAAGTATAATGAATAATAGTTCCCTTAACCATTTCATAATGAATAATATCCATAGTCTAATAAAATATTAAAAATGAATTTCATTTAATACATTAACAAAGTCCAAGGTAAGTATACATATAAAATTCACCTTTTATTGAAACCCATCTAGTAATGGGCCTCACACTTTATTAAACAATGATAAAGTACATGGTCCTTCCATTACTATTTAATTTAATCCCATTTAACCATTCCAATTAGGATTCAATATAATACCACTTTGAATGTTTTTTGGTCACATAATATTTATATGGTTATGGACATTTAAAAAACCCACCCAAAGTGGTGGCACTCATAGAGGCAGACGACCTCTAATGACTACAAGGGGCCTATAGAAGTATCTCTAATAAGGGGGATTATTAATTTAAATATATTTAATCATTTTAATGGAAACATGGAAGGTATAGAATGATACAAAACAATACATAATATAAACAATATTCCCTTAAGTAAAAAATACTATACCACCTACCTTATAGTGATAGATGACTCCTAATCTAGTATTGGCCACTAATCAAGGTTAAAATAGGAGAAATCAGGGAAATATATGAATACCTAGGAAATAAGTCATATTAGATTGAATGGATTTATCATTCCATATGGTGATATAAACAAATTATGTAATCAAAGGGATTGAAGGGATTATCAAGATGGATCCAATGTGACCAACGATGAGTGAAACAGATGTCAGACGGAGGATGTATCACCAATTCTAGAGGAGAGGGAGGGGTTTCCAATGGAGGGGGAGAGTTTTTGTGCAAATGGATGATGAAAATGGAGGAATAATATTTAAATAAAATAAAAGAATAAATTTAAATTCACACATTTTTAAAGGGTGCATGGTTTAGATGCACGATTGGCCAAACCATGCTCTTACTGTGAGCCAACACTATTCGAGGTGTCACCCCCTCACAAGGGTTAGGTGAATGGTTTGAAAAGCCATGAATAGCCAGTGTGGATCCTCTATAATTTTTTCATCACCCTATAATGGTCATGCCTCTCCCTTGCACGATTTTGAAAATCACGTTTCACCCTTATAGGGATGCATGGGTTGAGGGGCACAATTAGCACTAACCGTATGCTAAACGTGTGCCTCACATGTTTTCTTTAAAGAAATAGAGCTTTGGGCTCTAAATGTGCCCTAAAAACTCCCAAACCATTCCATAGATTCTTAATCACTTCCAATAGAATTAAAATAATGATTAAAACAAAAATATAAAGGATCCATACCTCATGAGAAAAACTAGGATCTTACATCATATGATGATTTATTTATATATACTATAATGTTTAGTTATTTAGACTTTGATTATACTCTGATATGAGGTTATAGTCTCCCCAATTAATGTTTTATCCCCTAGATACTAGTTAGAAGCCTCTGGTATATAAATATGCACAACTGAGGGTTGGTGACAAATTGGACTATGGCATTTTTGGGTGGTCCATGGACTAGGGAGTTTCAAATAAAAATTGTAATTATGTGACCCTCGAGGCATGTTCCTTAGTGGCATTAGGTGGGATTTAAAAAAGTCCAATATTAATTTCTAACAATACATAAAGTCACCTGTAGAGTAAGAATTAAATTCCAGAAATATGAAAACCAAATATGAACAATATTCATGTAATATAATCTATTTGTCTTAATATATCATTAAAGAGACTATATACTCATGTAATCAACCTATATGATTGATATTTTTTTCTATAACTATTTGAAATAAACCTGTATATACACCATGGTCATGTATTTTAGTTTGATAGTTCCATTCCAATAAATGGGATAAGATATCAACTTCCATAAAAATGGAAGAGAAAAAGCCTTCCTTGACTTATTCATTAATAATATATAATTCATGATGCACCAAATGCACTCTAATTCCCACAAAAACATGATTTCATGGTTTTTTAGTACACCAAAGTACATAATTCATGATATGTATTAATGAAAATCTTAAACACTATGGATCATTGCACATGTTTGCAAATTAGAATATCCAATGACATGTAAACATGTGGAATTCCTACCAGTGTGTCTATCCTCACAATATCTTATCTTAGAGATACCAAGTGTGAACTTCATGAGTTAAAGTATCATTTAATTACAAGAACTTACATCAAATGGTAAAAAAACTATGTTTCCCATCATATAATGTCATCCAAACCATAAAACATAAGTTTAAGAATATACTTATAACACTTCAAGGTTATCATCATAGTGGAGATATACTATAAAATTTTTAGCATGATAGATATTTTAGGAAATTATCATATTAATGTTATATATAATAAAAATCAATATTTTATGAGATATGGATTAATTTTTAGGCCTTTTAATATATATGTAACCTAAAGTATAAAGTAGTTGGTTATAGCGAATTAAATCCAATAGACTCCCAATTTCACTAGATCTAACTGCTAATTGAATGGTTAGTTCTCAAATATTAAACATGTTTCTACAAATTATGGATATATCTACTAGTAATATCTCAATTTACATGGGTATGTATGGCCTTACAACATGTCTTTGTTGCAACTTTTCTTACTGTGGCCTCACTACATTGATAATATCCCTTAAGTAGTAAAATATACCCAAGTATCCATTTTTTGTTCCTTTTTCTTAAATATAACATATTTTATAATACCATAGTGAAATATTATCCTAATAATGATAATAATATTAATATTTTGTTATAAAAAAACATAAAAAAATCATTACTAAACCGCTTCTTAAGTTGCATCAAAATCTGTAACATACCTAGTTATTTTATATATGAAAACCCTTGAATGTAATAAGTTTTTTCATGCATATTAACTTATCCATATAATATTCCAAGAAAAAAATTATTAAAAGTAAAAATAGTGTTATATCCCCTTAAACACTAGTATTTCCATTTCTCCTTTACCCAACAACTCATCCATTTTTACTTTCTCATGTACCGTAGGATAGTTCTAACTACAAGTCTTCATAATTCAACTTCTTTTGTTTGATATTTTAATTCCATGAATCATGAATAAGTAATATCAAACATTAGTACATATCATGTCATATTAGTTAGATTCCAATGAATTAATGTTGTGAAATTTCCTCTAATTATCACACACATTATTATGGAGAGATTATATTTAATGTGACATGGAAAATAATTCTATATTGAATTGTTCCATCCTATTAAGGTATATAATATGACTAAATTAAGAAACCCATGGATCTACATATATATAAATTTTCCCCTATAACATTACTTGATATTTTAGTCATTCTTAAAGTATTTTATTCCTTATTATTAGGAAAATAACAAGACTAAATATTTTTTTCCATATGTTATAAACATATCTATCTTGAAAGTAATAACACTCTCAATATCCACTTGTAGAAAAATTTCACTCCTACTTTATAAAAATATATTTTATGATCAGTATACCTTCTTTTATTCATAAATGGATATATAAAATCTACATAAATTATTATTATTAATTGGTATCATAAAAATTTTGGTTTCATCATATAGACATGTTTCATAGTGTATCAATTAAGGAAAATAGCCTTAACATCCAACCTCCCAATATAATGATCATAGAATATAGCTATTACAAGTATAATTCCAATGGATTTTAGCATGATTATTGATATAAAAGATTTATTTCATAGACTAATTCTAGACATAGGTCAAACCCTTTTAATAATCAATCATGATTTATTATTACATAATTATACTAGCCATGTATAATTTCTATTAAATTCCCACTATCAACATCAAGTATAGAAACATAAAAAATATAGATCCCATGAGTTTTCGGTTTATTGAATACATATAAAATTTCTAATCTTAGAATGTTTTCATTTACTACTACCATGTGGGATTTATTATTCTTGTTAAATAATATTTCACTTGTATTGGTGAATATAAAATCACCTATTTGGTTAACTTCCTTTACAATATGTCTCTTTGGTACAACACCTCCCAATCATCTTAGTAGAGGTTTGTGTCCCTATGAAAACTAATGTGGATCTAGATACTATAGTTCATTGAATTATATCCTGATCCTACTATCTCAATAGGAGATATACTTCCTTTTTATATCCATTCTACACTAATAAGGTATTTTAATATCCTTAGTGGATATAATATAATTTAAATAGATACAATTTATCATTTCATTAAAGTTAATTTTTATCTAAAGTTATCTTTTAACAAATAATTCTCATAATACACTTAATGTTGGGGTTAATGGATTCCTTATTAATTAATATGATATCCATTAGTCAATATTGTTGACACATGGTTAGTTAATTCATTTTTATTTGTGAAGGGTGTCTTGGAAGAAATTATGAAATACTTTCAATATATATAATAGATTTCATTGATCCCTTTTACTACCATCACTACATTGATGTATAAGGTAATGTGAGTTTAGGATTTACTTCACTCTACATAATAATGATTGATGCATACCTGATTATGATACACTTCGAAAATCGTACCCATATGATCCTATATCCTTTACCAAGTGTATACATTTCTTTACCAATCATTACTATAATATCTTAAAGGAATATTATTAAGTATATGAATTTACCTCTTAGATTTACCTTTTAAAATATTTTTTGTGTTCTTTATAAACTAACTCTAATGACTTTTTGACATACCTTTTATTTATAATGGTTTTTAAAAAAAATTATTAGTGAGTTTGTTAGTATACATTGTTTTTTTCTCAAGAGAGACTATAACACCCTTATGGATATAAAATTATCAAAAACTATCATTTTTACTCAACAAAGAATTTTATTTCCACAATGAATTATTCATAGTATTATACTTTTATTCACCCTTAATTAATAATTTATAAAATATGTGATTCAAGAATTATTGAACTATTAGTTGAGTTTGAAATATTATAACAACATTTATTCCCAAACTAAAATAATGACTTTATGTATCTAATTAAATACTGAAAAAAATGTTTTGGTAATAATTAATACAAAATAATAGTTTAAATTGAATCAATAGGGAAATATAGAAGTTGTGTACTTCTCTATACTGATCTAACAATCAATATTATCCATCTTCTTTAAGAATACACAAAACATCTAGTAATCTTTTTTAACTTGCTTAATTATTATGTTTGAATACACACGCATAAACATATTAAATCTAATACCCAAGAATTAAAATAAAAGAATTAAATTGATAAATATACCTAAAGTTGAAACTTATACTTAAACTCATTATAGTTTCTATTCTAATGTCCTTTCTTTCCACAAAATAAGAAAACATCATCATGCACCTTTGATTTCCCCTATATCGTTATCTTGTTAGAAGGATAACATGAAGAAAATTTAGAATCAACGTTAGTCTTAGGATTTTTTTCTTTTCCTATCCTCATGTTATACATAATCAAAGTAGGATCATCAAACTTCATAAACTTATCAACCTTGTGAAGAAGAGTTTGGGGAGATACATATTAGTTTTGTTCATATTAAAATTCATAACAAAGCTAGAGAAACTCTGAGGGAATGAAACCAGTAATATATTGTTGTGAAATTAATCAGGTAGTTCTAACCCTAGTGTGTTAGATTTTCAATGTAGAAAATCATTTTGAATATGTGAGGTCTATATAGAACTCCCTATCCATGTTTTTAGGAAAAAAAAGCCTTGAATATCTCAAACTACTCTTGTCTATATATCTCTTGATAAAGATCATGGAGATTATTGAGCATGCTATATGCATCCATGATCTCATGATCCTTAATGAGTTAATCATAAATGGATGAAAAAAAATCAAACAACGAACATATAGAACATCATACAAGTCTTTTTCATATACAATGTGATATTTATAACTTACCTCTTTAGTAGGTTAATTAGAAATTTGGGACTCTATCATGTAAATATTCTTTTCAAGGCATACTACAATGTGTAAGTGCCTATAACATTTTTGGAATGTAATTCCAATAAAAATATTTTATTTCTCCAGTATTAATCACATGGATAGTGTGGTTGATGAAATTTACATTTTACTATAATAATATAAAATAATATGTAATTAAATTATCTTTATTACCAAAATATGCGAGATTAAAAAATTAAATCTTTCTATTATTCTCTCATTATTTTATCAAGTCCCAATAACCCTCACCACTAGACTCAGAATGTATTTTCACATGGACATTCTAGTGGAAAAGGTTCCATATTTCCCAAAAAACATAAGGAATTCCTAAGTGAATCCTCATGCTTGATTAATTATTCATCAATTTCTAGTTCATCCTCTCTAATACAATATTTTTTTAGAAATTACTAGAATAATATTCTCATGTTTGATTCCCCTGTTCCTGTAGTATTTCCAAAAAATTCTTCCAACGAACTTACCACGATTATAAGATCTTAAATACTTTAGCTTAAAACATATTTCTATATCCACCATTTATTTCCATTGGAAAAATATTCCAAAACAAATATGATTTAGAATTTATGAAATAAACCCACACCATTCTCATGGAATCCTTAATGAAAGTCAAAAAATATTGAGAACCATCATGTGACTTGACCGGGGCTGTTCCCTAGACATTAGTGTGTATAAGATCTAACTTATAATTCTTAGGAGTTCTTCCATTACGATTAAAAGACCCCCCAGTCTCTTCCCAAGTATAAAACTTTCACAACTACTAATATTAGAATTACCAAGATTCAAAATCACTTTTTTCAATAATATTCTTATTGGATGGTTTATAATTATGTTTATTTATTAGGGAAATTATTAACATTTCATATTCTTGTTTTTTAATATGAATGTTTGTATTGATTATGTTTCTCCCTGTTCATATGAGGAATTAATTGTACTTAGTAAATGATGGGTAGGTCGCACTATAGACCTTGATGCATCTATTGGTATCATGAGACAAACTAGCTTGGGTATTTGGCCAAGGAATTACCCATTTATGTAATCTATATCAGAACAAGGCCTTGGTGGTATGTTTATGACATCCAGAATTATGAATTCCCTCATTATGAGATTATTTATTGATGTCCATGGGATTATTTTATTAGATATGATATCCATGGAAAATTTTCAAGATCATGTGATTATTTATATAGAATTATTTGATCATTATTTATTCTTCTCATATTATTTTACATGATCAAGTTATTGATTAAATGGTACATGTTTTAGATATTTACCTTTCCATATTTATTATGACTTATTTATTCATTATAGCTTACATTGTACACATACCCTTATCGAGCATTTTAGCTCACCCCTTCCTCTTATATTTCTTTTCCCCAGGATACTAGTAAGTGTATTATGACTAATATTCAAGAATACAAAAAAGGGAATAATGGCGTACTCAAAGAAAATACTATGTGTATTTAATGTTTTCAATTGAAACATGAGATTAAATTATGTATATAATTTTCAAAAACAACTAAACTATTTGGCCCTTCAGGATGTGATTCCTTGTATTTTGTTCCAATGTAATAAACTAATCACCAAATCTGAGATACTAGGTTTGGGATTATTAGAGTTGGTATCATAGTAATTTTAGTATAAACCTTGGGAATTAGATTTAGAAAAACATATATTAGAGAAAATAACCCAATGATTGACTTTGATGATAAGTATAAGTATAAAAAAATATCTTAATGTTTGTAAGGTAGATATTATGTATATTTCCTAGAAATAAATCCTTTTTTGGATACTAAAAGTGGATGTGGATTTCGTATAGTTGTACCTAGGGGTAATAACTCTAAAAATAGTGCATTGATATTTGACTTGATTGTCACCTGGTTCATGAAAATGGGACTTGCCACACCCCTGGGTTGACACTCTCAGAGGATATTCTTGTGTTAATTAATATTTTCTTTAATAAACATTATAATGGATTTGAAAATATTTTTATGATTTGTAAAACTTCCTAAAGAAACCAAGTTAATGATTCTGATATAATCTATAAATAAAATTTTCAATTTATGTTAATTGTTTCACTAGTTTTGGGATTATAATTTATGATAAATAATGATATGATCTAATATAGTGTATTACATTATTTATAAATGGCACCTATTAGAAGGAATGAAAACTATATTAATGCATGTAATTTTTGTAGGGATTTCCCTCCTGAGTAATATAATGAAGCTGGAGTTAGAGATGCAGCTCAAGTTGAACAAACTATAGTTATATTGGGGTAGCTGAATCAGTTTATAACTAATAACCTTGCCTCTATGGATCATCCTACAGATCCATAACATGGTGTAACAATGTTATATCACTTCATGCACTAGAAACCTCCATCATTTAATGGGAATATGAATCTATCCGTAACTAAAAAATGGATAATCTCATTAGAGAAAGTATTTCACACTTTGAGAACTAATGAATGAGAGAATATTATCATGGTAGTTTATTATCTCCCAAGGGATGAAGATCAATTGTGGTCATTTACTCAAAACACCAAGGATGAAGAAGAAATAGAAAACATAGAGTTAAAGGATTTTAAGGTAATATTATTGGAAAAATATTTATTTTTTGATAAATGAGAAAATATGGGGAGATAATTATGAAGTCTAATACAAATGGAAGATAAAAATGTTTCTAAGAATGAATCCAAATTTACAAGGTTAGAAAGGTTACTATGGACTATGTACATAATTCAAAGAGAAATACTGGCCATTTATTTGATGGGATTAATCCAATCCTTTGAATAGAACTGGTCTCCTGAACATTCTCATAATATAAGAATATAATATCATGTACTATCAAGATAAAGAAATAATTTTAAAATTATTATGAATTTTAGGGGAATTAATATAGGAAGAGGGATGATGAGCATGATGGAAAATGAAATATAAAAAAAGGGAAGAAGGTAAGGGTGTAATTTCCATATTTTCATAAATATGGAAAGAAACATCGTAGAACATGCTTGATAGGAATAAGAGTTTTCTACAAGTCTGGAGAGAAATTCCACCTTTCTCATGACTGAAAGGGTAATAAAGAAGCTTATAATATAAAATTCATCAACTGTAAGGAGATGATACACTATACAAATGATTTCCCTAATAAACAAAGGAAATTTCCCTAGAAAAGGATAAGAGAGAAAGTCCAAGCTTATGTGATCACAACTATTGAAGTTTCCATCCTTAATGATGTGGTGAAGTGTAATTTAATCATATCCTCAAATTTATATAATATATTATTTTATTTTGAATCTTTATAAACTTTTATATCTTTCAAGTTTTCAAATAAAATTAGATATTTTCCTAGAACCTTAAGAAAGGAGTTGTCAGTCAAGAATACCAGTGGAAGTATCATCGAAACAAGGATGTGTTTTTCAGTTCCCATTATGAAACAAAACATTCCCTATTTTCTGACTTCATTATTATACCTTTTGTTGATTTTGATATAATCTTTGGTATGGATAAGTTTTTAAAATATGGTAAAAATTTTATTTCAAATAGAAGGAATTTTTGATTATTGAATGAGATGTGAAATTACTTATCTCTATTGGGGAGACTTCATCATATGATTCATGACTAAATCCACACCCATTAGCTCTTATAAATGAGGTCTAATTAGAGATTAAATCATATTTAGTTTACCTAATTCAATAGAATGAACTTCCCATATAATATATAAAGTATCATTGCCTTCTGTATTGAATAAATAACCAAATCCATCAACTTAATTAAAATTTGCCTCATTTTTAGATGGTTTAATATAATTTTCATGTTTATCTTGATTACTTTTAATAGAATGTTCAAATATCAATTTATTACCCAAATGAAAAATTTCCCCTAATAAACTAGATTCCTAATTTGTATTAGATTTATCAAAATGTGATAGTGTAAAATTGGAATTATCTTCGTGTGAATATTTTATAGAATAAAGGATATTAATGTGGATAGTGTTTTATGAAAACTCCATTGTTAGATTACTTCCAGGGGATTTTACAATTTTCTTTGCTATTTTTAGGAAGGGTCTTTCCAAAATGATGGGTTATTGAGTCAGTGTCCTATCTTCTTCCATGTTTAGTGCATAGAATTAAGCTAGAAATATCAAATTATATACTCTCACTGAGACATATATAAGAACTATAATTGGTAATATATTTGATTTGTTGGGTAGTTGGATGACCACTCCTGTTGGTTTTGAGATCCATCATCTGCAAAGAAGATAAGGCAAAATGAGGCATTTCATTAGTAAAATCTCCAATATTAAACAATGAATTTTTGAAAGTAATTGATCCAATTATACAAGTAATAGAAAATGTCTCTATGTAACACTCCAAAATTATAAAATATGGACATTATATTTGATAGCATGCATAACACGCACCACCAAGTGTTGAAGTGAATATTACACCCCAAGACCTTATGATATATTTATTATAAAATAAATTAAATCTCTTCAATAACATTCATTACATAAAAAACTAATTTTAGTTTGTGTAACATGAAACAATGATTTTCTTTGATATCTTTCATTACATGCAAGACCAACTTTTACCAAACAATAATATTCTATTATTATTATTATTATTTAATATGATAGTTATTGCATAGCCGTTGGAATGAAAATTATGAATATTATTAACTAACTTATGAAAATAAATAGTTTATACACATTATGAGTTATCTATTGACTATAAATAATAATAAAAATCATTTAAAAGAAAAATAAATGTTTTTAGATAAACTATATTTTTATAAAAGATAGTTTAGTCGTGCTTGGTGCACATAATTTAAAATTAATTTTCAATACTTTTACATGGCATGAACCACTTTTAGTGTATACAGAGAAATAAGGATTAATGATATAGTTAATTTCTTTACATGTTGAATTTATTACATGGTGTACAACCAAGTTTGATGGTTATACCATATAGATGGGTATGTGTTACATGGTATGTACAACTAACTATATGTTGTGTATTTCTATCCATGATACAAGATTAGAGACTTGATGTGTATTTTTCAAAGATATTTATGGGTTACATAGAATGTACACCACCTAAATTCTGGGCAATCCCATCCTCCCATGTTTATTGACATCAAATCCATATGTTTCATTCTTTTATTACTTGATGTGTATTTGACTATAGGAATTCTGTGAAATTCATGGGTAGAACCAGGTAAGACTACACAGCATGTAATAAAGTTACATGGCATGTAGCCCCTTAAGCTATGTTCCAACCTGTTCTGGTCAATACATGGTGTGTAAGGATTCTGCATATTCATCCACATGACAAGTCATGTTTTATGAAACTTGGTCCTAGTGTAGTGAATATGGATACACGACATGTAAATTTGGTCACACATTGTGTAGTCCTTTGTTATCTAACCAGAAATATCAACACCTTCATATGGGTTGTTCAGATGTTATTCATTCATTTTTAACTAGTTCTTGGTTATATAAAGGTGAATGAATAAGAAATATCTACTTTTGGATTAAATAATGAATTCCAAGAAATGAATAACTAACATCAAATGGGTATATTGATCAATAATTAATAAATAATTATAAATTTAAATTTGACTACTCTAATACAACTTGAAGGTTCTAGACACAACAACAACACCTATTGGGGCCATTCCCAACTCATATTTTTTCTAGTTTAATGAATAATATGAAATATACATGACAATAAAAATCACGACCAATGAGTTTATCTGATAAAGCTGAAAAATACCACTATAACCAAGAGAGGATCTTTTCACATTAAATTTATAATTAATTTAATAAAAAGAAGTATTCTTGGTCTTGAGTACTTTCTTCAATGAGGGTGTTGATCTATTGAACATATATTTAGGTTTCATCATCATTTCATTGAGAGGATCTAAAGTAGAATCCATATAGAGGTAATCCACATGTGATCCTTTTATCTCCAAATTTCATCGATGGTACTCCAGGTGCTAGGGTGGTGGTACTTATCATCTTGTGTCACTCATCTTTGACCGCAACATAATCTATAGGGCTTGGAGGACTGATTATCATGCTCTCCTTCTTGAGAGTATGAAAGTATTTTGAAGAATGATCTCAGTATTTTGATAAACCTTATAGAATTTCTTCATGTAGAGAATTATCTAGAGTGTAAATCATTATGAATAACAAAATTATTCCCCCACACTCACAAAAATGTTATAATTGAGTATATATAGATCTAGAGTTCAATGATTAGTAATTTAAATAAGAACCCTTTCCAATTTATTAACCCTTTACAAACCCCACATCTAATAATGATAATAATAATAATAGTAATATCATTATTTATTTTCCACACGAATGTATCACAAATATAAATATCAATAAATAAATTAGTATTTATTTAAATGATATTTAGTATATCATTTCCATTATCAATATCCATAACTTGGATTGTCCACTTTTCTTAGCATGAATTTGTTGAAACATGAATAATAAATATTATTCATTAAATAAATAAATATATATATATATAATATTCATGGTCTTTTGAGTAAATATTCAACTCACAAAAAATAGTGTCTGAATATAAGAGATCAATAAATCTTGAATAAATAATATTTATCAATTTTGAAAATAATACTTATTCCATTAATTAAATTGAAATATAATTTAACTAATATCAATGGAAACACTAACTGTGTGACCCTCCAAACCTCTTCCTTAGTGTTATTAGGTGGGATTTCCTAATGTCCAATACAAGAATCTGGTAACACATAAAGGTACCTATAGATAAGGAAGTTAATGCCACAATAATGGAATCCATATAAAAACAATCACTATATAATATAATTTATTTGTCTTGATATCTAATCAATAATTTTGTATAATAATTTCATCAACCTATATGTTTGATTTATCTTTCTATGGTTATCTGAAATGAACTCGTCTATACACCATGAACTATAGGAAAAAATGGATTTAGCTATGTTTTTTATATTAACCAAATTTATGAATACAATTAATGTATTTTACCATGTTTTCAAAAAATATAGTTAAATAATATATAGATAAAGTTATAGCATCATTTGTCCATGTTTGTACAAAATGACAGTAAATTATAAATTTTTCCCATATTTTGAGAAATGTGGACAATAATTTCTTTTATATTTTAATTTTATATCTCAGCTCTTGATTTTTTATTCCTATTATTTTTTTGCGTGCATGACTTCTAATTCATTCTTTTCTTCTTGACTTCATTTCACATTTACTATTTTCCTTCCATTTTGCATGCACGACCTATAGTTTCGCATTCCTGTGTGACTGCCTCTTATTTTTCATGAATGCCTCTAACTCCCTTTTCATGCACCCTCATAGTTGTGCATCCCCTTTCCTTATCACCTCCATTTTTTACATGTGTCATGTAATCAAAATTCAGGGGTTGATATAGTTTTGAACTCCTAACCTCCTATAACTGAACAAAAGCTCAAACCACTGCTCTAATTCACCTTTTAATATTATTTTAATACCTTTATAAATTTATACATAAATTAATACCTATATACTAATAAATTTATATATATAATATAATTAATACTAATATTAATATTATTATATAATAATTAATATACTATTATTATTAATAAACTATTATTTATTGTTGATATACTATTTAAAATATTATATAATATAACAGTTGATACAATTATTAATATATTATAATGAAATATAATTAATATATTCACAATGGTCTATGGAGGGGAGAAATACAATGAAAATGTTACACTACCAACAATAAAGAGCTCAGGGACACTCAAACATGAGACCTCTCTAAGACCCCACAGGGGATGCTACTCTAATGTCTCATTTTTTTTCATGTAAATATTTGAAATATATCTAGTAATATTTTTGGATCCAGATGCTAAGATGAAATGAGATTTCAAGGCCCAATGAGTCCATAATTGATATTTTAAAATTATTAAATATATTAATATCATGAACACACACTTTTCCTAGAAAAGTGGAATAAATATTAAATAGTGTGTCAGATTCGAAATATAAGACCGTCATTGAGTTCATAATGTGGGATTTACCTTAAGCATGACATAATATTTGTCATCCTTAGTTGTTTTATAAAAAGTCATCATGATCGTAAATAATAAAATAAATAAATTTAATTAATTAATATATTTATTTTTACACAATGATTTAGGACTCATCTATTTTAACCAAATTATGGGTAAATCTCAGGGTTACCCACATAACCCTCAAGACCTAAAGAGGAGATATTGAAGATGCATTTCTGAATGACATAATATCGGAGGATTAAATCTAAATCGCAATGATTTTCAACAACATCAGTGTTCATGGATTTCACTAATGACTACAACACAAGAACGTTATTCATTCATAGCCAATCCAAACTCGAGGTAAGATGTTTATTTGATGTGGATTTATCCTCATTTTATTATCCCATGATGAAAAAAAATCAAATCAACCAAAAAAATGATTTATGGGTCGATCATTTTGTAGGGATGGGTTTATCCTTTGGGATTTGGGGATTTATTTTGTCGATCAATTATATCTCTTCATTCATTGTTATAATGACAATGAATCAAGGCCAACACAAATATTGGTTGAGGTATGTTCCTCATGTTTTTGTTTTATTCATTTCTTCCCCCATTCTTCATGCATTCATTATTGGTGTTTTGTTTGACCAGTGGTTCGATAAATACCTAGTAATAAATCATTGCACACTCATTCTTTGGTTCAATAGATTGATACTGAGGATTGGGTTTGAGTTAGATGATGGGATTAAGCTATGATAGTGAATATGATATATTAGGACTATATCAAGGATTTTCATTCATAGTTTTCTATGAAACAAAAAAATAGCATGATGAGATGATATTCCATGTGAATCGAAAAGTAAAATTCTATAGAGAAGTGAAAAAAAGTCTTGGTTAGACTATATCAATGGTTTGTGGTGAGATTCATGGGGGAAATTAGTGTGGAAGTGGTGCAACCAGACTACATGAAGAACCTACGGGTTCTGGAAATTTCCAAACTACACGACATATAATATATATACACACACCATGGGGGGACCTGGATATGAAACTAGGATTTTCTGAAGAAAATGGATTACACGACATGTGACCCAACCTAGAAAATCACTATGTACCATTGGGAACACAAGAATGACTATTGTACATTGGCTAAGCAGTGTACTCGAACATGGCTAGACATACACGAGCACATAAAGAGGTACATGACCATACATAGGAGTAGGTATATGATTAGTGGTACACACCATGTACCTTACTTACACACCATATATTCATTCAATGGTAACCTAGAGACCTTATTTCCTTCAGCGTGGTCTAGTTTCCTTAAGGGTGGATTCCTGCAATCCTTCCATGTGAGGGTATATTCTAAAATTACTTCCTAATCATAAGATTATGATCCTATCCAAGGGATTAGTTTCATATAGATTTATAGGACCCCCCCATGAGGCATGGTATGGGATCCTCTATCATATTTTTCCCTAAGTGGGGTTATTGGAATCGACATGACCAACTGTACATGGGCATTGATCCCTCTATAACGGGTTAATCTAGATTGGGTTATTGGTATACCCTATAGCCCAAGATGTGATCCCCATATATGTATCAATCTCTTAAAACTTCTATTTTATACTTCCTTATAGAGGTACCTGACGAGAATGACATCTTGAATGAATGCCATCAGTAATATTACACTTTTGGAGTGAGTTCTTCTAGGCGAGTGTGATTACATAATCTTGAGAAAAATCTTAGACAAGAAATGTGGTTGTGACCTTACCTTGAGGCTTAGTGTCCACCTTGTGTATATATGAATGCTTTATTATATGTCTCATACTGTGATTGACATATCCTGTGATGAGCTGACTACTCTTGATGTTTTATGTTTAGTGATTTTGGGGTGACTTACTAAGTATTGTTATACTCACCTCTACATGGTCTCTTCCCACACATATCATGTCCTATATAGACGAATATCCATTTGAAGGGGTTCTTGGTGGACCTAGAGTAGTAAAATATTATATTGGGCTAGATAGAATGTGGTTCATACCAAGAGTCACATTTGACCATAGTTCCCTCTTTTTAGCAAGCTGTACTTCTTTATAGTTTTTAATTGGATTGTTTTTTGCCTTTTATGATTTATAGTATTATTATCATACTTTGACCATGGGATTTAGATGTATTCCTGCATTTATATCATTTTTTTACATCTCAACATTGTATGTGCTTAGATATGTGCGTGTGCATATAGGTACCTTAGGCTAAGGCCTCCTATGTGAGTATTATACCTACTCAGCGCTAGTCGCCAACCCCTATCCTATTAGAGGAGGGATTGGGTAGTTACACTCAACATAACACTAGACAAGAGGTCCCTGGTGGGCCGGATCATGATAGAGTGGAATAAAAAAATTTCTTCGTATTAGGACCATAGTTTAGAGTTTTTTTCTAGATGTGATATTGGTTTGGGTTTTATGGGAAAAATGTTAAGTGTTTCAAGTTTAGATTTCAGGCCATGGAATCAGGTGTTGGTGCAGCAGCTGATATATCTATACACTAGGACTCTGACTACCTTCCCTTCAACTTAGTACATATAGAAATCAGTTATAGGAAAAACATTGTTACATGAATCATATGGGAATGGGTTTTGTTTACAAGTATTTCTTGATTCAACTCTTAAGATATAATTTCTGACCATGATATATATTGTATATTTTAGGATACCTACATGATGATTTATAGCTAGGATTTAACATAAGGATTATGAGGATGATCCCATCAGTAAAGAGGATTAAATAAAATGACATATTTTGAATTTAGCACCTTCAGGTTGTTTTCCATATAAACCTCCGTCTATTGAGCAACAAATGGTACCCACAATACCAGTGTATGTGGTGTGCAGGCTTTGCGTGTTTCATGAGTTTTAGTTTCAATGAACCCTATGTGTTTGTTGGAGTAGATTACTCAATGGGGGGGGGGGGGGTAAATCGGGCATCTATAAAAATTTCTGTTAAAAAGTTCACTTACAAATTATTCCCTAATAAAAATGAATATAGGCCAGTTACTCAAGGTAATAAGGTTATAATAGTTTGACTATTCAAATAACTTCTAAAAAGATTGATTAATTCTTAGTAATATCAATGTGAGTTATTGATACAACTTTTTAAGCTATTCTAATAAGGTAAAATAGTTAAAACGTCTATCCAAGAGTAACTATCAAAGTAGAATTTAGTGTTATGAAATATAAAGTAAATAAGAGAAAAACTAAATCAAAATACATAGTGGATAAAACAAGTGGTTCAGTCTCAAGACGTGACTTAATCCATTCCACTTGGTGATCACCTACCACCAAGAAGTATATATAGATAAGAGATTGATCCAAACCTTGGATTGGGGTAAAACAATAGTACACAGGATTGTCTAAGTTACATAACCTCTTCCACTGTTATTTGTGGGTATAAAATACCTGGTCAAACAAGGACCTCTTCCATACTTATCCGTGAGAGTAAAAATAATTAAGATTATGTGAGAGGAAGGATATCTTGTATCCTTCAATTTAATATAGGTACAATGTGTGTTTTAATACAGACACACATGAACTGATCGAAAGCTAAAAACAATAAAAAATAGATAAAAGATGTTTAAGAAGGATTATATGTGCTCTGGGTGTTGTTCTATGTAACTTTGGACTTGTAGAATGAAGATAATGAAAGTGTTGAGTCCTCTTGTGAAAAGAAGAGTATCATGAGTCTGATAATCTGGTTTCCAGTTTGATGGTGTAAGCCATGTTCTTCTTTAAGTTGGTACTACGAATACGTTTTTGGCTCTGATCTACAGTAGTCCATCCTTTTGTAATCAAGAGTTATTAATGTGTTCTTCAGTTTTATCTTGTTTCTTGTATCAGTTCACTTTTTCAAATGCTCGTTCCTCTTCCTATTATTCCACTGCCACACTTTCCTTTTTGTTATGGAGTGCATGTGTTGATGCCGGTAGGATGCATTTATTTTGTACCTCGTACCTCATACTATCGGGTGACATGTCTAAAAATAAACATTAATTATGTTATTTCCTTTAAATGACTCAAATATGACTGTTATAAATTAAATTGAAAACAAAAAATAGATTAAATAATGATTTCACAATTTGTCTTGAAATGGTATCACTTGGAAATAGTGTCACTAGGGAATGATGTCTTCTTCTTTGAATTTGAGTGGTGGGATAGTTATGATGCCACAATTTCATTGAGATCAGGAACCAGTAACATAAATGTGGTGTTAGGATCATAGTGTATGTTCCCTTTCCATGGTCCTTTTCCAAAATTTGAACACTGTTTTGGTGATGGTAGAAAGGAATCGGTGTCACAGACTTCATGAGATCTGAAACTAGTTATGGTGTCAAGGTCATGGTGTCTAAGTCATAGTGTTTGCGATTACGGTGTCTGGGATAATGGTGTTTGGGTTACGGTGTTTGGGTCATGGTGTCTAGGATTACAGTGTCATGGACTTTTCCAAAATCCAGAACTGGTAACAGACTTATGGTTTCTCAGACGTATCCAAATATATGTAAAGCTGTCTTAGGAAATAATATTCACAGAATGAATTAGACTTAAGCATTAAAATAATAAAACATTATAGAACAAAATATACGTTATAATATTAAAGCATGATTGAAATATGATTTATAGGAATCAGGATCTTGTGAAAGTGTATACCATGAGTTGTAAACATTGAATCATAGGGAAACAAACCATCTATACACATGATTTGAGATACATTGAACAAGGTTAATAGGATTTGTGATCATTAAATCATGATTAAAACATGAGGAGTCTAGCAATATCCCCCCTTTTGATGATCACAAATCATAGGAGTTAGATGTCTGTTCTTAGTGTGCTTTCTCCCCCTTTTGGGATTATCAAAAAGATTATAGGAAAAAGAAAAATAGACATGGAATGGAGTTAAATAAGAGAATATACAAAAAAATTCATATTGCATTAGATGGAAAGAGATGTGTCATTATAAGCATAAGGAAAAAGTACACAACATCCCTATCAAAAAACATTGTTCACTTCTCTTCAGCACTAGCAGTCTTCTCTTTTCCCTTGGAAGCAACATCAGAAGGAGCCATAGGAGAAGAATTAGAGGTTGAAGAAGGGAGTGAGCCAACTATCAGAGAAGGAAGAGGTAACCCTTCAAAAATAGAAGGTTCCATAGTGGGTTTGGTTGAAGACTGAGGAATGTTTTGGTCAAGGATAACATTTCTGATCTGGCTTATAGCCTGAGATAAAGACATTGAGAAAAAAGAAAAAGTAGTGGTTGAGGAAGGAGTTAAACCAGGCCGCAAAGGTGAAGCTGCAAGAGAAACAATGGATGTTCTTTTCACATTAAGGTAAGGCTTCAAAAATTTAATGAAATCAATAATGATATCACCACCATACTGCATAGCCTTATCTAAATCATCTTTGTTCTCCATGAACTTGTCCAATAGAGGAGTGAAATCTTTTAGCTTTTGGAATTTAGTCTTGAAGGATTGAGTGATAAGAGGAATTTTAAAATTCTCTATAAGATATTTGAAATGATTGGTCATATCATTCTTAGAGAAAATCCTATTAAAGTAAAAATCCACTTTATTATTGATTTCTTCCTGATCATCATTGGAAATCTTTGAATGAATCCTCACTAGGTCAAGTACTCTATCACTATTCTTGACAATGGTAGATAAACTTTCCTTGTCAATGACACTTAACAATGACTAAAGTTCCTCCTTAATAAAAGTTTTGAGCAGATCACTCTATAAAGGTTGAGATGACTGTCTAGGGGCATTGGAAGCTATAACGGCTGAAGTGAGAGACTTGAGATGATTTAGAACTTTCTTGTAGACATCCATTGTACTCATTAGTCAGATTGTTAAGACCAAAAACAAGCTCATGCATCTAATTTATTATATGGAAGTTTCTCTTATCCACTTTTTCATAAATTGAAGTCAAGTTTGGTTGTATCAATGATGCAAATTTCTGTGAAATATAATGACTAACATCCTCAACAGGATGAGCAGTAGGAATTTGGCTAGGTTGAAACACTATTTTCATATCTTCAACCATATATTTGAGAGACTTCTCCTCCTCACTCAACTGCTTGTTATCAATTCTAATATCTTTTATTTCATGAAATATTTTTGGTTGGATTTTCCATATGATTTTCTCTAACAGAAAGGCAACATCTCTTTCAATAAGATTTGTCATAGGAGTAGGTTGAGAGTTCACGAGCTTTTCAAAGCCAACTAAAAGAGTATCTCCAAAATATTTTAGATCATTATGACTCACAAAAGCAAAAGGTTCTTATTAAGGTTCAGGAATAGGATCTGATATAGGTTCAGGCTCCTTAGCATAGATTACTTATAGAGGAGAAATTGGTTTGAATTAAAACAGAGTGGAAAGGTATATCCCTTTAACTGAGGCCTCCTAGATATTATTCACATCAAATTATTTAGGAAACTTATACCAAGTTTCCATAGTGATTTGATCAATAGGATTGGGAACTTCAAAACTTTCTATACTGTGGTGCTTCTCCCCCTCAATAGGTGAATCTCTTATAGGACTAAGAGATTCAGTCCCTTGATCTGTTTCTAAATCTTCATCTCTAATAGCCTCACCCATTTTTTTGGATAGTTGAAAGGCTTGTTCCATTCTTTCCTCAGAATATAGAATAATATCAGGATTATCTTGTTCCTCTAAATGTTCCTCAACATTAGCTTCTTCCTTAATAAAAATTTCTTCTTCTAGATTCTCCTCAAGAACAACATTTTATTTTACACTAGCAGCAAATTCTTTTCCAGAAGTAGGTTCTTCTTCTAAAATAGCACTTCTTTCAGCAATAGGTACATCCTTCTCAACTACATTTTATAGAATAGGTAGACCACTATATTTTTATCTAAGATAGTTCCTTCTATAGGTGTAACAACTGCCTCTTATTCTTCTCCATCAGGATAATCAACAACTTCATCTGGTTCTAAACCAGGATCAGATATGTTCCTAGGTATTACAGGATTCTCAACTAGATTAAAATTTTTATACAACCTTTCATTGTCCTCCACCCAGGACATTTTCCAAGGATTCAAACTTATTTTCATCCTTCTGACTGTATCCTTTGAGATACAGAACTCATAATATTTGATGACTTCTTCATTCAGTCCAACCACTCCTTTATAAGACAACATTGCAGAGATTATTCTTAAATAAAACAAAGAGTTATACTTCAAGGTTATTTTAATCAATTCAAACATGTAAAGTATAATATACTTACACAGATTAATCTTGTTCCCTTTTTTCATAAGATGTATCAAGAATACATCTTAATACTTGAGGGTAGAAAAATAACATTTTCTTGGACTAATATGATTCTGGATAAAATTAAACAGCAACCTCATTTCACCATCCAACTCAGCAGGAATTGCCCATATTTTCTTCTTATTGACAGTAAAACTTCCTAGGGATTCTTCTAAGACAAAAACATCACTAGGAGGAGGAGGACCACTCTTATAGTCCACAAATATTCCTTAATGAGGTATCCCTAGGTAGCCATCCCATAAAATCAAGGAAAAAGTACACCTTTGACCACTAATATTGCTTCTTACAACAAAAATATCTTCATTATTGACAAAAAACTGGACATATTGATAAAATTGAAAAACATGTTTTGGATAAATTGACCTTGTCTCTTTTGTGAACCAGTTCATCCAACCCTTCTCTTTTAGTACTTTCAAAAATAATGACTTACTTATCAACAACCACTTAGGACATATTTACTTTTCTGGTACTACTATTTTCTCAGCCATATTCGGATTTAACAGTCCTTCAGGTGCTACTTTCAGTGCCCTTTTCACTTTCTTTTGAGATTTCCGCTTCTCAGGAGTTGATTAAGATGGGTTCTTTATTCTGGGAATTCAACGAGAATTCGAGAGAGATGAAGGGTGGAAGTAGGACTTATGGTTTGAAAGAGAGGGGTTTTAGTTTCAAGAGAAGAGAGCTCGAGTGAAGAAAAGAGTGAAATATATTTGGTCTTTATCATTTAGGGATTTAAAGAATCACAATTTCAAAATCACAGGATAAAACTAATAAAGTTATCAACCCAACAATATGGGTAATAAAATACATATTAAATGAAAACCGAGTCATTATGGTGAGACTGGAATAGATTGTCATGGGGAGACCAGAACATATTGTCAAGGTGAGACCGTAATAGATTGTCATGGTGAGACCAGAACAAATTGTCTTGGTGTCTAGTAATGTGTGTTTTATCCACAAAATATTTGCACAAAAATTACCAAAAACTATGTATTCAACTTCGACAGTAGATAATGCAACGTAATTCTATTTTTACTACACCATGACACTAGAGACTTTCCTAAAATGTGACATGTTCTAGTGGTTCTTTTTCTATATAACTTACAACCACGAAAATTAATATCAGAATAGCTAACTAACATAAATGATTGTCTTATAGGATAGAACAGTCCTAGATTTGGTGTGTGTTTGAGGTATTTTAAAATCCTTTTAACAATATTTAAGTGATACTATTTAGGGTTTTCTTGAAAGTGAGCACACATACATACACTAAACATAATATCAGGTCAGCTAGCAGTTAAGTATAGTAAGCTTCCAATCATTCATCTATAAGTGGTTTGATCAACATATTTTCTATCTTCATCAAGATCCAACTTATAAGTAGTACTCATTGGAGTATCACTACTTTTAGTGTTGTGCAATAAATAATGTTTTAGAAGATATTTAATATATTTTCTTTGATTTAAAATAATACCATATTTATTTTGAAAGATTTGAAATCTATGAAATAATATTATTTCACCCATTAAACGCATTTCAAATTCATTTTTCATAATTTTAGAAAACTAAATACATAAGGAATATTTTGAAGATCAAAAAATAATATGATCTACATAAATTTGAACTACTAAAACATTATTGGAAATTCATTTTATAAAAAGACTAGGATCAGCTATACCTTTTGTAAAACCTTTGGAAATAAGAAAAGTACTTAATCAATCATACCAAGCTCCCGGATCTTGTTTTAAACCAAACAAAACTTTTGATAATTTAAAAACATGATTTGGAAAGTGAGGATTTGTGAAACTAGGGGGTTGTTCAACAAAAAAATCCTCATCTATATACCCATTTAGGAATTCAATCTTGACATCCATTTGATATAGTTTGAAATTTAGATTTGATGCATATGAAATCATGATTATAATGTATTTAAGTCTAGATATTGGTGAAAAGGTCTCCTCATAGTTAATTCCTTCTTTTTGACTATAGACTTGTGCAACCAATCTAGTTTTGTTTCTAACTATGTTACCAGCTTCATCTACTTTATTTTTAAACACCCACTTAGTTCCTATAGTAAAAATGCATTTGGGTATATTAAAAAGTTTCAAAACTTTGTTTCTTTCAAAATTATTAAGTTCTTCTTGCATAACCATCACCCAAAATTAATCATTTATAACACCATTGATGTTTTTTGGTTCAATTTGTGACAAGAAAGCTTGTTGTTCAACCTGATTTCTAAGAGAAGCTCTAGTTTGTGTTCCTTTATCTAAATCTCCTACAACAACATCTAAATAATGGTTCTTAAGGGTTCTAACAGCTCTAGAAAAAGAGGGGCTAGTGATTTAAGGTTCTTCAAAAGGTTTGGTTTCATTATGTCTTGAATCTAGGGAATTTCCAGAAATGAAAGTTTTTATAGATTCCTTTACAAGATAGTTAGAGGATTTATCATTGATGTCTATATTTGACATATCATCCTCAATATTCTCTAGAGAGGTCTTAGGATCATGTGGATCTGTCTCATCAAACTTGACACAAATAGATTCCTCCACACATTTAGTTCTTTTGTTAAAAACTCTATAGGATTTACTAGATATTGAATATCCTAGAAGTATTCCTTCATCACTCTTGGATGCAAATTTTTCATGATTCTCCTTATTATTAAGGATATAGAATTTTCAACTAAAGACTTTGAAGTAGTTCACTTTGGGTTTTCTATTGTCTCACAACTCATATAGAGTTTTTTTAAGAATAGGTCTAATCAACACTATATTAATAATATATCATTCTATATTTATAGCTTGTGCCCAAAAAAATTGGTAAGTCATATTCACTAAGCATGGTTCTAGAAATTTCTTTCAAGGTCCTATTTCTTCTTTCTACAACTCCATTTTTCCGAGGTGTTCTAGGGGCAGAGAAATTATGATTACAACCGTTTTGTGAGCAAAAGGATTCAAACTCTTTATTTTAAAACTCATGGCCTTGGTCACTTATTAGAGATTTAATTCTAATTCCACTAAGGTTTTCTACATTTTTAGCAAATTTTGTGAAATGAGAGCAAGATTAACTTTTGTGAGCCAAGAAGAAGGTCCAAGTATACCTAGAAAATTCATCTACAAGAACATAAACATAGTGCTTCCCATTTCAAAAAAAAAATATAGATGGTCGAAACAAATCCATTTAAACCAACTCGAGAGGTTGAGAAGTTGAAACCTATTTCTTTGGTTTGAAGGAAATTTTGTGTTTCTTTCCCTTTTGACAAGGATTACACACTTTATCATTTGGAAACTCTAGTTTGGGTAGATCTTTGACTATTTTTTTTATTTAGCTTTCTAAGGGAGTGAATATTATAATGCACTTGTATTATATTCCAAATCCAAGTCTCTTTGTGAAATACACTTAAACATAAAGCATTTTGAAAAACTAAAGAATCTAAGTTAACAGAATATACATTTTCATTTCTTAATGTAGAAAATACAATTTCATTTTTAAAAGTAAACACATTGTAGGCATACTTTTCAAATTTAACATGAAATCCATCATCACATAGTTGTGAAATACTAAGTAGATTGTATTTTAGTCCATCAAAAAAATGTAATTTGGAAATTAAAACCAAGTTAGAGTTACCTATTTGTCCAAGGCCAATGATTTTTCCTTTGTAATTGTCACCAAAGGTGACATGTCCACCATTAATCTTTATTAGGTTCTTTAAACATGAATAGTATCCTATCATGTGTCTTGAAAACCCACTGTCCAAGTACCATAAGCTTTTACAGGAGATATTTAAACAATTTTCCTATAAAATATTCCAATAAAGACAGTCTTTGGTTCCCATATTTGTTTAGGTCCAGTAATATTAGTAACTAGTGCTTAAGGAACCCACATCTACCTCATAGATTTCCTATAATAATTATGTAAAGTATTTGAGAAATAAACTTCATTTGGTCTATAAAAACTCAAAAAATAGTAGAATATGTATCATAGATTGAACTAGTAGAATGTTTTTCTAAACCAGGAGAAAAGACGTATGTTATAGATTTAGAAACAAAATTCGTTTTTACAAAATTTCTTTTAACAGGTTGATAACCAATACCAATAGTATATTTAGGGGAAATCTGTTTACCTAGTATTTGTACCAGGGTATCTTTACCATTTGTAAACCTTTCAAGTTCCTTTTTCAATTTATCATTAGATAGAAATAATTCAATGTTTTCTTTAATTAATTGACCATTTTTCTCTCTTTTTACAATAAGTTAAGATTTACAAGTTGAGGTGAGAGCATACTATTTCTTTAAAGACTTGTATTTATCTTTTAGTTCATTACATGTCTGTTCAGGAATATTGAAATAATCAAACATTTCTTCTTTAGAAATATTTTCAGAATCAATTTCATCTCCAGAATAATAGTAATTTTTTACACGAGATTCCAGTATTACCTCAGATGTGTGTCATGAAGCACATATTGGATTTTTTATCATGTTCATCATGTTAAGACTCTAATTCACTCGACTATCCTCAAAAGCGCTCCAAGTTTCTTTCATTTCCTTTTTATAATTTCTATATTTTTCAACATATTTATTTTTATAATTGAGCTTGGGACAGTAATCCCTTACATATCCCTTTCTCTTACATTCATAACATACTATCTTATCTGAACTGTCATTTCTTTTCCAATATTTCTTCCAGCTTCCCTTTTGATCATATCTTCTTTTGAAGTTAGGATTTCTAAAAAATTTATTCCTTTTGTAAAATTTCTTAAACCTTATATCTAATTGATCCATCTCCTCATCACTGTCGGGTGATGATTGTTCACTGCTAGAACTTTCTATATAGACATGTTGTTTCTTCTTTTCTTTTTATTTAGAGTTAGTGGTCTTAAATGACACAAATTTTATTTTGGGTTCATCCTCCTCTTCCTTGTTGACTTTAAACTATTATTTTTACATCATTTGTTTTACAATGAGTTCTTTTACAGGTAATTTGATGATGTCACATGACTCTCTAATAGAGACAGAAGTGCCTCTCCATATGTCTGGTAGACATAAGAGAATCCTCATAATTTGTTCTTTGGCTGTAACTTCTCTTATGAGAGAGATCATTGTGTTGATAATTTCATTCAATCTGAGATACATGTCAGAAATAGGCTCATTAGGATTAATTTTAAAGTTATCATATTTAATTGTATAAGTATTAAGTCTCATTTCATTAACACTAGAAGTTCCTTCATGTGAAACAGACAAAGTATCCCAAATTTCATGGGTTGTTTTACATGCAGAAATTCTATTAAATTCTTCATCTCCTAAGGCACAGTACATGGCATCCATTCCTTTAAAATTATTTTAATAAGTAGTATTAGTTGGTTCATCCCAATTAGTTCTGTCAGTAGCTGGAATTTTATACTCATCTACAATTGAAGACCAAATTTCAAAACCCATACTTTCTAAATTCATTTTCATTTTAATTTTCCATTGGGCATAATTAGTTCAATTAAAGAATAAGGTTCTATTTTTTTGCAGAACCTTCGAGTCTATTATCTATAATAAAGAAATACTTTTAAATAGATCTAAATTTAGAACTAATAGAAATTTACGGATCTTTGAAGTACAACTAAAATCACAGTTGAAAATATTTTAAAACAGAGTCTTAAAAAGAATAAACTCTTTTGATACCAAATTTTGGTCTGATTAGATTACTCAAGAGGGGGGGGGGTGAATTGAGTATCTATAAAAATTGTTGTCAAAAAGTTCACTTAAAAATGATTCCCCAATAAAAATGAATACATGACAGTTACACAATTTAATATGGTTATAATAGTTTGACTGTTCAAATAACTTCTTAGAATATTGATTAATTCTCACTAATATCAATGTGAGTTATTGATATAACTTTCAAAGCTATTATAATAAGGAAAAAATAGTTAAAACTTCTATCAAATACTAACTATCAAAGTAGAATTTAGTTTTCTGAAATAAAAAGTAAAGTAGAGAAAAACTAAATCAAAATACACAGCAGATAAAAGAAGTGGTTCGGTCTCAAGCCAAGAATTAATCCACTGCACTTGGTGATCAACTTCCACAAAGAAGTCTATATAGATAAGAGATTGATACACACCCTGGATTGGGGTAAAAAATAGTACACAAGACTGTCCAGGTCACATGACCTCTTCCACTGTTCTTCATGGGTATAAACTACCAGGTCACACAAGGATCTCTTCCAAACATATCTATGGGAGTAAAAAAATTTAAGAAGACGTGATAGAAAGGATATCTTGTATCATTCAGTTTAATAGAGGAGAAAATGGGTGTTTTAATACAGACAAACACACACTATTCTAAAGCTAAAAACAATACACAACAGATCAAAGATGATCAGAAAGGATTAGAATTGCTCTGGGTGTTGTTCTATGCAGATTTGGACTTGTAGGATGAAGTAGATGTAAGTGTTGAGTCTTCATGTGAAAATCAGAGTATCATGAGTCTAATTATCTGATTTCCAGTTCGATGGTGTAAGCTATATAGCTTGTGTTCTTCTTTGAGTTGGTACTGCGAAGACATTTTTGGTTCTGATATACAGTAGTATAGACTTTTGTAATCGAGAGTGATTTGTGTTTTCTCTAGTTTTATTTTGTTGCATGTATTAGTTCTCTTTTTCAAACACTCGTTCCTCTACATATTGTTCTAGTTCCACACTTTCCTTTTTGTTACAGAGTGCATGTGTTGGAGCCGACAGGATGCATGTATTCTGCACCTCGTACCTTGTAATTTCAGGTGACATGTCTAAAAAGAAACATTAATTATGTTAGTACCTTTAAATGTCTCAAATATGACCATTAGAAATTAAATTGAAAATGAAAAAACAGATTAAAGAATGGTGTTACAATTTGTCTTGAAATGGCATCACTTGGAAATGATGTTACCAGGGAATAGTGTCTTATTCTTTGCCTTTGAGTGATGAGACAGTTATGATTCCATGGTTGCATTGAGATCATGAACTCATAGTACATATGAGGTGTCGGGATCATAGTGTCTGGTCATTTCCATGGTCCTTTACCAAACTTTGAACGGTGTCTTGGTGATGGTAGAAATGAACTGGTGTCATAGACTTCATGAAATATGAAATTGGTTACGATGTCCAGGTCATGATGTCTAAGTCACAGTGTCTAGGATTATGGTGTCTGGGATTACAATATCTGGGTTATGGTGTCTGGGTCATGCTGTATGAGATTATGGTGTCAGGGACTATGCCAAAATCGAGAACCGGTGGCATACTTACAGTTTCTCAAACTTAGCCAAATATCTGTAAATCTGTCTCAGGAAATAATATTCACAGAATGAATAAGACTTAATCATTAAAATAATAAAACATTAGAGAACAAAATATAGGTTATAATATTCAATAATGATTCAAACATGATTTATTGGAATCAGGATCTTGTGAAAGTGTATACCATGCGTTGTAAACATTAAAGCATAAGGAAACAAACCATATCTACACATGATTTGAGATAGATTGAACAAGGTTAACAAGATTTGTGATCATTAATATATGATTAAGACATGAGGAGTCCAACACTATAGTTTAGGGGAGATCTAGGCCTACAAGAAGTTGAGGATTGGCTAGAGGTGGTTACATGAGTCTTTTGTTTTTTAGGACACCTTAAAATCAGATGTAAGTCCTAGTGGTGAGCATTCTTCATGGTCCCACAAAGCATTTGTGTAGCCTTTTGGTTATATGATATGATTTGGAATCACTTTCATGGATAAATTTTGAGTGTCTCTTTATGGAGGAGTACTCGCCAACTATGATATGAACAGTGCACATCCATGAGATTTTATAGCTACTGCATGGAAACATGACTGTGACTGAGTATTCTTCAAGGTTTACCAACTTCTCATGATACTAAATAGATATGGTTTGGGATCCATTCTTTCGGGTGTGGACCATTTATATATGTCTATGTGGATAGATTTAGGTTAGTGTGATACCTATATACATCCCTACCTATGCTTGGGGTGATAGAGCATTCTTTGTTGATAGAGAGATTTTAGCCTGAGCAGACACTAGTAGTGATTGCCAATAGTGGGAACATAGGGGATGAGAATAGAAGAAAGATGACAGAAAGAACATGGATTCAGACCTATGATATGTTTTATGAGGTGATATTAGGACCAAGGGTCTATGGTTTAGGTCTCTTAGGATGGTTTTAGTAATCCTAGGGAGAGGTAGTGATACTCTTGTGATGGATCAGTGAATATTGCGTGAGACTATCTGACCCACCATGAAAATGATTGAGAGACAGTGGATGCACCACCTAAGAAGAGGTAGTGGCCAACGTAGGGATGTCCGCAAGGAGGAAGGTATGGAAGATTAGTAGGGAGAGAAGATGGAGGTAGCGAGCAGTTTGGCTTATTGCCATCCCCACCCCTAGGTGGTACCCACAAGGCTCAAAGAGTTGGTGGATAGGGATGAGGGAATGTTTAGGCCATATAGGTCTATGATCTAGAGTCTCCAAGGGTGATTAGAGGTATGATCTATGTATTTTATACCTTATATTTAGTTTTTATAGACACATGTGCAAGCCACTCTTTTCTTGCTACATCCTTAGTTCGAGACCTAGAGGTTCCGGTTGAGCCCTTGACTACCCTTACAATTGGATAATCCTACTAGAGATGAATCAATGATCACACACTTTTTATGATAGTGTTATTTTATTCTTGAAGGAGAGGGTTTCTCATGAGATCTCTTTTTGGAAATAATGAGGAGTCATGATGTCATCTTAGGCATAGAATAGCTACAAACCATTCATTCATGGATTTAATGTTTTAGGAAGAAAATGTTGTGTGTATGAATTTATGGGATGAAGTTTTCCTTCATAGGCGAGAAGAATACCCAGTCAGATTAGGATTGACTCATACATAGGAGGGTAAATCCGATTACTCACTAATCAGATAACATGACTCTTAGAGAAGTGGATTCTTTGAGGTATCAGTTTCCTACTATGGTGGCTAAGTATGGGGATGTATTTTCTAAAGACATGTCAGGCTTACCTCCCCACTGAGAGATATACTTCTATATAGACTTAAACCTAGGGATGGACTCAATATCTATTCTAACATATCATATGGCTCTAGTGGTGCTTTGTGAGCTGAGGGTACAGTTGGAGGACTTACAGAGGAAGGACTTTGTTAAACCCAATGACCCCCTAGGAATCCCTAGTGTTTTTCACTAAGAAGGTATATGTGAGCTTGAGGTTATGGATGGATTATTGGTGACTAAATCTAGTGACCATAAAGAATAGGTATCCACTATTAAGTACCGGTGACCTCTTTAATCAGTTGAGAAGGGCATGATGGCTCTCAAAGTTTAACCTTAGATCAAGCTATCACTAGTTGTGAGTACGTGATGAGGATATAACTAAGACAACATTAAAGTGTCACTAGGATCGATATGTGTACTTGGTGATGGAATTTGTCATGATTAAACCCTAAAAGTGTTCATAGGACTCATAAACCATATCTTTTATCCTTTCTTAGACCAATTTGTGGTGGTCTTCATCGATGATATCCTAGTGTACTCAGTGTTAGAGGAGGAGCAAGTGAGATACTTGAGGATGGTTATAGATACACTTTGAGAGAAAAAGAATTATGGGAATCTCTCAAAGTGTTAGTTTTGGATGCAAGAGGTCCACTTTCTGGGACATGTTATCTAAACTGATAGTTTAGTATAGTACTTTACAAAGGTTGAGGTAGTGTTAGTTTGGGAGACACCCAAGAG
Organism: Viscum album; assembly: GCA_963277665.1. Classification (NCBI taxonomy): domain Eukaryota; kingdom Viridiplantae; phylum Streptophyta; class Magnoliopsida; order Santalales; family Viscaceae; genus Viscum; species Viscum album. The sequence goes on along the minus strand of OY728151.1, from coordinate 1,389,013,337 downwards.
TGTGATAGAGGTTCAAAGATTCCTTGGGTTGGTAGGGTACTATAAGAGATTTTTTTCCTGATTTCTCTTTCTAATCAGAACCTATGACTGCTTTGAAATAGAAAGGGTAGCCTTTTGTGTGGATATAAAGGTGAAATAAGGTTTTTTAGGAGTTATTCCAGAGGTTGAAGAGCACCCCCATCTTGATATTACCAGAGGAGGGTGTCGAGTATGTAGTGTTATGCAATGATTTAGGGAAAATAATTCATTGTGTTCTGATGAAGAGGTAGGTGGTGATCACCTATGAGTCCAATTAGTTGAGACCCCATGAGAAGAACTATGCAACACATGACCTTGAGTTGGCATAGGTAGTCTTCACACTAAAGGTGTGGAAACACTACCTTATGGGTGAGTGGTTTATCATTTACTCTGACCACAAGAGTCCCAAGTATATATTATATCATAAGGATCTTATCTTGATATAGAGTTTATGGATAGATTTACTCCAGTAATATTACTTAAAGATAGTCTATAATTCTGGTAAGGAGAACATGGTGGCATACACTCTCAATAGGAGATCTTATTCTCAGTTTTTGGTTGATTCATCAGAGCAGTTCACCTCGTTACAATTTACCTTAGTGGGAAAGGATGCTATTTTTTATCTACAGTCAATGGTTGTTACCCCAACACTTCTACAGTGTGTTAAGGAGTCCTGTCTTGAGGATACAGACTGTGAGACCTTATATACTTAGATATCCACTAGACATGCTCCTGATGGATTTTCTAAATATGGGGAGTACGTTATCCTTTTAAGAGGGGAAACTATGATAACAATGAAGTTTTGGGTGGAGGTGATGAGGTAGTTTCATAAATCCCCTTTAGTAGTACATCCTTGTGTGGGAAAGATATACCAGGACCTTCGAAGTCATTTTTGGTGACCAGACATAAAGAAGAGTGTAGTAGAGTTTGTCTCTAGATGCCTCACTTGTCAACAAGTGAAGGTTGAGCAATAGGTTACAGTGGGTTTAGATTAACCCATTGAGGTTCCATAATGGAAGTGGGATGATATATCTATAGACACCATGACAGGGCTTCCATATATGTCTAGAGGATATGATTCCATCTGGGTGATCATAGACCGACTCACCAGGTCGGCCCGCTTCCTAGCTATCTGAGCGTAGATTTCATTAGAGAGTTTTAGATTCCTTTACATGAAAAATATAGTCTATCTCTATAGATTAACCTCAATGATCATTTCAGATCATGATGATTTCATTACATTGTGATTATGGAGAGGATTACGAGCATCCTTTGAGACTCAGTTATTTTTTAGAAGATGTTTCACCCCCAGAATGACATTCAGAAAGAGTGAGAGATTCGGGTCTTGGAGGACATGTTGTGGTTTTTGATGTTGGAATTTGGCTATATATGGGAGGATCATCTACCCTTGGTGGAGTTCTCATATTGTAACAATTACCATTCTCCATCGGTATAACTCCATTTGAGGCCTTTTATGAGTGACCCTAAATGTCACCATGTTGTTGGACCGATCTATGTCAGTCAGAACTCAGGGGCCCAGAGTTGGTGTGAGCTACAATAGAGAAGGTGAAGATCATATAGGAGAATATGAGGATGACACAAATATATCATAATTCCTATGCAGACCGACGAAGAAGGCCCTTGGAGTTATAGGAGGGAGACCATGTGTTCTTGAAGGTCTCACCTCGATGTGGATTATAGAGATTTGTTTGAGGTGGAAAGCTATCTTTAAGTTTCATTATCCATTTCCAAATACTATGTAAATATGGAGGGATGGTACACCACTTGGATCTTCCATTACAATTAGATTGGGTATACGATATCTTCAGGTCTCACAACTAAGTAGATATGCACAAGACTTGTCGCATGTTATCAACTGGGGTGAGCTGGAAATCGAGGATGGAACTACCTTTGTAGAGTACTCAATGAAGATCAAGGTTCATCAAGTGAGGATCCTCCATGGGTGAGAGATTCCTTTGGTTCTTGTCTGGTGGTAGCATGATAATCTTTAGAAGATCATCTCGGAGCGGGAGACTCAGATGTGCGCTTAATACCCACATCTTTTTGAGTTGTATTTTTCAATTTTTAGGACAAAAATTCCTAAGGTGGGGAGAATGTAATGTCTCATTTTTTTCTATTTAAATATTTTAAATATATCTAGTAATATTCTCAGAGATAGGTGCTAAGACACCATAAGATTCTGAGGCCCGGTAAGCCTGGAATTGATTTTTGAAAAATATGAAATATATTAATATCATACAAGCATAGTTTTCCTAAAAAAATGGAATAACTCTTAAAAGGAGTATTATATTGGAAATATGATACCTCCATTAAGTCTGGAATATGGGATTTACCATAGGCACGACATAATCCTTGATGGCGTCAAGTGTTTTCTAAAAATTCATCGTGGGTGAAAATAATAAAACAAATTAATTTAATTAATTTATTATTTTTTTGATGCAACAACCTAGGAATCCTCTATTTAACCTAGTTATGGGTAAATATCATGGTTATCTACATAATCTTGGATACCTAGATAGAATAGATTGGAGAGGCATTACAAATGGTATCAGATCGGAGGATAAAATCGATATCACAAGGATCACAACAACATTGGAGTTCATGAACACTATGGGAAAATGACCTTTTGCGACGGGTTATTTGCGACGAGAATAGATCCCGTTGCAAAACCATGTAGAGGAATATTTCTTGTACTGTAGTAGTACTATAGCAGGCACTGTAGTATAACTGTAAACTGTACATGTACTGTAGCAGAACTGTACACTGCGCGGGTACTGTAGCAGGCACTGTTACAGGTACTGTAGCAGGTACTGTTCGGTACTGTAGCAGCTGAAACTATTCACCTTGGGCCACCGGTTTGGGCTTGGTGTCCTTAACCATTTTGGGCCACCCAGGCCTTCGGGACAGTAGGGATTTCGGGCCACCTCTAAGGCCATCGGGCCACCTCAAGGCCTTCGGGAAACATGTAGTTGCCCGAGACACACTACAAAACAAAGGAGCAGCCCTAAAAGAGGATTTAGAGCAGGTGCACTCACCAGAGCAGAGCCAAATGGATTTGTCAGAATAAGAGGGTATGGCTATGCCATCGGGACCAGCCTGTGCTTGTACGGGAAGCCTAGCCAGAAGGCCATGCAAAGGTGGAGAGCTACTATCATGATGCAGATGCTGGGGAGGGGCAGTTCTGTGTAGATTGTCTGGTTGAATTTCATAATACCTTCGGGTCATGTAATATCCTAAGCCTACGGGCCATGTAATCTCTGAGCCTACGGACCTTGTAAGGGTTCCCCCTCATCCCTTGAAAGAGGGTTATCAAAAATCAATAAAAATGAAGGCCTTCGGGCCATTCGGGCTAAAAAAACTAATTATTTACGATGGGAAAAGGGGTCTCGTCGCAAAAGGTTTGGCGCGGTTTGCTTGCCAAACTGCGGGAAGGGTATTTGCGACGAGGGGTGCCTCCCCATCGCAAATACCCGACGACAGTAAATACTATTTGCAACGGGGGGTGCCTCCCTGTCGTAAATACCCGGTGACGGTAAATACTATTTGCAACAGGGATCCACCTCCCATCGCAAATAACTGGCGACAATAAATACTATTTGCGATGAGATATTCCCTCGTCGCAAATAGTGTGTCCGCAGGTCACTATTTGTGACGGGTCCCATCACGAATACCCTTTTAACCGCTGCCAGTAATTAATGTGACCAAAGGTATTTGCGATGGGTCTCTCGTTGCAAATAGTCTCATCATAAATAATCTAACCTATATATACTTCCATCAGTTTTTTTCCTTCTTCCTCTCTATTCCTACTTTCCATCTCCCTCTAAACTCTAATTTTAGAGTTAAAATTTCTCTGAGTGATTTTTTTTACGAACGGATTTTGAAGTCGTCTACACCTATAAGAGATCAAGTTTAGAGGTATTTAGGTTTTTTTTAATTTAATATTTATTTCATTTTTTAATATTAATTTTAATTATTGTTAATTAGTTGTAATTAAATTAGGTTTATATTTTTTTGTTATTACTATTTATTTGTAGTAATAAATTGAAATTTTTAGTGCTAATTATTAATAATTAGGGGTAATTAGGAATTATTAACGACAATTAGTAATGAATATAAATAATTAGAGGTAATTAGAAATTAGTAGCAGTAATTAGCAGTAATTAATAGTAATTAACACTAATAAGTAATAATTAGCGGTAATTAGTAATTATTAGAAATAATTAGTAATAATTAGTAATAAATACGAATAATTAGTATTAATTAGTAATAAATACTAATAAATAGTAATAATTACTAATAATTAGAAAAAATAGTAAAAAATAATAAAAATTAGTAAAAAATAGTAAACATTAGTAAAAAATAGTAACAAATACTAATAATTAGTAACAAATACTAATAATAAGTAACAAATACTAATAATTAGTAACAAATACTAATAATTAGTAACAAATATTAATAATGAGTAAAAAATACAAATAATTAGTAACAAATATTAATAATTAGTAAGAAATCAAAATAATTAGCAATAATTAGAAATAATTAGCAATAATTACTAATAATTAGCAATAATTACTAATAATTAGCAATAATTACTAATAATTAGCAATAATTAGTAATAATTAGGAATAATTCGGAATAATTAGGAATAATTTTTAATAATTAGCAATAATTAGTAATAATTAGCAATAATGACTAAAAATTAGCCATAATTTCTAATAATTAGCAATAAATAGTAATAATTAGCATTAAATAGTAATAATTAGCAATAAATACTAATAATTAGCAATAAATACTAACAATTATGAATAAATAGTAATAATTAGTAATAATTAGTACTAATTAGTAATAAATACTAATAATTAGTAATAAAAACTTATAATTAGCAATAAATACTAATAATTAGTAATAAATACTAACAAATAGTAATAATTAGGAATAAATTGTAATAATTAGGAATAAATAGTAATAATTAAAAATAATTACTAATAATTAGAAATAAATAGTAATAATTAGAAATAAATAGTAATAATTTGAAATAATTTGAAATAATTAGTAATAATTAGTAATAATTAGAAATAAATAGTAATAATTAGCAATAAATAGTATTAAATAGTAATAAATAGTAATAATTAGTATTAATTGGTAATAATTAGTTTTAAATAAGGATTAATTATCAATAATTTGGATTAGTTAGCAATATTTAGAATTAATTAGCAGTAGTTATAAATAATCAGTAATAATTAGTAATAATCAATAATAAATAATAATAATTAGCAATAATTAGTAATAAATAGTAATAATTAGTAATAAATAGGCATAAATAGTAATAATTAGTAATAATTAGTAACAATTAATACTAATAAATAATGGTAATTAAGAAATGAATCAAAAAATGCATATAACTATAAAAAAAGTGAATTATTACTAATTTTTTAATTAATTTTGTCATCATTTTATCTACTATTTGTAAGTTAATTTCCTTATCATTTTTATCTAATACTTAATTATTTTTTTCATAGGTCTTTTGGGAAGTCATGTTTTGTTTTCAACTATCTACAACATGCCACAAAATAGATAAAAAGATTCTTTCTGCCAATGTAACCACATTTTCATATTCATCATTTTTCTTAGTCGAACTGCCAGCACAGCATATTGATTCGATGTTGTTAACTGAAAAACCAATCTTGTTTTTGAAGGACAAGAGAGTAAAGGAATCTCATGTTCCTATTATGGTGAATTCTCATGATATAATGGGCACATTAGCTTATTCTGCTATTTTAACGTTCAAAATCCAGAAAAAATCTAGCTAAGAAAATTGAGTTAATATGCGGTGTCAGCAATTCGATATAGAATGAAAATGGAAACGTGGTTACATTGGTAGTTTGGACTGTTTTGAGACTTTGGGATGTGTATGAATCAACCTCACTTTAATCTGACACACGTTGTGATTGGTATACTAGGGCATACAGAATGTGATGTGTCAATGACAACTTCAGCACTAGTAGGAGGAGAAGATACTTCATTTACTAGAGAAGCAACAGTATCAGATGATGAAGTACATGCAATGTCTACCTCATGCTTTAGTGAGTTTTTTATATTATCTCGAATATTGTATTTTTTATTATTTTAATATTTATTTAATTTTTTAATATTTTATTACTTTATTATTTATTAATTATTTTATTAAAATTATTATTTATTATTATTATTATTATTATTATTATTATATTTTTCTGAATATTGAGGTTTTTATTATTTTATAATTTTTTTATAATTTTATTATTATTATTATTATTTATTTTTATTAATATTAATAATAATATTATTAGTATATTAATATTATTTATTATTATTACTATTACATAAATATTATTTATATTATATTATTTTATTTTATTAATATTGTATTATTATTATTTTATTTATATTATTTTATAAATATTTTTTTTAATATTATTAATATTAAATTTATTTATTTTATATGTTTTTTTATGATGGGTATATTTTTCCAACACAAATAGTATTTCTAAATAATATTTTTTTAGTTTTATTAATATTTTTTTATTCTTTATGTTTTTTTGCGATGGGAGAATTTACCGTCGCAAATAGTTGTTTTTTATAATGGACTGTCGCAAAAAAACCTTTTACAATGCCATTTTCCACAATAGGTCATTTATGAAGGGACCCCGTCACAAATAACCTTTCGCGACGGGAACCCGTCGCAAATGGCCCATCACAAATACTCATTTTCTCCATAGTGGGATCTTGCCAATGATTATGACACATGATTGTTCTTTGTTAGTGACTAATCTAAACTCAAGGCAGGATGTTTGCTTTCTGTGAATTTATCCCCAATTTATTGTCCCATGATGAACTCAAATCAAATCAACAAACATATTGATTTGCGAGTTGATCATTTTATTGGTATGGGTTTATCCTTTTGGATTTGGGGATTTATTTTATCAGTTAATTATATCTCTTATTTCATCATTCTAATAGAAATTAATCAAGGAAAACATGAACATTGACTGGGGTCTATTCCTCATATTTGTTGTACCTTTATGCCCCTGTTATTCAGGCATTCATCACCAATGTTTAATTTAACTGATGGTTTGATAGATACGCCGTAGTCAATCATTGTGCACCCATTCTTTAGAAAAAAGAATTAATACTCCATATCGAGTTTGAGTTTGATGATAGAATTGAGTACGACAGTGATAGAGATGAATTGGGATTGGATCGAGGATGTTCATTTATAGTTTTATGTGTAGAGATATAATAACAAGAATAAATGATATTACATGAAAATCAGATGGTTGGATTCTGGCATGTTATGATGACATATCTTGGATGAACCAGATCCATGTTTTGTGGTGAGATTCATGATAGAAATCAACGTGTTAGTGTCATGAGTGGACCATGTGAAGAACTTGTGGTTTTTGGAAATTTTCAAAATACAAGACATGTAATCTGGATATACATGCTATGTGGGTCCCTAGATATGGTACTAGGGTTTCTATAGAGAAGAAAGGATTACACACCGCATGACACATGTCACACACCATGTGACCTGACGTAGAGACCCACTATGTACCCTCAGGAAAATGGACATGGTTAGTTTACTTAGACATAGCCATACATACATGAGAATGAGCATAGGTACATGACCACAGACATGGTAAGGTCTATGATTAGCAATAAACATTTTGTACCATACTTACATTCCATGTACTCATTTGAAGATGACATAGAGACATTTTTTCCTTTACCGTGGGCTAGTTTCCTTAATGGCATATTTCATCAATCCATCCCTATGAGGGTATAATATGGTATTACATCATGATCATAAAATTTTGATCCTCTCTAAGGGATCTGTTTTTGGATTGATTTGTAGAAATCACCCCAGAGGCCATCCTTTCCTCTTTGTGGGGTTATCAGAATAAATGTGACCAACTATACACAAGCGTCAATCCCCTAATTAGTAGGTTAATACAGATTGGGTTGTTAGTATACCCCATGGACTTGGGTGTGATCCCAATCTGTGTATCGATCTCTTCAGACTTCTTGCATTTACTTCCTTATTGTGGGACCTGATGAGCATTATGTCTCATATGGACACCCTTAGTGCTATCAGAATCACAGAGTGAGTTCTTCTAAGCACGTGTGGTTATAGACTCTCAAGAAAAATCTTAGGATGATAATGCGATTGTAACCTTGATTTGAGACTTAGTGTCTACCTTTATTAAATCTAGATGTTTAATTGTATGTGTCACATCATGATTGAAATATCTTGTAATGATCTGACTACTCTTGATGATTTATGCTTAGGGATTTTGGGGTGTCCTACTGGTTATTGTTATACTCACCTCTACATGGGCTCTGCCCACACATGTCATGTCTTATATAGATGGCTAACTATTCGATGGGGTTCTCAGTGGACTAGGAGTAGACGAATCTTAGATTGGTCTTGACAGACTATGGTTTATACCAAGAGTCACATTTCACTATAGTTTCCTATTTATAGTAGGTTGGACTTCTTTATAGTTTCTGGTTGGCTTGGTTTTGGCCCTTTATACTTTCTAGTATTATTTTCATACTCTGATTATGGGATTTAGATATATGCATGCTTGGATATTAGTTGTTTTAAATTTCAATATTTTATGGGCTTAGAGATGTGTGTGAAAGTACATGTACCTTAGGATAAGTGTCACGAACCGAATCAATGTTCCATCCTACCGAACACCCGACCTAATCTGTGGCATGGCCCAAAGGATATTCCTGATCCCCACTGGATGGAAACTAGTTCCTGGGTATCAATAATACACTTTGGGAATGAATTCACCAATTTATATAATCATAAAAAACCAATAAGAATAAAAATCACATAACTAATAATAATAACCAAATGAGGTAATTTTTTTCTTAAAATTCAATGTTTTACAACTATAACCAAAAACTAAAATACCATAAAAGACTCAGAACAAAAAAACCATCCTAAAAACCTCTATCAAACAAGTGATTCATCACCCTCTATCCACCACCACCAACACCTATAAGAAGTGGAACACTAGAAACTGAATCCACCATCACCACCATGATATATCTTTCCTTTACTTGGGTCATACATAACAAAGTCTATATAAAACCATCAGTGTATATAGGGTGTGATCCAAATCCCCGTAGGATTCCAACTAAAAGAAAATATTACATGCTTTAACATTAGAAGAAAAATCAACATGAACCTTTCCAAAAGAATATTTAAAACATTTATGAGAAACAAATTTAAGGAAAATTTTCTCAAGAAACAATTTTTAGGAAATAACCTTTTCCAAAAGTAATCTTTCTTGAAATAAAAATATACACAAGGTCTACCATATGTCGATGGCAAGCACCACATCACATAGGCCTCATGTCACAAGAGAGCACCATGGAGAACTCTTATGGGTAACTAGCACAAGTGGGACAATATGAACCTCATACCATGGTGATCAAAATCCTCAAACCATAACCAAAAACATTATCATTCATGAGCCACTAGAGGAGAATGTACCCCAAGTTCTAGTGGTCTCAAATCATAAGACAATACCTGCATATTTCTCATGCATATTCTACTAGAGGGGATCCCATCCCAAGGTCTTGTGGTATCAAATTATATCACATGTTTAGTTAGTGTTTTAGTGTCAATCTTGTGAGATGAATTTGGGCCTCATATCTTCCAAGCCAATTAGTGTACTAGTTATATTCCTCCCACCTATATACTCAGGATAACATTTGTGTTAAAATTCTATTCACATATCACATAAATCATAACTTTCATATACACATTACAAGAATGAAAATCACATAAAGTAAATCATATCTTTAGCAATTCAAATTGATCCAATGATCAAATCTCACATAGAAACCACTATTTTCTATAAACAAAACCACTTTCTATTTTACACGCACACCACAACCATTTAGAAATATATTTTGTACCACATTCACAATTCATGAAAACCATTTGGAAACATAATAAGAAGTGAATATATGAAATCTAACCATTTCCATGGGAAAATCCCCTTCAAAATTCACACTCACATCAAATCCATTTTATAACAAGCTTCACATCACTTTCAAAATTCGCAAACACATTTAAGGTGCACAAGAAAGTACCCAACATGTAATGAAAATCAATTTATTTTGTAAAAAAACCTTTCAAAACATTTTCACTTTCAAATACATTTTAAAAATAATTTCAAACCTTTTATACAAATCATAGAACATATTCAAGAAACACCATAATGAAGCACATGAGAAATATAACCAATTTATTTTAAAAAACACCTTTATCACATGTGTCTCTAAAATACTTTTCAAAACATGTTTAAAACCATAAAAATAATACATATAACACATTTAAACAACCAAGAAATCAAGAAAAAAATCATATAATAATTTAAAAGCATGGAACCACCATCCTCACACTTGGAAAGTTCTGAAAACTGGTGCGAAACCACAACCACAACACAATAAGACCTTATAAAGGCAAGATCCAACAACAACCATCAATATTTCACCCAAAAAAATATTGAACCCTCATTAGGTCAAACAACCCGTTGGAAAAGAAGAACCCAAAGAGTGAGGAAGAGAAACCCTAAACGATAGAAGAAACTAAGGAATAAGGGAACTTACTTGAAGACTATTGAAGAATCCACACCAAATATACCCCAAAATTTAAGGTCTAAGGAAGAAAGGAGGAGAAGGGGAGGCACCTAGGGTGAAGAATACCTAATGGAGAAGAAATGGGAGGAAATAGGGTTAAAATCAAAGGGGAAAAGGGAAAATTTCCAATTTTTAATGACTTGGACAAGTCACAGGGTTTTCCAAACCGTACGTCCCTCACCGTCTAAGAGGAATATGCCACACGATTTTCCAAACTGTGTAACAACTGTTCATTCTCCACTATCCAAAATTAAAATTTTCCACATGGTTTTCTGGGAAAGGGTGGATAGTTTCCCAAAACCATGCACCAAATGTACATCACCTGATACAAAGCCCAAAATCACTATTTTCACCAAAAAATGATTGGGAACCCAATGGATAAATACTAGAATGAAAATAAAAAACTAAATACCTCAAAACAAAATCATGAATGTGACACTAAGGCCTCCCATGTGAGTGTTATGCCTACTTGGTACTGGTCTCCAACTTTTGGCATATTGGAGGCAAGCTTGGGGTAGTCACACTCGAATTATCGCCTTCTAGGTGGGGCCTGGTGGTCGGGTCCTAACATCTACCACTGAGCTGAACCCTAGAGGAAATTAATTAATATAATTAATAATATTTTTTAACTTACAATCCATTTTTTTGTATTTTAAGAAAACAATTTTATGAGTTTATGTGTGAACCCTCACAACCAATCCAAAATAAAATAACATAAAACACTAAATTTCAAATTCCAAAATTTAAATTTCAAATAAGGACACCATTCAGAATGTCGAACTATTCACTAGATAGATGAATAACCTTAAGCTCTTCACTAACTATTCCACTTGAGGTCATGAAAAACACAACAATACTCATTATCACCACTACCCACCATTGTCTTCACTACTGATCAACGTTGAAAATTTCATCATCATCAAAGTTTACCATACACTTTGATAGATTTTTTAGATTATCATTATCATCCAAAATAGTAAAATTCTACTGAAACACTAAAAATATCACCATTACAGATGAAACATAATAAAGTATTACGGAGAAAATATAGATCAAAACTAGACAGAGTAGCACCTCAATCATACCAGAATGATCTTATCCAAATCACCATCATCATCATCCAAAATTATCATAACCAAAGCACTGAGTCTCCATTAGGAAGAATAACTAAAAACCATAATTTATAGAGTATATTGAAAACAAAAAACAACCAATGCCATTAGAAAACCAAGACCTCCAACAAAATGAGAAACCCCCAAACCACCTTTAAAGGAAAAAAATAAAGCACAATAAAGAAAAGAAATAAAAATAGGATGTTCCTCCTAGAACTCTATAAATCACTCAACCAACACATCCTAAAAACACCAAGAAAACTACTTGACTAGATCAAAACAAGGTATAATGAAATTGATCTAGAAATAAGAGTAGATATTAAGTCTAAGTGAGCCAATAACATAGAAATGTTTTTGACTCACCCTAAAAAACTAATGCACTAGAGGTGAAACAAGAATAGGTACCCAAAAAAATTCCCCCCCAACTTAAACAAAATCCATAAGCAACACCATCACACTAGAATGATATGGGTTTAAGCACCATGGGATAGATAAAAGTATCATATATGAGATGAATGATAACCATGTCAACATAAAGAATCCACACCAAACCAAGAAAGGTTACACTGACCATAAACACCAGTACATTCCAAGACACTATGAACATAAAAAAATAGGACCAATAGTGGGGTTCATAATGATGGGTTTTATAGAAATGGAAACTGAAGATGTGTATGAAGTCTTGATAAAGGGGGAAAATAATAAGAGAGACATGGAAAAAGGAAGCTCACCAAGGAAGGGAGAGGGAGGCTAGGAGAGAAGTATGAGCGCCTTTGTTGATGTAGAAGCCCACTAGAAACCCTAGGAGAGGGTGATGTCGAGGGATAAAGGTTATGAGAGTGGGGAACCATATTCTATCTTCTCTGTAATAATACTATTATTTTCTAATATAATTGTAGATATAATAAATATAATAAATATAATTTTCATAATTTTTATGTAATATGAAAATTAATACTATTATTTTATATGTATTATATTAATTATCAATAGAATTTTATTAATTGTTTTTATATAATTGTTAATACTATTGTGTAATATAATTAAAAATATTATTCATATAATTGATATAATTAATAATATTATTTATATAAGTAATATTATTATTGATACTATTTATACTATCATTAGAATTATTCTATATTATGTGATCAGTTTTATGGTCGAGTGGTACTCAACTACTAGCCTCAACCTCTAGGAGGTCTTGGGTTCAAGACCTTATGGACACAGGTACTGTTCCAGTACTATCTAGGTAGTGGTGAAAGAAGTGACATAGATGATGTCTCAAATAGGTGGTGATGGTGGCATGATGCTTGATACAGATAGGAGATAGGTTTATTTTGGTTCTAGGGAATAAAATCCAACAATACGGTAGGATTATTTTGTTTGATCTCATTGAGACATTATAGAATTATTTAAAGGGGGTTGAAAACATTTGAGCATACGAAGATAGTTGTTTGTCTATGTATGTATGTATATTTTAATTATAATAGTATAATATTTTTTATAACTATGTATATATGGGAAGTAAAAAAAATGAAATTATAAATTTCATTTTTTTCTTTAGGGTTTTCATGAGTCTAATTGGAATCTTTAAAAGTAAAAAATTTAATATTTTTTTATAAAATGGAATGAAAGGAAGGGCTAATGTTTTAAAAAAGGACTCCTTTTTGGGTATTGTTTTGAAGTTTAATTTAAATTAAAGAGTGGAGGAAGTTATTTTTATTTGTATGTGTGGTTTAAAATTTTTTAATTTGAGTTTATAAGGGGATTTTGGGTGATTTTGATATAAAAAAGACTTTAGTAAAATTATGATTATTTATAGTTGATGCAGTCATGGTGAAAATTTTTAGAGTATGAAATTAATGAACATTTGTGTATAATTTGTTTAATGTTTTATGATTTTATGTAATATTTGATTAACAAATTAATGAATATTCCTAGTTAGATATGTGTTTATAACTAGATGTGATTTTAAAATTTCAATAAAATCATGTTGAAAATGGATTGGAATACTATGATTTTTTATGATATGATTTTCAATTTTAATTAAATCACATGAATTGAAATAATAAAAAGACATGATATAATTGAATAATTTTTCATATTGAAATGTTTTGTTTTGTTTACATGTTTTTTGATTGTATATTAAATTATAATATATGCGATGATAAATCATGTTTATTATTGAAGTATTTGTGTGATTAAGCATGTATATTATTAAGGTATAAAATATGAGATGATAAAACATTTGTTTCTATGAAGTCCTCTGGCTTCTTGTTCATAGGGATTCCAGTATCATTATTCTTTCTATAGGTGAGAAATAGATAATGATCAATATATATTTTAAGAAAGATATTTGTATTATTTTATTGGTATATTCCAATGTATATTACACTAAAAAACTGTTGTCCAGCATGAACTGGATGATTTGGATGATGATATCCATAAAAATTGATTGTTTTTGGGAGATTTCAACCACATAATTAATCCTATTTAAAAGTGTAATATCACCGACCCGATGCTCTCTCAAATAACTGATCCATTTGGATACATGACCTCAAGTGCACCTCCCCGTATTCCAGAGGCTTATGACCAATAATGAGGGTTGACAAATATAGTGAGAAGAATATACCATCTAGTAAAGTGTTGTAATAAAACCAAAAATAATAATAGAGAATTAGAAATATTAGATAAAATATGAATAAATAATCAGACAACCAAAACTAAGAAAGGTCCAATCTAAATAAATCCAAATAATAAAAGAATAATGTAATGATAACCTGAATGTATCTAAATGATTAACTAAGAGTCATAAAAATAAAACAATAAGAATACTAAAATAAAAACTCCAAAACCCCAGTCCTGAACCCCATGCCGGTCTCATCTCCAAGCTCCAACCCATCCAACCAGCTACAAATCAACTATAGGGTCCCCTACCCTTGTCCAAATCTGTATCCATGAAATCTATCCAGGTACCAAATGGAGTCCCATATAGGGCGTGAGTACAAATCAGTAGGTTGATACCACCATTTCTAAACAAATCCAATCTAAGAGATATTATGCATGCAATATAGAGAATAATGGGGTGTTAATTTAATAAATTAATACTGCACATGAAATTAATATGCTGACCCCCATGATGTGGGTTAACACCTGTGGCCATCCAAAACTGCTTTAACACCTTTCTGAGTATCTCTGTCTGAGGTTAGATCCTCCTACATCAGGATGGATCACCTAATTTAGTGGAATATTCTCCTACTAAGGATGAACCATTAACAACATATCATGAAAAAATGGCCTCAACGCATAGGCTTTCCATAACCTCACCCTTAGTCATCAATTGAGTATGAATATAGTCCTCATACATCCCATATAATCATATACACTTACTTCATGCATCAAGTACTTGTGCGCATATCCCTCAGGTGATATGAAAAACATGCACCATGCCATTAGGCATCCACATAAATAATGATCCATATCCAGACAAAATCAACAGACCAAACAACATCCCACCCTCAAGTATTAATCACATCGATATCAAATAATCTCAAAATCTAATCAATAATTATCACAAGGCTAGTATCAAACATTCCATATGTATCATCATAGGAAAAAATGACCAATTTATCAATTTATCATATGTTTAACTGAATTTATTTAATTAATCCAAGTTCCTAATTATCACCATAATTATATCAAAACTATTTAGTTTATTATTTAACCCTAAGGACATTAAAATACCAATTAACCTAATTTAAAAAAGGTGATTCTACCACAAGAAACCAAAAAAATTCGTTATTATGCTAATTCAAAATACCAAGCCAGTAATAAATCAATTTAACTAATTTATTACAGGGTTCAAATTTCAAACAAACCAATTAGTAATAAGGTCCAATGCTAGCACACTTATCGGGTGGATGGAGGTCTTAGAATCCATGCCCAAGGATCCAATGGGATCCAATGGAAGATAAAAAAATGAATTATTATATAACAGGGCTCATCCAATTTATTTGGTTTCATGGAAGTGTGCCGGTGTAATTGCACATATTGAATATAATATAAATAATTAAATCATACAGAAATTCATATGATTTAGATCACCCACCTTGAAAATGGATTAGGTGATGAGAGAACCTTGCATTCATGGTAGTGATCAAATTCTAGATTCATTTCAATAAGAACTACATAATCCATTAGCAATGGATAAAAAACCATAAGAAGATTCAGAATTCATACCTTAAAAATATAGGTCCAGAGATCCAAGATCTAATGTGTGTGCACTTATGAGTTAGAAAGTACTCTTAGAAATCATCCATGGAAGGTTTTCAGTTGAAGATGAAGGATCGCATGGGGTCTTCAATTAAAGAAGGTGGTGCACATGGCATCTACAGTTGAAGAGGAAGGTGCGTAGATAATCTTATGTCGAAGAGGGTGGTCTACATTTTCAAAGAACATGTCACTATAATTATTAAATAGGAGGGGCATTAGAAATACACGACATGAATTTATTTCAAATTGTGTAAAATTAAACTCCCATTTTTTTCCTATTTTCCCCAAAATCTCATCACACAACATTTAAAAAATATTAAATAAATATCACATGTTGTGTAATATGTTTTCATGACATGTGATATATTCATGACATGTCTACACATGGTGAAATTTGTTTTCATGACATGTGTACACATGGTGAAATGTGTTTTCATGACATGTCTACACGTGGTGAAATGGGTTTTTATGACATGTCTACATATGAACAAATGTGTTTATAGGGTGTGTAAATTTCCAAGGGTGTGAATTAATTTAGGTTGTGAATTAAATTCATAGTGTCTTCCCAAAGAAATTCACTTTGTGAATTGGGTTAATGATGTAAATTTGTTCTGTATCTAGAACTCACCATATTTCTAATGCACCCCTGAAACACTTAACCCACCCATAACCTATTTTCAAAAAACCCAATTTAAATGAAAGAAAACCCAAATAAAAAAGAGTTAACAAGAAATTTAAATAGAGACATACCTAGAAAAATATGGGACCTTACAACCTCCCCACCATATAATAGATCATCCCCAAGATACTCTATGAATCACTGTGGGGTATCGGAAAACAAGTCTGAAATCTATGCTTGCACATCAAACTACCTCTACTAGGTATCCTACTGAACACTCCCATGCTACAAAAATATTCATAATAGTGGCTTTGTCTTCTCTCTAATATTATTATCGTTATAGTCTACAATACAAATTAGATACTCTTAAAAGGATGCATCAATATCCAACTTAAAATCATCAACATAGATCATGTGAGAATGGTCAAAATAGTATCTCTAAATCCATGAAATGTAATACACATCATTAATGGAATTGTAGAGATGTGGAAGGGCCAAACGGTATGCCACTTGTCCAAACCATTCCACTATCTCAGAAGGCCTCCCAAACCTGGGTGATAGCTTCCATTTTTTTTCTTATATGGAATTTCCCAAGTCGAGGTGACACCTGAAGAAAAACTCAATGACCAACATCAAACTTTAGAGTTTGTCTTTGATGGTTAGAATAATATTTCTGTCAGTTTTTCATAGTCACCAACCACTTTATGATCAACTGAACATACCTAGACATCTCCTGCACAAGACTAGGTCCAACAAGTGCTACCTCTTTTACCTCTAACCAACAAAGAGTTGAATGTCATAGAATTCTATAAAAAATGGATCTATTTATATTAATTTCTAGAAGTTTTTATTTTAGGTGAACTCCGTGATATCCAAATGATGCTGCTAAGAACCACTAAAATCCAAAAATACATGCTTTCAAGATATCCTATAGAATCTGAATAGTATGTTTAGATTGGACATTAAATTGAGGATGGTAGGATGTATTCATAATAACCCATGATCCAAAATATTTATAAAATAATTTCCAAAACTGATAAGTGAAATGAGAATCTCGATCAGAAACAATTCTCTTTAGAACAACATGCCACCGAACTATATAAAACACGTAAAAACTACCCCAATCATCAATGGTGATGGTATAACTAATAGGAAAAAAGTGGGATACCTTCATCATTCGATCTACAATCAACCACACAAAATCATTCTTATGAGGTGTCATGGGAATGTTTTTCACAAAATTCATAGTGGCATTAACCCGCTTCCACTATGAAATGGGTAGAGGCTGTAATAACCCAACATGCCTCTGATTCTCAACCTTCACATGATAATAGGTGAAACATCTCACCACTAAGAAATCTATATAATTCTTCATCATTGGACACCAGTGTTTTATACAGAGATCATGATACATATTTGTCAAACTAGGATGTACTTACCATCCAGAAGCATGAAAATATCTCATCAGATCCTCATGCAAACCCTTAGGAACCCATAATCGGCCACATAAGAGGAGATAATCACATCCACCCATAGACCATCCTAATGGTGTCTCTCCACCATAAAAGTTGTCTCTAAAAGAAAATCCGTCTAGATCAGACAACTACTTTGTCATGATCCATTCAAGAATAATGGGTATAATAAATGACTAAGTTAGAGCTACTCATCCTTATGACTCCAGAACATCAGGATGTATATTTTCAAAGAGGTCCATCACCCGACACTCGTTGCAAGATTATTACACTTCCTCTATCTTCATATTCAAACTCAAAGAATCAGTAATGATGTTTCCCTTTCCTAATGTGTAATCCAACTCAAAGCTGAAAGATTACAGATACTCAACCCACCTCCTATATTGAAGGTTTAGGTCTCACTAAGAGAAGATATACTTGAGGCTCTTATGGTCCGTGTACACCACAAACATCTCACCCAAAATATAGTGTCTCCAACATCTTAGGTAATATACCACTACATATAACTTCATGTTTTGAGTGGGATAATTCCTCTCACACGGTATCAACTATTTGGATCCATAAGCAACCATACGGTTCTCCTGCATCAAAAACCCTCTGAGTCCAACTCTGAATGAATTAGTGTACAGGGTATACTTCTTACCATACTTAGGTAAAGTGAGTATTGGTTCTGGGATTAGCGTTCTCTTAAACTCTTGGAAGTCTCTCTCACAAGCATCTGACCAAAAAAATTTCACCCCTTTCTTGTCCAGCTCGGACATCAGTGATTCCATATGGGAGAAGCCCTAAAAGAAGCACTGGTAATAACTTTCTAGAATAATAAAACTCATAAACTCAGATACATTCTCGAGTATCTCCTAAGATACCATAGCTAAAACCTTCTATGGACCCACTAAAACTCTAGCCTTTGAGATAACATGACCCAAGAAGTGCATTCTATCAACAAACTTTATTTGGATAGCTTGGCATAAAGCTGATGCTCTCTTAGTGTAATCAAGATTATGTTAAGACGTTGGACATGATCATATGCATACTAAGAGTACACTAGGATTTTATTAATGAAAAATACCACAAACTGATCCAGTTTAGGATGAAATATCTTATTTATCAAGACCATGAGTACTGCCCGTGCATTCATTAAACCGGACAACTTTATTATGAACTCATATAATCCATAACTACTCCTAAAAGTATTCCATAGTATTTCTGATGGTCTCACCTTCAAATAGTGGTACCATGACCTCAATTTTATCTTAGAGAAAATCCTATAACCTCTTAGCTAATCAAGGAGATCGCAAATGCATGGAAGGGGAAACCGATTCTTGACTATCATTTGGTTCAGTCTTCGATAATACACACACAAGTGCAAAGTCCCATCAGCCTTTTTGGAGAAAAGAATTAGAGAACCCCATGGAGATGTACTAGTCTATATGAAACCCTTATCTTTTAGATCTTACAACTTAACTTTATAATCATGAAGCTCTACTAGTTCCATCTTGTAAGGTGGGATTAAATTTGGCTTAGCTCCTAGAACCTACTCGATTGGGAACTCAATATCCCACTCAGGTGGTCATTTGGAGAAATATTCAAGAAAGATTTACTAAAAATGGTACACCATTGGAGGAAAAGTATATTTTTTTATCCCTCTATCATCCAGAACAAGGCTTGATATCTGAGTCATGAGACAATACAATCTGAACTAAATTAGTTTTTCAGGACCATCTTGAAGATCCCACTCACCCTGGTGAGTATATCTTCCTCTGTCTGGAGATAGAAAGGTATCTCTCCTAATATAATAGTTGATATTCTCCTGGTATAAAACTATGTAATCCATACTATGAATCAAATCGAATCCTATCATTTCCAGCACAAAAATTTATAATAGCCACCAATTTCTAGAGAAAACTCTTTGCAGCGCTTGATACCCTCTGAGCACACTCCCAAAGGTGTGTCAATAGTCATAACCCTATCTTTGATCTCTATAGAAAAACCCAAAAAATTTTCAAAAAGATAAGATATAAAGGAATGAGATGCTCCTATATCAAATAAAACACAAGCTAAGGTAGATGATATAATAATCGTACCTCTGAAAGTAGAAGTTATAGCATCCAAACCTGTTAGAGAAGACTGTATAACATGAAGAATTATCACCCCTCCTCTCTGGGCTTCAATATGACTCTCTTGTGATATTTCCTATAAGCTGTATTTCCAATCCTACACGGGGGTACCACATCCCCTAATTTGGCCTAAACGACTAATAGAACTCCAGTTACCAGCCTGCTATGGGGTACCTGATCTCTTTCCAGACTCAGGTGCATGTCTAGATCCTCTTCCACTACTCTACTCTAGAAAGTTCCTACAAAACTTTTGAAGATGACCCAACCTGCTACAAACACGACACTCCACCATGGGGTAAGGACACTACGAGAACTTGTGGCCCATTTTACCACACTAAAATCACTACACCAAACCACCATCCTAAGCAGGAAGTGAACTCCCTTAAATTATTTTTCCACTACTTCCTTGATGATAACTGTCAAAGAGGTACTTATTACCATTATAAGAAGAGTTCCCATATTTACCTGAAGAAATTGTCCAACCCACACCCATGGCCTCTTTCATATTCCCTTTTGTGATGATATAATAATTCATCACATCCACAAGCCTACTCAAATGGAAGAAATTAACCTACAACTTGATCTCATAGTAAAGATCATACTAAAAATGCATCACCCTAGTGATCTAATCAGTTGCTAAGGATAGAGCAAAGCACTGCAAGTTGGTGAAACATCCATCATAGTCTGACACTAATATGCCTTGATGCATCTGGTACATGAACTTGATATCCTTATCATCCCGTAACTTCTTAGGATATAAGTGACTTAGGAACTTAACCTCAAATTCCTTCCAAGATAACTACTATTTAAGCTCGTATTACTCTATATTGTCCCACCAATTATTAAGAGAACCATAAATCATGTATAGAGTGAGCTTAAACCTTATACCTATGGGTGTCTTGAGGTGCTTGAATATTTTCTAGAATTACTCGATCCATAACCCAACTTCCTGGGGGACTCCTTCTCCAATGAACATAGGTGGATGTTGCTGAAGAAACTCTCTTCTTAGGCCAGACATCGAAGTTACGGTATGAACAGTTTCCCTCTCAATAGATTGCATGATCCTCAAGAATATTTCATGAATATAAACATCCATATGATCCTCAGGATATATAAGAATATCTTGTTTAAGTGATTTCGGAGCATACTGGTTGCCACTCTCCTAGATCTCAATTTGAAGATAATGAGGATTCATTTTCTCTACAAGACAAACATACTCCTTATAATACTAGATAACAAAAAGGTTAGCCTCAAAAGGTGAAAAAATAACCACTGGCTCATGGAATCTCTAAACATGGCTTGAAAATTGAATTTTCATAACATAAAAGTTCATTTATTCCCTTTTTTCCTTAGGTATAATAGATATCTCATTTAACAGTTCATACAAGAAAATATATCACATTCAATAAGTATGTACCTATCATGAATGTTGCATGTCAATATATATCCATATGTGCCTATAATGATGCATGCATACTCATCTTACACCATACCAGGGCACAATTATAAATCTCAGTAAATAATAACATCACACAAAATGTGAATCACCCTGGGTGAAATAACATCAAACCATAACATGAAAACATCATGAAAAACAATCCTATCCCTAGGAACTCATATTTTTTCATCATAAATGGGTTAAATAATCCCATGAAAAATCTCATTACCAAGTCCCAAAATATCACAATATCCTTTCCACCTTTCTCAAATAGTAAATTATTTAAAAATAAAACCTTTCTATGATACCACTTTGTAATGTCCCTAACTCTGTGCTCCCTCAAGTGATCGATCTGGCTGGCTATGTGACCTCAGGCATGCCTCCCCATACACCAAAGTCTAATGACTAGTATCAAGGGTTTATAAATATAGTGGGGGGACTATACCCTCTATTAAAGAGTTACAATAAAAGTGAAAATAATAGCAGAGTAGCAGAAATAATAGAAATAATATGAATAAATAATTAGACAACCAAAACTGAGAAATATCCAAACTGAATAAATCCAAATATTAAAATAATAATGTAATGATAAGATGAATGGATAAAAATTATGTGATGAGATTCATATAAATAAAATAATAGGAAGACACAAATAAAAACTCAAAAACCTTAGTCTTGAGCCCCATATCAGTCCCGTCTCCAAGATCCGACCCATCTTGCCAGATAAAAATCAATAACAGAGTCCCTTTATCTTCTCTAAACCTGTATCCATGAAATCTATCTGGTTACCAAATGAAACCCCATAGAGGGTGTGAGTTTAACTTAGTAGGTAGACACCACCAAGTCTAAAAAATTTTAATATGATAGGTATAATGCATGCAATATAGATAATAATAGGGTGTTAATTTAATTAATTAATATAAAACATGAAATAAACTCATTAACCCTTATGATGTGGGTTAAAACATTAGGAAAACCAAACCTACTTCAAAACCCTCCTAGGTATCTCTTTTTAAGGGTAGATCCTCATTCATCAGGATGGATCACCTGAGTTAGTGGCAGATTCTACTGCCGAGGAGGAATCACTCATAAAATATCATGAACAAATGGCCTCATCCCATAGGCTTTCCATAACCTCACATTCAGGCATCAAGTGACTATGGATATGGTCCTTAGACATTTCATATAATCATATACTCTTACCTCGTCCATTAAGTACCTGTTCACTTAGCCCTCAAGTGGTACAAAAACATGCACCAATCCCTCAAGCATCCATATAAATCATGAGTCATATCTATAAAAACTCAACAAGCAAAACAATATCCCACCCTTAGGTATTAATCACATCGATATCACATAATCTCAAAATAGAAGAAATAAAAATCACAAGACTAGTGTCAAACATACTATATATATCATCATAGTAAAAAATTATAAATTTATCATATTATCATCTATCTAACCAAATTTATTTCATTAATCCAGGTTCTTAATTATCACTATAACTATATCAACCTATTTAATTTATCATTTAAACCTAAGTTCAATGACATACCAAATAACCCAGTTTAGCCAAGGTGATTCTACCATAATAAAACACACAAATTAATTTTTATGCTAATTTAAAAGACTAAGCTAGTAATCAATCAATTCAACCAATTTATTATAGGGTTATAATGTCAAACAGACAAATTCACAATAAGGTTCAATGCTGGAACACCTATTGGGTGGACGTAGGTCTCAGTATCCATGCCTAAGGACCTAAAGAGATCCTATGACAGTTAAAAAAATGAATTATCATATAATATGGATCATCCAATTTATTTGGTCATGAACATGGTGTTCCACTGTGATCAAATATATATCATTAAATATAAATAATCAAATCGGAAAAAATGGGATATGATTTAGACCACCCACATTGAAAGCAGAGAAGGTGATGAGAGAACCTTGTGTCCATTGTAGCGATCGAGTTTTGTCTTCCTTTCAATGAGATCAAGATAATTCATTAGCAATGGATTGAGAACTAGAATAATAACCAAAAGGAATACCTTAAAAATCATGGATTCTAAATCCAAGATCCGATATCTAATCACTTTAGGATCAGAGAAGGCTCTTAAAAATCTTACATGGGAGGTCTGTAGTAGAAGATAGAGGTGCACCGAGGGTTTTCAGTTGAAGACAACAATTCACATAGTGTATTTGGTTAAAGAGAGGTGTGTGGAGCATATTAGGTTGAAGAGGGTGGTCAATATTCAAAAAACACACACCACTAGAATTATTAAATCGGATGGGTGTTAGAAATACATGACATGAATTTATTTCACACCATGTAAAATTATTATCCCATTTTTTTCCTATTTCCCCCAAAATCCCATCATATAAAAAAACATTAACTAAATATTATGCATTGTGTAATTTGTTTTACTTATGTGCGATATTTCCATGAAATTTCTATACATGGTTTAATGTGTTTTCATGAAATGTGTACACATTGTAAAATGTGTTTTCATGATATGTATACATGTGGTAAAATCTGTTTTCATGACATGTCTATAAATATTGAAATGTATTTATATGGTGTGTAAATTTTTGATGGCGTGAATTAATTTAGGCCATGAGTTAAATTCATAGGGTCTACCCAAAACAATTCATGTCATGAATTGGGTTCATGAAATGAATTTTTTCTGTAGCTAGAACTCACCTCTTTCTTTCTAAACCCCTGAAACACTTAACCCACCTCAAACCTAGGCTCAAAAAACCCGATTTAAATAAAATAAAACCCAACTAAAAAAGAGTTAACCAATAATTTAAAGAGTGTCATACCTAGAAAAATATGAGATCTTACAAAAATAATGTAAAAACATTTACTAAAATTAAAACAATTGGATTTCATATATTCATTGATAGGTTTTTTATAAAAATTATACTTTTTGGAGATCAATACACATGTACCAAACACATAGTGTATGAGAAGTATCCAAGTAAAATTTAGAAAGCTTTTATATACATGCTTAGTGATTACCCTTTCAATTGTATCACTTGTAATGATTTAATTCTTTTAAGATCTTATCATTCTCACAATTTTTTGTATATGCATAAGGATAAGAAATGACCATCTCCTATTCTTTTTAGATTTAACAATTCATGGTTATCTCTTATTTCCTATATGGATATAATTCTTTAATAATAGAGAAAAAATGATATTGGGAATTCCTTTCAAAAGTGTCTCTAAGGTTAAATAGGATCAAAAATATAATTTATGAATCGATAAATAAAAAAATTATTATTAATTATAATGTTATTAAGAAACAAGAATCTAATTTTTTAGAGCTTCAGAACAAGAAATCTAACCAAGAAACTCCCTTAGATAAAGAAATTCAGATGAAATTAAAGTTGGATGTGATGATCATATTGCGAGATAATATGCTGAAGGAGCAGTATATATTAAGATAATCGAAACACCTATCATGGGGTGGTAAAAAAATCTATTAATTACCCTTGATTAAAAAAATCATAGTGGAGACCAAAGGTAGTCTCTAAAGAGGGGTGAAAATTCATTTTATTATAATCAATTAAAAAAATTTCATTATGATTTGAATTGATTTTAGAAAACTAAGTGTAATTGAAAATAAAGAAAAGGTGATTGATCAAATGATATATGAAGTGATTGATTTTGGTATTTTATTACTAATTACTATATTTCCATGATATTAAATTGATTAATCCTTCCACTATGATTCAATCAACGAGTGAATCCACAATCGCTTCTCTCTCACCAAGGGATGATAATGAGTGTGATTTTTTAATTTCTAGTGATCACTATTTACTAATCCTCTTTTATATGAGTGTGAGATCATATCATATAATCAACTAAATATCTCAACAATGAGCTCTCTTAAAATTACTCATGAAATTAATAATCAGGTGAAGTTACTCCTGAGTAATCTAGAGAGATACATTGCCTTCTACACACATATTAGCAACACATGATACTATACCACAAAACTGTAATAATTACATCATATATGGGTAAGATCAAGTAGAGGGAGAAAATACTTTATCACCCCATGTAGAGAAAAATGAATCAAATACAAACCAAATACTATTTCATTCAATTAAACATCTCAACACTGGAAACAAAGATCAAATAACTGTTTATGAATTTACTATTGATATTTAGACTCAATAATTAGAAAAGTTTTCTCCTCCATGGTATTCTAATGACAATTTTTTTTAACCCTCCATGTGAGAGGTTACTGGTATAGGAAAAAACATACTCTAGAAAAGAAAAAAAATACTCAAAAATTCAATCGACTTATTCTTTATCCTTAATATCTTTCTCTCTTTTATAGATTATTAATTCCATTGTTAATGGTAGTTAATCTTTGTGAGGTTCTCTCCTCTATGATTTTGAATATCCCCTCAATGAATTTGGGATTCCTATAAATAATAATATTTGAATTATTAATTCCATCAAACATTATTCACAATCTTATTCTTTTATTATCCCTTGTCTTAATGTATATAGTTAAATAAAGATACAAAAATATATTTTTGGCTAATGATATCATGATTCATGCCACACAGCTTTGGTTCATGTACTGGATGACATTGGTAGGACTTGAGAATATAATGGGTCATGGGAGTATGTTGGTAGTCTTAAGAATATGATAAGATAGTTTTTTTTGGAAAAGGGGTTACTATTACATATCACGGTTTCCAACCAAGTTACCCTTACACATCTCTTTATGACACAAGATGACTCTTATATATCAATATTTTCATACCTGTGACAATGGAATGTCTCTTACGTATCAAGGGATCTAGTGGTGTTGTAACAGCCTGATATTTTGTGAAATATATTTTTTAAATATATTTTATATTTTTGATATTTTATGCTACACAAAACACTGTGTTTATATTTAATTACACACAACACTATGTTTGGATTGTGTTATACACAATACGGTGTTTATCTTGCGTTATACGCAACACCGAGCTTTAACAAACCATGAAATAATGTAATTGTAAATATGAACATCTTAACCTAGATGTTAAATAAGTGGGAATGAATTGTATTAAATAATTTATTAAATTTATATAAAATTTTTATACTTAATGTAAATTTATAATCAATCATTTTTTAGTAAAGTAATTATACTCATAAAAAATATGTTATCTTCAAACAAATTATATTGAAATTTATGAGAAAATGTTATAATTAATTTATAGAGATTTCCGAAAATTTATTTTATAAAATGAAATTAATTTTTGGACTCATCATATCTAAATTAACATATGGTGAAATTTTGGGATTTTTTGGAAAATATTGATTTTTATTGAATAGTGAAAAATACTGATTTTTGTAAAACTATCATTTATTTTTTAAAATTAAGAAAAATAAATGCAAAATCATGTTTTAAAGAAAAATAAGTATTATTTATTTATACTTAATATATTTAATTACTTTTTAATCAACTTTATATTCAATTTTAGTATTAGTTTATTTTTGGGTTAGAAAAAAGGATTTTTTTTTTCTGAAAAGTGTTTTAAAAGTTCTTAATGGTTCTCCATTTTAAATAATTTAAATAATCCATAATGAGAAATATTTTAAATGAAATTAATATATTATATATCAATAAATTTTAATTGGTATTCAGATAATATTTTTTATTAGATATAGAGTTAATATAAAATCATCTTGTGCTTAAAAAAATACACTTCTCGAAAACTCGCTTTTTCATCATATATGCTGGTTTTGTTTTAAATTTAATATTTGAAAATTTGAGGAAATTAATTTTATAAAATATATTTAATTTTTTAAATAATATTTTCAAAATTTCATTAAGGTTAATTTTTGAGTATTTTCTAAAAATATTAATTTTTGATGAATAATAAAAAATACTGAATTTTAATTAAAAACTGCCTTTTTGTTTAAATTATTTTTAAAGTTAAATTTTATTTTAAATTGTTTTTTTTAAACTATTTAAATTATATATATTTATTTAATTTAGATCATTTTAAATAATTTCACATTGAAATGGGATATAAAAAATTTCCAAACTTTTGAACATTTTCTCTTTAGAAGCCCGTTTTCTAATCACGCCTTGGGGATTAATTTTAAATTAAATTTTTCCACTTATTTGAATGGAATTTGGAAAATTTATTACATATTTTTAATGATAATAATTTTTATTATCGAATAATACCAACTTATGTTTTGACCAAAATGAATAATAAAAGTAGAAAAAATTATTTATCCTAATTTAGGTAAAAATGGATTTACTAAGGGGTTAAACGTAAAAGATAAAGGGTAAAATGATCTTGAAACTTTTAAAAAACTCATTTTATGGAAATATTTTGACCTTATATATTATATTATAGATAATGGTTCACTATTAGATCCTTTTGTCATTAAAAAACATGGTTTAAATTCTTTATTTTCAAAAAGTTACAAGTGTGCCACTCACCTCACTTATAAAATGTCACACCCAATCCTCTTTTAATAACAGATTAAAACACATTTGTTTCATCAAATAAATTAAAAAATAACTCAAAAAATTATCTAATATCATCCTATAAGTCTTATTTTATACATAAATCCAACCTAGAAAGGCATTTGGTGCAAACTTAAGGAGGATACACGAAGAAGATGTAATGTTCATCTACGAGCATTTTTGTTTTACTTCTTCCTCCACCTCCTTAAATAATTATTATAACATGATGATATAATAAAAATATAATATTACATATAATGTGATTTTTTATGTTATGTTCATTAACTACAACCATCTCCACTTCCATCAAATTAGTTACAGAATCATCATTCGTGTGTACGATGGACTACCACCTCATGAACCAATGTTATTCGTTTCTCCATTACCACTTCTCAAGGCTAGTCATAAAGATGGATTTATTATTTATATATTATATTTATGTTTTTATTATGATTTTTTAATTACTATACCACACATACCTTCATACTCTTATTTTTTTAGGAATATGATAACTTCACTCATGTGTACGACGGACTACCGTCTCACGAAGTGATGTGAATCATTCACGATTTAAATGAAAGGTATTAAGGATGGTTTTAATGAAAATATATGATATATATAATGTAAAAAATAATATTTAATGATAATATATATCATTTAAATTATTTTCTTTCAATCTGACAAGACAATGAAAAAAAATTCATTCATACATACGACCTACCATCTTCTTAAATGATGTATTTCATTTTCTATCACTAAATTTTATAGATTAATATAAATTAATATATGATGAATAGATATTATATTTATATCATGGTTTATATTTGTTATATGATTAAACTATTATATGAGTAAGAGGACCAAAAATAAAAAATCAAAGCATACATGAAAAATAACGCAGTTATTTTCTAAAACACGACTTTAACATGGAATTGTTAATAAATGGGTAATAAAAGGTCGTAAGAAAATAATATATGGTATGATATATATATATTTATGGTTCTATAATATATTTATATTAAAATTATATTTATTATAATGGAAGTTATAATGTGTACTATGGAATTCAAGACTTAAGGTAAGAGATTTACATCTCACTTTTATTTTTGGGAGACTTATGCCAAATTAACAACTTGTTTCTTTTGTATGTTATATATACTACCCAATTTTCAGGTTATATAATGAATATAATTATTTTATTAATAAATAATTTTTCATTTTATTTTATTCTTTATTGTTTCTTACGATCAAGAAGATTACTAAAGCAGTAAAGGATTTCCATCTCACTTTTTTTACTTCTGTAGACACATGCCATATTCACCACATATTTTCTTTATATAGTATGTATAATGCCCATGAATGTATTTTATGATAATTATCATAAAAATTATTGATATTTAATTATAAATTTGAGGATATATATTTCATGGGGTTTACGGTTCAAAAGTTACCAAAGCGGTAAGTGATTTTTGTCTCAATTTACCATCTTTGAGACATATGTTATGTTATAAACATATATTATTTTATAAGTTGTATATACATACCCATTGACATTTTATATCATGGATAAAATTCTTTTCAAGATATTATAAGTTTCATTTAATGTTATTTTTTCATGGGAATAATAATTTAATGTTACCAAAGTGGTAATATTTTTATGCAACAATCTCATCGTCTATCAGGATTTTTTATGATTGTGCTTCCAATGATGAAATACTATTATATATCTCTCAATAAACTCATATTGTTTCTTCTAATCTTGTTATATCATGAGAAGATATTCTTTATATTCACTTTAATCACTTTATTTATTCAGTATTTCTAGATAATGTTTTAATAAAAATCATCTTTTTAGTTGAAAATCCTTTTTTTTCCAAAACCAAGTTTTCTAAAAATATTTTTAAAAATTTTCTTAACATTTTTTTTCAAATTATTTATTAAATTCATTTTTACCCATGTTTTAATTTTTAAAAAATGTTTTTAAATGAATCTTCATGTCATTTTCTAAAAATTTCCTTGTGGATTTTATGAAAAATGTGAAAGGAATATTTGTTTTAATGAGTATGGAATGAACATAATTATCCAATGTCATGACCAATAATTTCATTGAAATTTCCTTTATCTTCGAAGGTTATTTTCAAAGAGAAATAAGTTTCAAAATGTTTTATGTTTTTTTAAAAAAAATTATACAATAAAAAATAATATTTTCCTTAAGAAATATTTTAAATATTTTTTAAACCTTTCTTTATAAGTTTTCAAGGTTATTTTCAAATAAAAATATTTTCAACATGTTTTAAATTCTAAGGAAAAGTGTTTTAAAAGTGGAAATTATATTTTCCTAATAAATTGTTTTAAATTATATTTCAAAATCATTTTCCATCTAAGATGAAATCTATTTCGTTACCTATTCCTTACTAGGGATATGATCTAAGGATACCGTTCATATTCTTTCCCTGAATGGATTATGTTTATGATGAAATGATTTTTATGAAACTGATTTCTCTTCGATGGGTTATACCATGAAGAAATTATTATGGAAACCATTTATTTTTCCATGAATTATAATATGATGAAATGTTTATGCAATCTATTTCATTTCATTGGTTATAATATGATGAATGTTTTATAATTTTATGGAAAAAATAATTATAATTTTTAATATGTGAGGTTTGGGAAATATATATATCTAATAAATTGGATAATGATAAATGTTTTATGATCTCAGAGGGTATACAAGTGGTTAGCTCAATCCTGAAAAGGATGGTACATTAGTGGTTTTCCCAAGCCCGAAATATATGGTACCCGAGTGGTTATCCCAAGCCCGAAGCACATAAATGAGTGGTTATACCAAGACTAACATGTTATGAATGTCTTGGTCAGTATCCTAGACATAAGGTTTTCTATGATTATGTGATTTCAACATATCTATGTCTTATGATAATGTTATTCTCACACAGTTTATGTTCTTTGATTTTATTATGTTTCATGTCTTATAAACTACCAAGATTTATTCCATAACCCAAGTTTATAATATTTGATATGTGGGGTATGATTTTCAAATATTATGATCATGTTTTCAAACCCTTATGTTCATGTTACGTTTACATATCTCCCTTTTTTACCCTTACTCAACATCTAAGATCATCCTTTGTTACGTTTCCTTTCCCCATGTTATGATGAAAGGTTTTAAGTAGATCATGCCTATAAATAGCAATTAATGGGAATATATTTATGAGAGGAATTGAATATATTTGACCAAATTATAAGTTTGTGTTCCAAGTTTCCAAAGGCACTAAAATATTATGGTCCTCAGGTGTGTAAATTTTTATTTTTTTGAATATTCATCTAAAAAGATGCAATATTTATATATGTAAATCCTGGTACATTATAGTTGGTATCATAGGAAATGTTTAGTTAACCTTTGGAAACTAGGGTGAGAAAAATTTAGTGATATCTCTTGGTATATTTCTAAGTATATGTTTAGGTATGTCTATAAGGATAATTCTAAGGATGATTCAAAGTATAGAAAAATGTCCAAGAATTTTGGTAAAGGATAGAGTGAGTGTTTTCCATGAAATTACATACCTGTTTGGATATTAAAAGTGGACGTGGCTCTATAATAGTGGTACCTTGGGGTAATAACTATAAAAAGAAAGCATTGAGATGGATTCAATTGTCACCTGGTATATGAAAATGGGCCTTACTGCACACCTATTTTGACACTCCCAAGGGATATGCTATGGAAATTCACAAACTTTTTATGAACCATCATGAAGGATTTAAATGGATGATTACAATGAATGACATAGGATGAAACTAAGGTGTTAAAGATTAAAATGAATGTGTCATGATTTAGATATCCTATAAGTTATTTTCATGATTATTTGGTTTCCCATTATGATTAGTGTTGCTCAAAATATGATTTTTGGTTTTAGAATATAGTGGGAACCAGAAGGAATTGGGTTAACATTGAATGTGAAAGATGCTTTGTTGATGAGAATCCTATAACATCCTGATCGGTGGGGGGGGCACTAAAATGGTGCACTGATCTGGTCAGCCATGTGGCCTCAAGAACACCTACCAGTATGCTAGAGGCTTCTGACTAGTAGAGAGGGTATAATGGTGGTACAATGGGGAGACTATAACCTGACGGTTAGAGTATCTTAATGGTATATCAGATATAAATCAACCAACAAAAGAAACAATATAAATAAATAAAGGAAAAAGTAGAGTAAGAATAATATAACTGAGTAAAATAATATGAAATAGCCAATTCCAAGTATACAATGATGCATACATGTGTCTACAAAATCAAAATAAGAAAACATACAATAGGTTGATATGATAAAAAAATGAATAAAGAAAAATAATAAAAAATCATGGAGTGGTATTTCTATGATAATTATGAGTACTAGATTAGTCTTGTGCTGCTAAGATGACATGTACAATGCACAATATAAGAAATAATCCATGAACCAATAAACATGAGGTTTGTTCGGGTACCCTAGTGTAATGGAGACCAGAACAAGGTCTGGTACATACTCAGTAGGCCACCACCAATGTTGTTTAAAGAATAATATAGTTTTTGAATATAAAATATATCGGTATGTAGGTATAATAAATAATGAACAAAACTGAAAACTGTAAACGGGTCAGCTTTGGTTCCTAAGGGACACCTGACTGACACTACTTGCTTTGGCTTAAACCAGGATACCTCTGAGTATCATGTACATATATATATATATATATATATATATTCACTATAAATTTAGTGAAGTTTATAACCATATATATACATGTAGTATTAGTTAAGAACTGAGGAATAACTCAGGCGTCAATGCTTAATACTATTAATAATAATAAAAGTATCATAAATATATATATGGGCCATCATTCTCAAGGACCAGGTGATGCCCTGACCCTAGAATCCTAGATCCGGTGCATTATTTTAATACATTGGTATGATTACAAGGAATCAAATCCTGAAGGACCGATCAGTTTAGCATTCTTCTAAAATAGATTACATACATGAACTTTACATTACAATTTCTAACATAAAATAAAACATAGAAAATCCTTTGATAACACCATTATTCACCTAGTTCAATCCTTCTTATCAATCATAATACACTTCTTGGAATCCTAGTAAAATAAAACATAAAAATAGGGGAGCTCAGATGCTCA
Organism: Viscum album; assembly: GCA_963277665.1. Lineage (NCBI taxonomy): Eukaryota > Viridiplantae > Streptophyta > Magnoliopsida > Santalales > Viscaceae > Viscum > Viscum album. The sequence continues at coordinate 1,388,979,877 of OY728151.1, read as the reverse complement.
GTAAGGGTAAATAATTTAGTGAAAGGTATAAACTTTTAAGGCAAGACATATAATAGAAACAACAGCCTTTTAAACATAAAATTAAACATAATATGGGAAAAAAATCAAACATTACTATACAAACATGCACATGGATATTCTACTAGTCAAATAATCACATGTAATAAATAATTTTATAATGGGGGAATGCGTAATGATAGACATCATAGCCACTATGTCAAGGCCTTGTGCCAATAAAATTCACAAATATTCTATCCAGGCCTGGTGCCAAGACACTATTTTGTCTCATGAGACCTACTGATTCACCGAGGGGCTATAGCGGGCCCTATCCATCACTTACTATGTCTTATGCATTCCTTATATGAAAAGGGTGAAATATAACATAAACATTCATATTAAAACTATCATACGAAATGTTAATACTTTGACCATAAAATTTGAATGGTATAAAAATATTACATTCATAGTGAAACATATCACACTACTACAACTTGGCCTTTTATCAGCGCTAAAAACCGACATTAACAGTACTAGAAAATTGCTGTTAATGTCGGCATAGATAAAGGAGGGGTCCCCTTTATCAGCGCTCCGAAAAGCGCTGAAAAAGGTGGCCTTTATTAGTTCTTGCTCAGAGCGCTGATAAAGGGGACACCCTTTATCTACACCGACATTAAAATCTCTTTTATAGTGCTGATAAAGGGGTGCCTTTATCAGCGCTATCTTGAGCACTGATAATTGGGTCCTTTATCAGCACGCTTTTAGCACTGTTAAAGGAGACCTTTATCAGTGCTTAAAAAAGTGCTGATAAAGGCACCTTCCCCTACACCTGCACAACTAGCACCTGCACACCTGCACACCTGTACACCTGCACACCTGCACACATGCACACCTGCAAAAAATAGCACCTGCACACGAACCAAGAACTGAAAGACTAAAAAGCACACATAATATTTTGAAAAACAATGCTATATACATTTACTTAACATCATGAATAAAAAACACTCTTCTATATACATTTCAATTTTTTTTACATGGTTACAATTAGAATTATCCAATAACAATTATAACCATTAATGTTTCATCCTTTGATATCTGTGATCCTCTCTCAGAAATTTTCATCCACGGAATTTGTTGCCGAAAAATGCATCCAAACTCAATGAAAAAAATTAACCTATATAAGAAAACAAATATTATGTTAGTAATAAAATTATGAAATAAATTAAAAAATTAATATGAAATAATTCAGTAATATAGAAATGTGAAACTAAAATATGGAAATGATAAACTTAAATGTTTTCATTCCGATAACAATGAAAGGGATTAATGTAAAATCAATATGTTTTTGGATGATTTATATCATTTAATAAATACTGATTATTCTCCTAAAGTATCAAAACAATCTGAATGCATTTGCTCAGTATTCTGTATGTCAGTAGTGTTGTTTTCTAAAGTTTATGTCAATTTGAAATTGATATCGGATACTTTTAGCCATAATGGTCACACCGTGCATCGGATAGAGGTGCGGTTGATTTTTACACATCACAAATGACTCATGAATCATTTTCCTAAAGTATCAAAACAATCCTAACACGTTTTCTCAATATTTCGTATGTCACTTGTGTTGTTTTCTAAAGTTAATGTCAATTTGAAACTGATATCAGACACTTTTAGCCATACCGGTCACACTGTGCATCAGATTGAGGTGCGGTTGATTCATTCATGTCAAAAATGACTCATGTATCGTTTTCCTAAAGTATCAAATCAATAAAAATGCATTTTATCAGTTTTCCGTATGTCACTTGTGTTGTTTTCTAAAGTTTATGTCAATTTAAAACTGATATCAGACAATTTTAGCCATACTGGTCACACCGTGCATTGGATTGAGGTGAGATTGATTCTTACACATCAAAAATGACTCATGGATCATTGTATTAAAGTATCAAAACAATCCAAATGCATTTGATCGGTTTGTTGTATGTCACTTGTGTTATTTTATAAAGTTAATGTCAATTTGAAATTGATATCATACACTTTTAGAAATACCGGTCACAACATGAGTCAGATTGAGGTGCGGTTGATTCTTACACATCACAAATGACTCATGGATCATTTTCCTAAAGTATCAAAACAATATGAATGCGTTTACGTGGTATTTTGTATGTCACTTGTGTTGTTTTCTAAAGTTTATGTCAATTTGAAACTGATATCAGACACTTTTAGCCATACCGATCACACTGTGTGTCATATTGAGGTGTGGTTGATTTTTAAATGTCAAAAATGACTCATGGATCATTTTCTTAAAGTATCAAAATAATCTGAACACATTTGCTTGGTTTGCCGTATGTCACTTGTGTTTTTTTCTAAAGTTAATGTCAATTTCAAACTGATATCAGACACTTTTAGCCATACCGGTCACACCGTGCGTTGTATTGAGGTGATTTTGATTTTTACACGTGAAAAATGACTCATGGATCATTTTCCTAAAGTATCAAAACAATCCGAACACATTTTCTTGGTTCACCGTATTTCACTGGTGTTGTTTTCTAAAGTTAATGTCAATTTCAAACGGATATCAGACACTATTAGACATACCGGTCACACTGTACGTCGGATTGAGGTGAGGTTGATTCATAAACATCACAAATGACCCATGTATCATTATACTAAAGTATCAAAACAATCCGAATGCATTTTCTCGGTATTCCGTATGTCAGTAGTGTTGTTTTCTAAAGTTTATATCAATTTGAAACTATTATCAGACACTTTTAGCCATACCCATCACACCATGTGTCGGATTGAGGTGAAGTTGATTCTTACATGTCAAAAATGACTCATGGATCGTTTTCCAAAAGTATCAAAACAATCTGAACACGTTTTCTCTGTTTTCCGTATGTCACTTATGTTGTTTTCTAAAGTTAATGTCAATTTCTAACTGATATCAGACACTTTTAGCTATATCGGTCACACCGTGCATCGTATTGAGGTGCGTTTGATTCTTACACATCAAAAATGACTCATGAATAGTTTTACTAAAGTATTAAAACAATCCGAATGCGTTTTCTTGGTTTTCCGTATGTCACTTTTGTTGTTTTCTAAAGTTAATGTCAATTTCTAACTAATATCAGACACTTTTAGCCATACCAGTCACCCTGTGCATCAAATTAAGGTATGGTTGCTTCTTAAACATCAAAAATGACTCATGGATCGTTTTCCTAAAGTATAAAAACAATCTGAATGCGTTTTCTCAGTTTTCTGTATGTCAGTAGTGTTGTTTTCTAAAGTTTATGTCAATTTGAAACTGACATCAGACACTTTTAGCCATAACGGTCACACCGTGGATCGGATTGAGGTGAAGTTGATTCTTACACGTCAAAAATTACTCATGTATCATTGTATTAAAGTATCAACACAATCCGAACACATTTTCTTGGTATTCCATATGTCACTTGTGCTGTTTTCTAAAGTTTATGGGAATTTGAAACTGATATAAGATACTTTTAGACATACTGGTCACACCGTGCATCATATTGTGGTGAATTTGATTCTTAAACATCCAAAATGACTCATGGATCATTTTACTAAAGTATAAAAACAATATGAATGCATTTCCTCAGTTTTCTTTATGTCACTTGTGTTGTTTTCTAAAGTTAATGTCAATTTCAAACTGATATCAGACACTTTTAGCCATACCAGTCACACTGTGCATCATATTGAGGTTTGGTAGATTCATAAATGTCAAAAATGACTCATGGATCGTTTTCCTAAAGTATCAAAACAATCAGAACATGTTTTCTTGGTTTCCCGCATGCCACTTGTGTTGTTTTCTAAAGTGAATGTCAATTTGAAACTGATATCAGACACTTTTAGCCATACTGGTCACACCGTGCGTCGGATTAAGGTGCGGTTGATTTTTAAACTTCAAAAATGACTCATGGATCATTCTCCTAATGTATCAAAACAATCCGAACACATTTTCTCAGTATTCTGTATGTCAGTAGTGTTGTTTTCTAAAGTTTATGTCAATTTGAAACTGATATCAGACACTTTTATCCATACTAGTCACACAGTGCATTGGATTGAGGTGTGGTTGATTCGTACATGTCAAAAGTGACTCATGGATCATTTTCCTAAATTATTAAAACAATTATAATGCTTTTGGTCGGTTTTCCTTATGTCACTCATGTTGTTTTCTAAAGTTAATGTCAATTTCTAACTGATATCAGACACTTTTACCCATACCGGTCACACCATGCATTGGATTGAGGTGCGTTCAATTAATACACTTCAAAAATGACTCATGGATAGTTTTCCTAAATTATCAAAACAATCCAAACGCATTTTCTTGGTTTTCTGTATGTCACTTGTGTTGTTTTCTAAAGTTAATGTCAATTTCTAACTAATATCAGACACTTTTTGCCATACTGGTCATACCGTGCGTCGGATTGAGGTGGGTTTTATTTATACACGTCAAAAATGACTCATGGATCATTTTCCTAATGTATCAAAACAATATGAATGAGTTTGCTTAGTTTTCTGTATGTCACCTGTGTTGTTTTCTATAGTTATTGTCAATTTTTAACTGATATTAGACACTTTTAGCCATACCGGTCACACCGTGCATCAGATTGAGGTATTTTTTATTCTTACACGTCAAAAATGACTCATTAATTGTTATCCTATAGTATCAAAACAATCCGAATTCATTTTCTCGGTTTTCCGTATGTCACCTGTGTTGTTTTCTAAAGTTAATGTCAATTTCAAATTGATATCAGACACATTTAGCCATACCGATCCCACTGTGCATTGAATTTAGGTGAGCTTGATTATTACACATATAAAATGTCTCATGGATCATTTCCCTAAAGTATCAAAACAATCCGAATGCATTTTCTTAGTTCGTTGTATGTCACTTGTGTTGTTTTCAAAAGTTAATGTCCATTTCAAACTTATATTAGACACTCTTAGCCATACCGGTCACACCGTGCATCGGATTGAGGTGCAGTTGACTCTTAATCATCACAAATGACTCATGGATCATTTTACTAAAGTATAAAAACAATCCAGATGCGTTTTCTCGGTTTGCGGTATGTCACTTGTGTTGTTTTCTAAAGTTAATGTCAATTTCAAACTGATATCAAACACTTTTAGCCATACTGGTCACACTGTGTGTCGGATTGAGGTGAGGTTGATTCTTACACGTCAAAAATGACTCATGGATTGTTGTCCTAAAGTATCAAAAGAATCATAACACGTTTTCTCAGTATTCCATATGTCAGTAGTGTTGTTTTCTAAAGTTTATCTCAATTTGAAACTGATATCAGACACTTTTAGCCATATCGGTCACACTGTGCATCAGATTGAGGTGTGGTTGATTTGTAAATGTCCAAAATGACTCATGGATCATTTTTCTAATGTATCAAGATAATCTGAACGCGTTTTCTCGGTTTTCCGTATTTCACTTGTGTTGTTTTCTAAAGTTAATGTCAATTTCAAACTGATATCAGACAATTTTAGCCATACCGATCACACCATGCATCGGATTGAGGTGATGTTGATTTTTACACCTCAGAAATGACTCATGGATCATTTTTCTAAAGTATGAAAACAATCCGAATGCCTTTTCTTGGTTTTCCGTATTCCACTTGTGTTGTTTTCTAAAGTTAATGTCAATTTGAAACTGATATCAGAAACTTTTAGCCACACCGGTCACATCGTGCATCATATTGAGGTGATGTTTATTCATACACGTCACAAATGACTCATGGATCGTTTTCCTTAAGTATCAAAACAATCTGAACGTGTTTTCTCAGTTTACTGTATATTAGTAGTTCATAAGAGTCTCTCATTAAGTTATTCTTTACTAGAAACTCAAATCATTTCTAAAACCTTTTTTTCATAATCTAAGGATATGAAACATAATAAAGGGTGATCATAGATGCTAAATAAGTGTAAAAAAGGGAGATATAAATGATTATATAAAGATAACATAAGTAGTAGGAATTCACCTTCATTGTCCTATTTGTTTACATTCTTCCATCAGGTACGCTGCCCATTCGTTTCTAAACACATTTATATCATCTTGTGAATATTAGTTTTTGTGACTGTCATAGTAGTACTGAAAAAATATAAATACATAAAGGATTAATAAATATTTTAAATGAACTAGTAATTATTTTCAAAAATATCTCTTCAGGGATGCTAGTTTGTTCATGAAATATGATCTCTTTCATAAATTTACAAATATAATATCCGCAGTCCTTTCCGTTTGTTTGATTCGGACACTGCAAAAACATCGAGAAAAATAATTAATCTATTTTGATATGTATTTGGATAGTGAAATATAATTATATATACTGTAATACTTTTCCATTTTTAGATCTCATGCGCCTTTTCATCCCTAGGCCCTGGATTCATTCCAGCCTTTAGACGATATTCATACACCACCCTATCATAACAGAATCCTCATTAAAAGATAATATAAATTATATAACTAGATATTTAGTTCTAAAATGTTGGATCTAGTGTATTAGAAATTGAAAATCGCCATCATGTGTGGTCGGTTTGTTGGATATCCATGCAGTGTATCCAGAAAATAAATATTTGGAGTATCCAAATTGACTACAATGAGCATCCAATACTGCCTAAAAACAAAAAAAAAAGAATAATTAATGATAGAAATGTAAATATAATTGATATGATTAAAATGTAGAGTTTTACCCCTTCAATGTTGGTATTAAAAAGAGTTTGTTAGTTTTAATTTTTCAATAAAACTTTCTGAGCAGGTTTGACCTTAATTTAGCCTGAAAATTGGAATATATTTCTTTTATTTTGTGTAGACATGATGTGAGGACTAACGAGTCAAAATTTGTATTCATGGGAAAATAACTTCAATTTTTTTTCATATAAATTCCTACGAAAAATATGAAATGTATTTAGCCATAATTATCATAGTATATCAGCTTCTGTAAAATCAAATCATGAAAACATACCTCATATATACATTTATAACTAAGGCACCTAGCCAGTCGTATGTGATGATTTCCGCAACAACGTCAGCACTAACAAAATCTAATGTTTCCTCTTCGAACATATCCTTTTCAAAAAAAAATTTGTGATTATTACTGCCTTTCATTTTCATATCCACCTGAGCTTGTAATGATATTAAATGCGGATGTAGAACAGGCAGGGTGAAGGTGCCCTCAGTAGATCATTTTGATCAGTTGGTTGATCCTTTTGAGCCGTTATTTTGTTTTAGCTCCTTCCTTTTGTCTTTCTATAATAAAATTCATTGGTTCAGCCCTTTTCTAATTAAATGTTAAAGGTTCTGCTTGAAAAATGAATTGGAAATGAATACCTCCTGGTCGACATGTTTTTTTACAAGATTCGACGGCCATGCAACGAATGTTCTAATAGATTTTTCCACCGTATGAATGTTTTCATCATCATTTGGCATGGGTAGCTCGGTGCTCAGCTGATGAGTTACGTTAATCGACACTTTGACATGACCGATTGGAAGTGGAATAGAGTATAGTGTGCCATTCTACATATTGAACACCGTATCCCTTGCTACAAGGTGATGGCTGGGAGTTGACAGATATAAATCATAGTCATTTTCACCCTGTATAAAATCATTACAAGAAAGGTATCAGTGTCTATGTGATTCAAATTTCACATAAAAAAATATTAGAACATTGATTACCTCAGTTAAGTTAGGTCTTTGAGGGGAATGGCTCACTTCAAAGCTGGTGGGGGTGGGGCGGGTTATTCTTGAGTTTTTTCATCTCTTCGCATCTCCCCCATAAAAGTTTCTAGAAACTCTCCCTGAATTTGGAATTTTTCTTTAAGGTTATCTAGTATATCTCTCATCATTTTCATTTCTTTAGTTTGTTCCTCCTCTTGTTTTTTTTGAAAATATGTCCGGGGTGTCACCCCAAAACCCGCACCTCTAACGTGGCCATACTGTTCTAGCTATTTCAAGGCCACTGAAAGTATGTCCACATCCGGTGCGGGTGTTGTTGATTCTTGTGACTATGTAAAATAGAAAATATGGGAAAATAAGTAATAATAATTATGTAATAGTGATTTAAAGAAAAACAAATTTATATTATGTCATACTTACACATGTTTCCCACACTTTTTGTGTGTTTTCATCTACTAGTTTCCCCTCTTTATTAACATAATCCTCCTTCCATAGCACATGGTGTGGGATGGAAGTGGCTTGGGATTTTGATTCATCAATATTCATAGAAATAGAGAAACATGGTTATAGTGTTGTTTTATGTCACATAAAATTATTACAGTACTTTTAAAATATGTACCAATTGTTTTTCAATTGAAGCGTACCCCAACCTTGCTTTACGGTAGGGGTTTGCTGGTTTTGCTGCCCGTTCTTTATTTTCAGCACTGAGTTTTTGTTTCATAAATAAAAAACTATCAATCAAAGTGATGAATATAAGCAACGTTAAACAACGTGTTACCAAACACAATGTACCTGAAAAGTCTGCTCCGTATGACGGTTGCAAAATGAATCCCATGCTCCTTGGGATATCAAGTGTGCATAAAGAGGAGGTGGGTGCGACTTGATTTTCCCTTCAGCATATTTCATATGAAATTTTTTTAAAATTGTGCGAAAGCCTCTATGAAACCTTCCTTCTGGTCTTAATATATATTCTTTTGTGAGACATCTACTATAAATGCACTCGACAAGAGATGATGTAGAGTTAGTCAATATTTCTCTATTTTATTTTATTTTATTTTAATAAATTAAATAAATGATATCGTAATGTTATCGTAATCTCTTCCCACATTAATGTTTTCTGCCCGCTGACAACATGGTGCCACGACTCTATATCAATCGGCACACGTTGTCGAGTGATGATTCCAATGTAGCTACTAAACATGGCTTTGTTGGGGTTTACATGCTGGCCTCGCTTATTCCATCCCACCTAATATTTGATGCCTTTTTCTTTTACCTTAAGGATTTTGGTTTAAACTATCAAACTATGGCGCACCTTTTTTTTTGTGTCGTCGGGGTTTCATTGCCTACCATTTCCTCAATTTTTGCATCATCATTATGTTCCTTCGATGTGCTAGCATCGGCACTGGGACCAGCAACAATAGGTTGAGAAACCTGTTGTACCTCAGCAGTGGGACTAGTAGAAACATGTTAAGAAACCTATTGTACATCAGTAGTGGGACCAACTGCAACAGGTTGAGAGACTTGTTGTACCTCAGCAGTGGGACCAGTTGCAACAGGTTGAGAAACCTGTTGTGTCTCGGGATTGGGTGCATCAGCTGGTGCAGAAGTAATTATCTGCAGAAGTGGTTTAACATTTAATTTAGATCACATAAAAGTAGCAGTGAACATATAATAACATAATGTAACACAATCTATATTACAATAAAAAAATAACCTGATTATTGAACTCTCTCTTTTTTTAAAGGCTGAAGGGATTTGACTCCTCTATCGACTATCCATATCCCTTCATTGTGGTCCCCTCTTATATACAAAATGTCTTCAACATTGAGACCACTACGAAATGATTGAGAAGTACCAATGAAAGGGTCATCCTCCGTTGAATTTTCATTCGACCCTTCAGTTGTTTTGGTCTATTATAGAACAATTGACCAGTTTCTGTTTGCGGGATCTGGAACATAAAATACTTGCACTACCTATGATGCCATTATAAATGGTTCTTCTTTCTCCCCTTCCTTACTGAAGTCAACTTTCATGAATACCAATTCATCTATTTTAATAGAACTCCTGTTATCAACCCACTTGCATTGAAAAATTAGAACTTGGAATTCCGTATAATCTAACTCCCATATTTTTTTGATGATGTCAAAGTATGACATATTCCCATAAATTGTATTTCTATCCTTAGCACCAGAAACATGCATCGCTTCAGCCATAAGTATAACCCCACTATTCTGCATGGTACTGTCTTCATCATGTTCATTAGTATAAAATGTATAACCATTAACTACATAAGAATTATAAGATAATACATATACACTAGGTCCTCCGACTATCCATCAAAGTCGGTCTGAAATTGAATCTAAATTTTTATCTAACTTCTTAAAAATATGGTCCCGAAACCATCCTATAAACTGTCGATTATGTGTATCTGATATCCATTTTTCATCCCTAGATGGATTCAAATTCCTAAGAATTTCATTTTGGGTTTCAACATATGGGTCAACGTCGAAATTGATATGAAAAACATAAAGGTGGGCCTACTTCTGATCTGTAATATTGATTGTGACAACCTGTCTTCCAGAAATTCCTTCATCCTCAAGCCACCCAGTGTGATGAAATTTCGGTAGGCCAATGCTTTCCACACCAGACAGGTATTATCTACAGAATTCAACAGCTTCCTCAACAATATATCACTTCGCAATACAACCCTCTGGTCGACTTCAATTTTTGACATACCCTTTCAAAATCTTCATATACCGTTCAATGAGGTATATCCATCTATAATGTATAGGACAACATAGTTGAATCTATCTCACCAAGTGGACCATCAAATGAACCATCATATCAAAAAATTAAGGCGGGAACAACATTTCTAATTCACATAATATGAAGGAAATTTCTCATTCCATAGCTGGCAATTTCGTCAGGCCTATAACTTTTCTACATATAGCTTTGAAGAAGAAACACAGTTTTGTTAATGTATGGCGGACATTCTTGGAAAAAATGCAACGTAAAGCAATTGGAATGAGATATTGCATCAAAACATGGCAGTCATGTGATTTTAGACCTTTTAACTTCAAATCGCTCATTGAAACAAGGTTCCTAATATTTGACGAATACCCCTCTGGAACATTTACTTCATTCAAGAAGTTGTAAAATTGATATCCTTCCTACCTGGAAAGAGTGTATGTAGTAGGAGGAAGAAATGTTCGTTTTTCACCCTTCATCGGTGCCAACTCTTCTCGTATACTCATCTCAACCATGTCCAAAGTAGCCTTAAGTCCATATTTTGTTTTTCCAGGTGTATTTAAGAACATGCCTATGACACTATCAAATACATTTTTTTCTACATGCATAGAATCAAGAAAATGTATGACATACAGACAATTCCAGTATGGTAATTCAAAAAAAAACTGATCTCTTTTTCCAATAGATTTTCGTAAGGTTTTTCAAAGCCGGTTGACCAAAATTAGTGTCTAAATTTTTAACTTTCTCAAACAATTGATCTCCTGTTAGTGGAGACGGTGTTGTACTATTAGGTCCACTAGGCTGGATACCCTGATAGGGGGGGTGAATCAGGGTATGGCTAATTGAAAATTAATGCCCGTTCTGATCTTGTTTCGCTGTTAAGAAAAACACTCTTCTCTCTTTTTCCTGCTGCACGATATAAACAGAAAGTAAAGCAAGCACATGACACATCAATTTTACTTGGTTCACCGCTAAGGGCTACGTCCAAGGAGCATACACCGACAGGTTGCCGGTCATACCCAATTCCACTAATCTTCACTAGCTGTGGATTACAAGGTTCGGGCTAGATCACTTCTATGCCCAGGCTCACTGCCTTTACAATGTTTAGGGTCAGCTCACTGCTTTCCCAAGGGTCACTACCTGTCTCTCTCTCTCTGGCTCACTTCCGGTGGAGAGGATCACCTTCTTCCTCTTTCTAAGCTCACTGCTCTTGGAAGGAATCCACTCACAGTTTATAGACCTGTAGGTCTCTTCATTTGCATGAATGAATGCATCTTCTCTTGTATGTAGATGCTCTGTTGACGTACAACTTTCACCCGTAGATGAATATCTCTTTGCACCGAAGGTATCGGGCAAACTTCCAGCTTCCACGCAGTCCGAAAAACACTGCAGGAACAAACCCTACTTGGCGCGCAAGTCAACCTCGGCGCGCAAGTATCGGCGCGCAAGTCACAACGGGCACAAAAGTCCTCCTCAGACACTTGCGCGACTCAAACTTCCTCAACTCCAAACTTGCGCGACTCTCTTACTTTTACGCCCAAACCAATATTGGCACGCAACTGCCGACCGATGCGCAACTTCTAACACCGGCGCACAACTTCAACCTCTGGCGCGCATGTCCCACCTGCGCGACCACACACACCACTTGCGCGACCACCACACCTGCGCGATGGGAGCCCTGAGTTGAACTCCGGTATGGAATGAGGAGGGGTGGTCCAGTATTTATAGGCAATCTGACCACCCTGCGCGACGGCGCGCAAGTCACCTGCGCGACCCAGTTTTGGCGCGCAAGTCTTCTGCCCTTTTGGATACTTGCGCGACCAACTCCCAAACTTGAGCGAACCTACTTCCTTTGCCATATTTTGATCTTCTGATCTTGAAAAACATATGGCGCACAAGTTTTCAATTCTCCAAGTCCTCAGCTCGCAAGTCCCTTTGCCAAAAACACTTTTCTTCATTTGCCGATTTTCAGGCCCAAAAATTTGGCAAACACTGGAAAACAGCGCCACCTTGTATCTGTTCTTTTGTACCGCCTCCAGGTTATCCATTCCTTTTATCGACGTTCTTGAATCAAACATGGATCGTTGACCTCATCTCTTGAACTCGACATTCCACCATGAAATCCTCTTTGTCAACAAATTTGTATGTCATTGTTTTGCTTTGTCAACAATCACAACTCAGATGTCCACTTTGTCAACAAACACAATCACCTCAAAAATGCTTCAATGATACCTTGAGGGATTTTTTCCCAACATGTACGTTATTTTGAACATCCATCGAATGATGTCGTCCAGGATCGATACTTATGTCATCGGGGTAGAAATTCATGATGTCCTAGAAACATGGTTTTCGATGAATGTTTCAACCTAATTGATTGTGTACCTCATTTGGAAACAGGACACCCTTGAGTTCCTTTAATGCTATATCCTGAAAAATTTCCATAAGCAGGGAAGTCATTTATCGTCCCGTACAACATGGATCTCAAAGTGAAATCTTCTTTTTTGTAAGCATCATACAATGTAACACCTGAATCCCATAATAATTTCAAATCTTCAATAAACGGATCTAATTAAACATCAATATCATTACCCGGTTGTTTTGGTCCTGATATAAGCATAAATAACATGATGTATTTTCGTTTCATACATAACCACAGTGGTAAGTTATAATTTACCAACATAACTGGCCATGTACTGGGACTGTTTCTTTGAAAACCAAAAGGATTTACTCCATCTATAGATAATGCAAGAAAAAGGTTTCTTGACTCATTTCGAAATTCAGGATAATGATCAATTATCTTCCACTGAGGAGAGTCTGCCAGGTGACATAGTATCCCATCTTTAATTCCTGTATCTTCATGCCATGTCAATTATCCTACAGTCTCCTCACTTCCTTATAGGTTCCTAAACCTTGGAATTATTGGAAATTACCATACAACTTTAGTAGGAATAGATTCATATTTCTTTTATCAAGAAGCACCACACTTTGGGAATTATGTAAGTGATTTTTGGTCCTTGAGAAATAGTATACAGTCGTTCGGACATGCTTGTATTCTTTCAGATATCATACCCATCGAGTGTAGCATTCGTTTGGCGTCATATGTTTGGATCAAGATCTCATTATCTTCTAGGAGAATGTCGTTCAGGAGAGTAAGTAGTTCCGTAAAACTGGCGTCACTCCACCCATTGTCTGCTTTCAAATTATATAGCTTCGGTATGGCTAACAGTTCTGTATATTTAGTGCAACCAGCATACAATGACATCTTTTCACAACTTTTTAACTTCTCAAACAATTTTGGGAAATCATGAAGTTCATCTTTGATGGTCCTTGTCATTTCCTCAATACGATCTTCATCATCATTCACATATGTAATCACATCCTCCATGCGGTCATCTTCATTGTTCATACTTGTAATCATATCAGATGATCCATAAAACGCAGTGTTATCCCAGCCACTACCTATATTCGTTTTCCCCCCGTGTTTATTCCAATATGTATAACTCTGATCTATTCCATGATAGATCAAGTGTTCTTCCAACTCCTCTGGACTAATTTGTTTTTAATAACAACAACATAAACATGGACAGAGGATTTGAGAAGGGTCATATGCATGATCTTTTGCAAACTTCATAAACCCTTTCATGCCATCTTCATACTCTTTTGTCAAATGATTGGCATTCATCCATTATTTGTTTATATTCATCCTTTTTGAAATCCAAAGGATGGGTATATAGGTTAAGGGTGAAGGAATGTGAGTATAATTTAGATAAAAAAAAGATACTTCAAAAATAGTGGGGGGCGTGCTCATTAATGGAAAATCTTGGGTGGTTCTTGGGATTCATCCATTCTCTTCCTCTCTTCGATCCCCCCTGATGAGGGGTGGTTCTTGGGAGTTTTTTATAGTGCGTTATTGAGTTCTTCCCTCATAATTCCTCCATTACTATTATCCTTTATTTCCTTATGATTTGGGATGATTTTAACTAGTATTTGTGTGATGATTTTACTTTATCATCTTCAAATCAATTCAGATGATGTAGATTTTGTTTGTATTGGCTAGAGTTTATCCTCGTATGATGAACACACCATGTTTTGTGTGGTTTAGGTGGTGTTGTATTTCCCAGTGAGTTTTTAAAAGATTATTCCTAATTATATTAAGGTGAAAAATTAATTATAAGTTTCTATAATTAATTATTTGGGAATTGTTCCTTGAGATTGGGTCTCAATCATTGGTACAAGATTAGATAAGGCATGTATAGCCTTGGTTGAGGATGAGTTGATCTTGGTGAGGGGGTTACTCCATTTTTTGAGTTAGGTAGAACCTATAATACAAAACCATGTTCCAATTTATGCATGATTGTGCATTCATGCAAGAGTATATGTGTTCCAGTGAAAGGGATAGAAATCAAGAGTAACCTAGGTAAATAAATAGGGTGTTTTTGATCCACCAAGAGATAGAGCGAGGGTTCTATTGAATGTTTGTGATTTTGTGATCATCCAAATATTATGTCTCCATGGAGGTGAGGTTTCTAGTTGTGTTTATGAGAGGATCAGGTTTGGTATGAGATTTGTATAGCCTAGTTAGGTTTTATAAGGCTATTTGAGTCGGTATTAGAGTGTTAGGCCTAAAGAAGATGGAAAATATAGTTTTATATATCACGTATGATGGGGAACACCCTCTTAAGGATATATAAGAGTCATGGTGTGTGTGATGAGTAGGATATTCCATATAGGGATTGGTGAAGTGTGACATAGAGGATTTCCTCCTTATAATTAGATTAAGAGATCTCCAAGGTGAGATATGATATGGTACCTAAGTGAGGGTCATGGTAATAGTCTGGATGACTTAGCATAGGGTATCCAAGGATCATAGTGTGAGTTTCTTAGGATGGTCATTATTTAGTTTTACTGAGTTTTAATGTGGAAAGTAGAAGATGATATAGACCAGACTATTGAGGCCTAGATCAAGAATAACATGTGGGTTGTGACATTACCATGTAGAGATGAGTGTGTGTTGGTATCAATGAGTAGAGATGGGTTAGGTTTGTAGAACCCAGTAGATTCCCTTATAGGCAGAATTATAATGTTGATAGGTTTGGAATAATTTTCATGTATAACCAAGATGGTTTTAAGGGGATTATTATGCAAGGCTAAATGGATGATGACTTTTATCATTTATGGTCAGACTGACTAAGAGATTTAGACTTCATATGAATTTCACCTAGTTGAAGTATGATCATCCATGGGGCCCACCTATTGATGATGTGGTTTAGCTAGTACAAGAGGCTGGCTATCTATATACCCTACTTAAATTACTATTTATATGTTTTGTGTCATGAGACAAGATGTATGGACTTTATTTTAGGGATAAAGTGTTGGTAGGACCCTACTTTGAGTGAGAAGGAATTGGTCAAAGGGTATTGGTGTGTGACTTCCATGGGATCCACCTATTGATGGTGCATTTTGACTTATGATAGAGGTTGGATATTGTGATTCCCTCCTTAGATCATTTTTTGTATGATAATATGATGTGAGATATAGAAATGAGGATCACTTAGTATTGGTTTGGAGTAGTTTTGTGAGAGGTTTTATATAGATATTCCCTCCTCAAATGGTTTTTTATGTGATGTGATGGTGAGACCCACCGTAAGTGAGAGGGGAGCAGCTACTATGTTGTGGAATTAGAGGATATGTGAATCACACCTAATGTGAGAGGTTGGTGGCACTGTTATGTTATAAGAAAGGATGTGATATTTTAATTGGTATATGACCCAACCCAAAGAGAGTGGGTAGTGGGCAGGAATTGGAAGAAACCTTATTAAGGTTTGTTTTTTTCAAACCCAAGGAGAATAGTGTACAATATATTATACAATATAGAACATACTTAACATATGTCTCATCCCGTTGGCATGCCTCACCTGATGACATGAATTCACCAACACAGACAGTTCAAACCCTACCTGGCCTAACTATGGGGTAGTATCCAAAATCAGAAAAAGATCCATACTAAGGGCCACTAGATGGAGTGAAATCCTAATCTAGTGTAACAACCTCTAAAAAAATACTCTCTCTATTCAGGTTTCTATCAGAAGGATATAGTGGGGAGATCTAATCAAGATCAAACAAGTAACTAACCACAAATACATGTGTCACACACACAAGCATCACACACAAGAATCACGCCAAATCATAATTAATCTCAATATTGATAATAAATGAAAACATAATTAATTCATGCAAATTAAATTTTACTCACCTTAAGGATGAGGACCCAGTGGAAGAGGAGGAGGAGGTGTCGACAATGGAGGCAGCGTATGTAGCGGAGGCAGTGCAGAGGCAGAACGAAGGCAGCGTTGAGGCAGCGGAGGTAGCGGAGGCAGCTCGGAGGCAGCGGAGGCAGCAGAGGCAATGGAGGCAGCGGAGGCAATAGAGGCAGCAGAGTAGGCGGAGGATGAGGAGGAGGATGAGGAGCCACGATAGAGGAAGAGGAGGAGGAGGAGCTGCGGTGGAGGTGGAGGAGGAGGAGGAGCCACGACAAGAGGAGGAGGAGGAGAAGTAGGCGCCGACAGAGGAGGAGAATGAGGCAGCGACTACAGTAGAGGAGGAGGAGAAGGAGGCGACAACGACGAGGAGGCAGTGGCGGAGGTGCAGATTAGGGCTTCTGTGATTGACAGAGTGCAGGGAGGAGGAGCCACGATAAGAAGAGGAGGAGGAGAAGTAGGCGCCATAGGAGGAGATTGAGGTGGTGGCCATGATAGAGGAGGAGGAGAAGGAGGCCGCGATAGAGAGGAGTTAGCAGTGGAGGCGCAGGGTAGGGCTTCCGCGAAAGCTTAATAGGGTGCCGGGAGGGGGAGGAGGACCCGATGGCACTTATAAATCCCGTGGGGACCTTTATCAGCGCTATTAAAAAGTGTTGATAAAGGGGGTATTTATCAGTGATTTTGTAGCGTTGATAAATCCATACTTTATCAGTGCTAATAAAAGTGCTGATAAATGTATAAATTTAATAATTTGTTTATATTATTATATATTTATTTAAAATGATATTTATGATATATATATATATATATTTATTAATAATTATAACTCTAAATAAATATATCTTTATTTATACTTATAAAATTATTTGAAAGGTATATTTATATATATATCATTGAAAATATAATAAAATATATATTTATTTTTTAAATATAATGTAATTTTAAATATAAGTGTACATTTTTTTGAACATATATATTATATGGGTAACATAATGAATTATAAATCAATAACACATCAATGCGATATGTATTTATAATCTATAAATGAACATTATTAATGCACATATATGATCACATAACATATAGGCTTGATATATTCATTAACCCCAATTCATTAGAAAAAACATATATATTCAATAATTTTAATTATACATATATATTAAAAAGTATTATATATTTATAAATAAAACCAATACATTAAATATAAACAAATATAATAAATATATATATTAAATATAATGAATTAATAAATCTAATAAATATAATTTATTAATAAATCTAATAAATCTTATAAATCTAATAAATATATTTATTATTAATCTTATAATTATTTAATTATATATATATATAGTTATAACATGTGTTTTTTATTTAATGTATACAATAAACATTATCATTGCTAAGAAAAGCACTGATAAAGGGATATTTAAAGTGCTGATAAAGGGTACATTTATCTGTGCTTTTTTTAGCGCTGATAAAGTCCTACCCCTTTATCAACACTTTTCGGTTAGCGCTGATAAAGGCAGGCACTTGTGTTGCCCAGTTTTGTGGTAGTGTGATAACTCATTCAATATAATATGGAAGATTGTATTATAATAAATCAACCTCAATAAAGAATAATATCTAATAATGGATATTGACATAGTTGAAAATAATCAGTAAAACTCTTTGAGAGAAATATCCTTTTTTCATGAAATCATTTAAAAGTCACCCAATTTTTAAAGGAATTCATTTAAAATATATTTTTGAATCAAATTGTACCATACCACTTTGAAACCTTTTAAGGTAATTAACATTTTAAAACAATCATGTCCATATAAATAAATCCTCAAAATCATTTTGAAAACATGGACATTAATTAAATAGTTAAAAAATCTTTAAAACATTTAAAATGATGATCTAGTTAAAGTTTCCATTCCATAAAACCTTTAAATATTCCTTTTGAAAACATTTTTATGAAACACAGACATGTATGATAAATATTTCCTAGTAAATACATACACATAAACAATCTCAGATAATAATGAGATTGAGGAATTAACCCTTACTTTAGATTCGATACTCTCCGTACATGTCTAAAACTCCAGTATAATGTTTGAAAAATATTATTAACTTATATCAGAATCATAATAATATTTATGATATCATATATGATTCTTTTATGACTTTATATTGCCTGTTTATTAACAATTCCAAGTTAATGTAACATTTCAGGTAATTTTTTTTGTTTATCATACGTGTTTTCACTTGTTATTGTTGATCATATAATTTAGACCATGATTTACTTACTTAAAAAATGTACAATATGATGTATATATAATATATATTCATAATATATATATATATATATATATATAATAAATAGATATATAAAATGTAATACACCGTTCATGGAGACGGTAGGTCGTACGTACACATGAACGTTGTTTCCATTTTATTATTGTATTCAATGGAAGTAAGTGAACGACACACACACACACACAGATATCATTTTAGTAGACTTATTATTTCATATATTTCATAATTATGAATAATATATATATTTTTATAATCATTCTTGGATGGTTAAAGTGAAGAATGAATCTCATCGCGTCATGGAGAGGGTAGGCCGTACGTACGCATGAGCGACAATATCATTCCTTTAATGAATAAATGATATGGAATTTGATGGTATATTAATTATAAATAATCATAATAATTTCATATTCATTATTTGTTTCTATTATAATCATCATTATAACCATCCAAATAATGTAATGTGGAATAATAAATTACACCACGATATGAAGACGGTAAATCGTACGTACGCATGCATGGTGATATTATTATTCATAAGATGGATAAAATGATGCATATAGTTGTCACTAGATTATATTAATGTCAAATTATATTCATAATACTGTATTTATTACTTTAATATAGAAGAAATATAAAAATAATAATTATAATAAGAAAAGAACTTTGAAAGAAGGGATAAAATGATTACCTCTTCTTTAGGTGCTTCCTTTTGATTTGAACAAAAGGGATCCTTAGGATGACTATATTACCAAAATTAGTCTTATATGATGAATTGAGGTAGTTTGGTAGGAGAAATGTTCAGGGTTTTGTAGAACCAAAAGGCTTTAGAGGTGTGAGTTAAAGAGAAGGAGAGGTTCCCTTTAATAAGAGAGGTGAGGGGCACTTTAGGAAAAACCATGAAATATTAATTTATTATAAAAGTATTTTCAGTTTATAATAGCTAAAATTTGATTCATTTAGTGGATAATATGATGATGGGTTTAAATCATCTCAACCAATAGGGTTTAGACATGTTTTTGTCATAACATTAAGCTTATCTTTTAGATTGAACCCTTTGTTAAATAAGTTGACTCTTACCATGTCCTCTTGTTTTTTTATACTACATGGTTAATATCTTTACTATAAAATTACAAGAGAACCTAAAGTGGATCTTTTATGAAATTTTTATCACTATACATGTTATTTGGACAAACTTTAGATTTTTATATAATTTACCATAATAGTATTTATTTTAAAATCTCATTTATGTCAATTTTGACACTATTTAGTAATTGATTTTTGTTAAAGTCATAACAACTTTATTTATTAAAAAAGAGAATTAAATCATCCCTAATATTTAAATTTCGTCCATAAAATTCATGGATGACACCAAAATGTTCAAATTATATTTATTTTAATATTTATAAATTCATTTATTTGAATCTTTCATTAATGAGGTAATAACTGCATCATAATTGTGTCAAAAATAAATATATTTATCTAATGTCTAAAAATTATAAATAAAATACCATGATTTAGGAAATATTTATACATTTCTAATTAATATTTATATACATAGAGTTCAGTTATATAACCGTATATTAATATTTATTTTGTAAAAGATACATGTTTTTGTTATATTTTCCTTTTCATTAAATTAAATATTCTAAAATGTTATTTTCACACCCAAGTGGCTCCCAAATGCAAAAATTTCAGCCTAAGGATTATCATGGTCAAATATATCTCATCAAATACGATTAGGACACGTGTTAGGGTAGTTTTATAAAATTATAATATTATTTTTTACCCTTATTTACTTGATTTTCCCTTTAACCATGGTAAATAAAAATAATCACTGAAGTTACTATTCATAATGTCCAAAAATAAAAGGTACCTATTTAAAAAATTTAGACCTTTTGATTCCAAATATGGAATCCATTTTTCCAAATTCAAAACATATAAGTTATAGTAAATAATTTAAAATTAATTCCCATTGTCAAAACCAAAAAGTGGGTTTTTAAGAAGTAAAAACTGTCAAAATATAGACATGTGTTTATGTCCAATTTAAATGTGAAATTACTTAAAATAAAGTAAATTATTTTAAATTATAAAAATATAATGTAAAATATAATTTAAAGCCACTCAAATGTATAATTTAACGCTATAAAGTATTTCAATTAAAAAAGTTGTTTTCAATTAAAATTTATTATTTTTCACTATTGATCAAAATATGAAAGTTATTAGAAAAGTACAAAAAATTTATCCAGACTAAACTTTTATGTCCCACTTCTAAATAAGAATTTAATTTAATAAAATTGAATATATAATAGTTTCAAATATTATATTTAAAAAGGGTTCCCCATTAAAAGGCAATAAAACTATATTTTTTAAAAAATAGTTCTTTTATATGAAAAATTGAATTCATTCTTATATTATGTATAAGAAACAAAAAAAAGATTAATTTTAAAATTATATCGGATATGTAAAATTAAAAATATGGTTAATACTATTCATAACTGCTTTTTTTTAAACTGTTAGTTTGGTAGGTCGTGGTGCGCTTGAACTCAATGTTTTGTACATCGCACGATATTGAATTATTTAAAAAGGAAGCATAATGTGGTAGCTTGGGGTGTTAAATTATCCCCTTCCTCAACAAATTTAATTCTCACAATTTAAACTTGGGATTGACAACTACGGGTTTGACATTTAAAAACATCTTAGTTGAAATCCCACATCGAAAAATAGATTAATGAGGCCTCTTTTTTAAAATAAAGAAAGGTAAGTATAAAGGTTACCATAAATAACACATACTAGGGTTACACATACGAAAACATGGATAAGGAAGAGAAAACTAACCATCAATTTCTGATGGAGAGTGATAGAGAATATTATTAGGATAAAGTTAACAATCTGAATTCCATAAATCTCCTATGATCCAAGAGATCATTTGATTCATCGTAAAAGAAAGTACTAGGAAAACATTTTTGGATTCATGATCCTTTCCCTAGTGTTGTAGAATAATTTTAGTTTATAAACTATGAAGACAAGGAATCATAAATAATTGATAGGTAGAGTTTCATCTTTTAACTAATTCCTACCACATACTCATCTTTCTCTTCAAAAGATAAAACTCAAAAATATTCTATTTATCTCAATCTTATAAGGTTCCAATTATAAAATTATACATTTAAATAAAGGAAAATATGTTATAATAACTAGGACATAACATAGGCCAATGATAGGTGATGCACCCCTGTCGCCCTTTGGTTGTAGGTTCAAGTCTCACACCCTTGCCAGACACGATGGGTTATTGCTCGACCTGCAGGTTGTCCTTTTCTTAAAAGTATAACATCTCAAAAAAGAATCTTAAGAAATGTTTTAATCTTAAACAATTGTATTCATTTTCCAACTTAATCCATTCCAACTTTTAGGATTATCCAAAATACTATTTTCCCAAATCATAGTCCAAAAGTTTATAAGGAAGGACACATAACATACATGTGAATACCTTCATTATGTATTCTCTTAAAACATGGTAATAACTTGAATTACCATAAAACCTTATTGAATATGTTCATTATTCCTTATTCCTTATTCCTTATAAAAAAATAGAATACTGGATATATACCTTAAATCAAAAAATGTTGAAAACTTCCAATAATGATGGCATAAACTTCTTTTTAAACAAACCATTAATCAGTTCCAAGGATGTAAATAATATATAATCTACTTTATCCAAATAAATTGTCTCTTATTAGGAAACAATTATTTTAGTTTCAGAAACATATTAAGGGTTACATTTCCCCCAACCATAAATTTTCTAAAATGTTTAACTTGAAACTATTTCACTTTACTTGGTACCATATAATCTCAAATCCTTAATGAAATAGTAATGCACTACAATCCTTATGTACTCTATAATTCTTATAAATTTTACATAATTAATAAAATAATCAAATGACACAATTATTTAATAATAACATAAGAAAACTAATCATTTATCTTCATCTTCGGTAGTATCATAACTTGATTATTATCCAATATAATCATTTGGGGTATACTATAATGATTGGGACATTGATTTACATAGTGTCCCAACTCCTTACAGATGAAGAATTATACATTTGAAACCTTTTTATTATCATTTCCATCTTGAACTTGGCTCCATTTTTCTCCACACTTATAATAAACTCCCATTCCCTTCAAGCATTTACCAAGGTAATTCTTTACACAGTTATCACATGTTGGAAAATCCTTCTTTGCCTTCCTCCCTTTATCCATATTTTTTTCTATCATTCTCTTGTTATCTTGCTCCCCTTAAAATCCATAGGACATAGAGAATTATTTACTTATATTATTAACACATGATACTATTTCGTCATATGATGAGAATACGTGGGAGACTATTTCCCTTCGAAATGTTTTCTTAAGACCATGAAATATATGATCCTTATTACTCTTTGTATCATGGATATTTCTAGAGTTCTCATTCCTTCTATTGAGCACCATTTCTAAAATATGACATACACTAGGTTAGATCATATCGTAATGTATAATCCAAAAACTAGAAAAATGTTCAGCATCAATTTAAGATTTACACACATCTAGTCTCATAATCCTAAAAAGTTTTTCTTTCATGACATATTTACTTATGAATCATTCATAATGGTTTTTAAAGAAAATGATAATTATCCTAAGCATATCCCCTAGGAGTGTCAAGACAGGTGCGCAGTAAGGCCCCTTGTTGTGTACTAGGTTACCCTGAGTCAAGATCGAAACACCTTTTTAGAGTTTTTGTAAGAACCCAGATCTTCGTTCAGGTATGTTTTCCATTTTTCTGGAGTTTTTGGGAAAAATAATTTTTTTGGAAATTTTTGAAGTACACACAGTGTACATTTCGAGTACACACCATGTACTCTTTTCCCGCTCGAAGACATGTGCTGGCTATGTCGGGGCCACACACATGGTGTGTAGGGGTAACATGGAGGCCGATTTTGGAGGAGTACGGGAAAACCCAATACACGCCGTGTACTTTAAAAATACACGCCGTGTACTTTTATTTTTTTCCACTAAATGGACCGGGGTCACGCCTGACGCACAGAAACGACTTCTTCTCCAGATTCCGTTCGTCCGAGAGCACCGAGGGCCGCGAATCTTCTTCGAGCTGTCGTGCCTTCGTCCGATCTCCATTCTAGGTGCCGTCAATTGCATTGGGATCGTCTCGGTAAGCTCTCTCTTCTACGTTAGCTTTGTTCCATGGGTCCTCCTCGTTTTCAAGTTGTTGTGGGTTGAGTGTTCTGTGCGTTTTCTCAGATCTACGATGTTCTAGGGAGAATCAGTCGTCGTGTTTCAAGTATATCGATCCCCTAGCATCCAGGTGGATGTTTTGTGCCTTTTTTGTAGAAAGTCTGTGAGTATTTTGTGAAAATTTCACAAATTCCCTTGGGCGGGAAATTGTGGGTTTCCTGTTTTCCCCCTGCTATTTTCCTTCTTTGCATGATTGTTGTAGTAGAGGTTTATGCTTGTGAGTAGAGTGATTTGTTTTGTGCTCAGGTTGATTTTCCATGCTTGTTTTACATTTTTGGCGTTTTTCCAATTTCCATTCCTAGTTGTAGGATAGTGGAACTATTGATTTATTATGCTGTTGTGCCTTAGAATGATAGCCAAGTAGTTCTTGAGGTTCACTTGGACAATTCACGCACGCTGAGCATGTTTTTCTTAACACAGGACTGTGAGAACCTTGTGTAGTAGACCATAGTGAGAATGAACTTAAGGGCTTCTCCATAGTGACTTTTAATACGATGTAAGACCACAAGGGGAATTGATGATGAGTGCTTCCTCAGAGAGTCTATTGGTCCTCGACGTAGGCCACAGGGGGAATGAGATGTTGAGTGCTTCCCCAGAAAGCCTTTAGTATGATACAAGACTATAGGGGGAATTGACGGTGAGTGCTTCCTCAGAGAGTCTATTCTTAGCTGAACCAGAGGGGTGAGACTGTGTGTGCCTCCTAGAGGGTTGCTAGTAATTGTAGGTTAAACCATAGGGGTTAGGCTGTGAGAGCTACCCAGAGGGTTACCTAATTTATTTTTGTTACTGGTTGTTTACTTGTGTACTTTAGATGTTAGAACTGTGGATTGTAGCTGTTGTGTGATTTTCTATTTACTGCTTCCTGCACTCTTGCTTTCCTTGTATTCATTGACTTTTAGGCACAGATCTTTGGATGATTTACTACTGGGATTTTATCTCACACTCTGTTTGGGCCATGCTTTTGGGCCCAAGCAGACTATGTTACTGTATGTATATATAAGGGCAATCACCCTTCTACTTCAGGTTCTTGATTGCACTAGAGCTGGAGAGCATGGGACCGAGCTGAGGCCTGCGATGCTAGGGAGTTTACTTTGTTTTTCTTTTGCACTCTGTTTTCAGTTTTATTTCAGCACATTGGTTTTTTTACTGCTTTCCATAGAAATAAGTACCATGTTGCATCATTATTATTTATACATTGCTTCCGCTGTTCAGTTCATTTGTTGTATGTTGTTTATTGTTTCTGCAATTGTGTTTGGTTGTTCTTCCAATGTATACTTTACCGAATGAGGGCATAGTTTCCCCACTAACTCACCAAGGCCCTCGCTGCTAGTCGACAGACTCTAGAATTTGGGGAAATGCACTTGAGGTCATGTGACCAACTGGGTGTGGGGCGCCTCTGGGTGGCTTCCCGAACCGGGACGTTACAAAGTGGTATCAAAGGGATGTTTCGATCCTCCAACCTATGGGTTATGGGCCCACATTAATCAGAACCTGGTGGATCATGATCATGTTTTCTCTTGTATATAACTGTAAGAGAGTCCAAGCATTGATTCGTGGGGAGTATGGGCCCTCACGGATCAGAATTTGGAACCTCTTTGCCTTGTTTTCAGTGTTTCTGGGCTTCTATGTAGTTTCTGAGCTACTGCCCAGAAAAACCCAGAATACACGGCGTTTAATTTTGGATACACACTGTGTAGTTTTCAGGCCGTGTCACTGACCGTGTGAGGAGAAACACAGTGTTGTGAAAGTAACTTCAGGAACACGCCATGTATGGTAGGTACACGCCATGTAGTAGTGAGTCGTATACCCGGCCGTGTCACTAACAACACGGGTCGGGGGAGATCGGTCATATACGCCGTGTGTTGTATGAACACGCCGTGTATCCTTATCCACAGTACCCGGCCATGTCACAAACAACATGGGTTTGCGTTACCTTCTCTTCCACATGCCGTGTTGTTTTCGAAACACACCGTGTAGTCTTGATCAGGTACCTAGCCGTTTCACGAACAACACGGGATGTTGTAACCTTCACCTATACATGTCGTGTTTGTTTGGAACACGCCGTGTAAGGTTAATCCATGTAGGCAACCGTGTGTTTAACAACACGGGCCATCGAAGCCTTGTCTAGTACACATCATGTTTTGTTTAGAACATGCCGTGTAGTCTCATGTTAAGTCGGACCGTGTGGGTTAGCCGTGTAAGGATACTCGGGTAGGGGAATAGTTTTCAAGTACACTCCATGTGTTGGGCAACAAGCCATGTAGTTTGAGGTGTTACACAACTTGTAGGGAAGGAGTACACACCCATGTCATTTGCTTAAGAAGACACACCGTGTAGTTTTTATACACGCCGTGTAGTCTTGTTTTGTAAGCTTGTGTGTTTTTCTTCCCCTGTTCCTGTTTTTTACTCTTGTGTTCTCTGTCCTTGTTTTTCTGATCTATGGTGTACTTTTGATCTTTCAGAGCTATGCCTCTGATACGTCCTCCGGTTGTACGTCTGTTGTCAGGCAGTGATCAGACACCAAATATGGATTATCAAGGACTTCCTGCCGATCCTCCAGTCAGGCCATCCTTAGCACTGATTGTTATACCAGTTGTAGGCACTAATGCACAGTTCAGGGAAGGTTTTATGAGGTTGATGTAGACCTTTCAGGGAGAACCGCCTTATTCCTCTACTATGGAATACTTGACGTGGGTTTTTCAACAGCAGCATCCTCCCACGTTCTCGGGGGAAGGAGGACCTCAGGCTGCAGAGTCATGGCTTGAGGCCATGATGACTATCTTCGAGCATCTGGAGATTCCTACAGAGAGGCAGGTCAAGCTCACTACCTACATGCTTTGAGACTCTGCTAAGAGGTGGTGGGACGGGATCTCACTGGTGGGTCATCAGCAGGTTATGGCTTGGGAGGAGTTCCAGTGCATGTTGTATGACTACTTCTACCCGAAGACCCTAAGGGACGATCGAGTCCAGGAGTTCATGAGCTTAGAGCAGGGTAATCTTTCTTTCATGGAGTATTCCTCTCGTTTCACTGATCTACAGCGTTTCACACCCCTTCAGGATGGAAGTGGTGTGTTCTTAGAAAGGAAGTTTTAGGATGGTCTCAGGTGGGAGATCCACTCGTAGGTGAATATCTTCCAGTTGACTTCCATCACTTCCATCGTCAACTAGGCGCTGATTGCAGAGCGCAATCTGAGAGACTCTGGAGCTGCGAGCCAGGGCGGTTCTGCTTACAAAGCTAGTTTTCCTCCAGATGATAGCAAGAAGCGCCGTAGAGAGTCTATGTGCAGTGACCTGAGGAAACGTGATGCATTGTCATGAAGCCAGGTGACATGATACCAGTGTGGCCGGTTAGGGCACAGGAGGCCGCAGTGCCAGAGAGACCCTGTGGAGTGCCGATCTTGCAGCAAGATGGGTCACCTTCAACGTTTCTGCCAGGTTTTCTCACCAGCATCTGGTAACCAGGGTTCTTCCATGAATCCTCGTTCAGGAGTAGGACCACCAGTCTCTCACCAGTTGGGGAACTGGAGTTCTTCCGGCCGTTTGGGTCTAGTGGGAGGTCTAGGTCGTGGTAGTCATCGAACAGTTCCTCAGCACCAATAGGGAGGTTCAACTCAGAGTGGTCAGCCAGGGGTACAGGGCCGTGGTGCAGGCGAGTCTTTCTTCGTGGAGCAGACTTATCAGGAGCAGGATCCCATCCCTTCTACAGTTCGAGGTACGATCTTAGTAGCCTCAGTTTTATCTTTAGCTTTTTTCGATACTGGTGCTACACATAGATTTATCTCTGTTGCTATTGTGGAGAGCCTTGGGCTCTGCATTTTTCTTCTGCCGACTCGTTGACACTAGACACACCTTTGGGGATGAGGACATCTAGAGTACGTCAGTGTAGAGAGTGCCCTCTTGAGGTTGCAGGGTATTGTTTCATATGGGATCTCTATATCCTAGAGATGACAGGCTATGATGTCATTCTTGGGATGGACTGATTGGTTATCTTATAGGCAGTCGTCGACTGTTACCGCCGCAAGGTCAGTTTCATCTCACCATAAGGTGAATCCTTTCTTCATAGAGGTGAATGAGATGTATGGGTGAGTCGAGCGGGACTCAAGCATCTTGGGCTAGGACGGGTGACAGCCTAGATTTCTAGTCTTTATCTGTATGATCAGGGGACTCCATAGTTGGAATTTCCTCCAGTGGTGGATCGCTTCTGGGATGTCTTTCCAGAGGCCTTTTCAGGTTTTCCTCTAGAGCGTGAGGTAGACTTCTCTATTGAGCTTGTGCCAGGAGTGGCACCAGTGTCCATTCCTCCCTATAGGATGACCACACCTGAGTTGCAGGAGCTCAAGAAGGAGTTGAAGGAGTTGCAGGCAAAGGGTTTCATCCAACCCAGTACTTCTCCTTGGGGTTCGTCTGTCTTGTTTGCGAAGAAGGCAGATGGTACCCTTAGGATTTGTGTAGATTATCGGAAGCTGAAACAGTTGACTGTCAAGAACCGATATACCTTACCGAGGATCGATGAACTCTTTGATCAGCTTAGAGGAGCCTGGGTGTTCTCGAAGATCTACTTGAGGTCTGGTTATCATCAGTTGCGCATTAGACCATCAGATATACCTCTGACATCCTTCAAGAGCAGATATGGTCTATACGAGTATATAGTTATGCCGTTCGGTATCACGAACGCGCCTGCAGTTTTCATGGCACTGATGAACCGAGTGTTCCATCCTTACATGGACTCCTTCATTGTGGTCTTTGTGGATGATATCTTGGTGTAATCTCACCCTCGATACGACCATGCCACACATCTTGAGATCATTATGAGTACACTGAGAGAGTATTATCTTTATACTAAACTCTCAAAGTGCCACTTCTGGATGGATCAGACTCACTTCTTGGGACATGTCATCTTAGAGGTAAAAGTGTCTGTGGACCTAGAGAAAGTGAGAGCTGTAGTCTCCTAGGAGCATCCGAAGAACTTTTTTGAGGTACAGGGTTTTCTAGGGCTAGCTGGATACTATATAAACTTCATTCAGGACTTTTCTCACCTAGAAGCACCCTTGACAGGTCTGACCAAGAAGGGGGAGATGTTCTTATGGTCAGAATCTTGTGAGTCGACCTTTCAAGAGCTGAAGGGAAGGTTGACTTCAGCACCGATACTAGTCTTGCCAGAGCCAGGAAAGAGATATACAATCTATTATGATGCTTCAGGTGTCGGGCTAGGCACTGTGCTTTTGCAGGGAGATGGAGTCGTTGCGTATGGGTCTCGGAAGTTAAGGCCACATGAGAGGAACTACCCGACGCACGATCTGGATTTGGAAGCTGTTATTCATGCCTTACGCTGTTGGAGACACTATCTTCTAGGAGAGAACTTTGTGGTCTTTACTAACCACAAGAGTCTCAATTATATCTTCATTCAACATGATTTGAATCTGAGACAGCGCAGGTGGGTCGAGTATCTTTAGTCTTTTGATTTGGAGCTTGCCTATACACCGGGAAAGGGAAACATAGTGGCAGATGTGTTGAGTAGGAGAACTCAGGTTTAGGCAGTTCAGGAGGCCAGTAGTGAGTGTCATATTATGGATCTGTTCTCTGAGATGCATCTGGAGGTGCACGACAGATAGGGACATACCTTTCTATCTTCTATAGCTGTTACCTCTACACTTCTTGATCGGGTACGGATGAGGCAGCTATCAGACTCAGAAGGCTAAGTCATGTGGGAGAGTGTGTCAGGAGAGGACCCTCTTCCTGGATGGATAGTGGGCGATGATGAGATCTTACATTTCCAGGGATGCGTATGGGTGCCATCAAACATACGCGAGGAGCTGATGTGGGATTTTCATTCCTCAGTTTGGGCAGTTCATCCTGGCGTCACCAAGATGTATCAAGATCTTCATCGCCAGTACTAGTGGCCAGGTATGAAGAGGGATGTTTCTGGTTTTGTCATGAGATATTCTACTTTTCAGTAGGTGAAAGCAGAGCATCAGTAACCAGAAGGCCTTTTATAGCAGTTACCCATTCCAAAGTGGAAGTGGAACGATGTTACGATGGACTTCGTGACCAGGTTTCCGAGATCGCCTAAGGGAAAGATGTTGTTTGGGTTGTCGTTGACAGGCTCACGAAGGATTCTCACTTCTTGGCGATCAAAGAGACCTTCAGTGTTGATGATCTGGGAAAACTTTACATCAGAGAGATCATTCGTCTGCATGGAGTTCCATGCTCCATTGATTCAAACAGGGATGTGCGCTTTACCTCTCGGTTCTGGAAGGGACTTCAGAAGGCATTGTGTACACAGGTACTTTTGAGTACATCATGCCATCCCCAGACTGATGGCCAGTCCGAGTGCATGATCCAGGTGCTTGAGGATATGCTTCGAGCTTGCATCCTAGACCTTGGCGGTTCTTGGGAGAATCATATTCCTCTGGTGGAGTTCGCCTACAACAACAGTTTCCAGGTGACCATTCAGATGGCACCATACAAGGCTTTGTATGGTAGGCCATGCCGATCACCCTTATGCTAGCTGGAGGCAGGAGAGGTAGCTTTTCTAGGACCTCGTCTTGTTCATGAGACTTCAAAGCAGATAGAGTTGATTCGGAAGAGGATGGATATAGAAAAGTCTCGGCATAAGTCTTATGCTGATCAGTAGAGATGACCTCTGGAGTTCGAGGACGGGGATCAGGTTTTCCTGTGTGTCGCACTGAGGTTGGGACACAAGAGGATTCAGAGGTAGGGTAATATTTCACTGCGGTATGTGTAACACCCGAGATTTTTATGAGTAATATTTTGTTTTATATATCATCATAGGAATCTTTCACTACACACTTTCTTGTCTTACTTTACACGCAATCACGACCTTCCTCGATAGCTTGCGTCGTACGCAATACCGAGTTTCACTAAACAACGATATGCTATTAAAATATTATTAAAACTAGCCGTTATGAATAGTAATAACCACTTTTTGAAATTTTGTAAATTTTATTTTTCAAAATGGAATTCATTTTTGGATTCGGAGTATCGAATTTAGCCTAAGGTGAAATTTTGGTACTTTTCGAATAACTTTCATATTTTGATGAATAGTGAAAATTACTAAATTATAATTAAAAACAACTTTTTTAATCGAAATAATTAATAGTGATAAATTATTAATTTGAATGGTTTTAAAGTATATTTAGAATATATTTTTACAATTTAATACAATGTTGGTCATTGGATGTAATTTCACATTTACACCAGACATAAACAAGTGTTAATCTTTTGATAGTTATTATCTCTTAAAAACACGCTATTTGTTGTGACAGTGGAAATTAATTATAAAATTAATTAATGCAACTTATATGTTGGGAATTTTGTAAAATATAAATCATTTTTGAATTCAGAATATCAATTATAGCTTAGGGTGAAATTTTGGCATTTTTCTGAAAAACTTCAATTTTTGATGAATAGTGAAACTACTAAGTGGTAGTTAAAAAATTAATTTTTCTTCATAAATCTTAATTTTACCACTTCTGTGAATGGAATTTCAAAAATCCGAGAGACATGGTTGATGTCAGTAAGTAAAATGTGGTTCATTGAGATGAAAATAATTTTTGGTGAATAGTAACTTTTTACTTTTATTTACCACGGTTAAAAGTAAATAGGGTAATTAAGGGTAAAAATGATATTAATATTACCCTAACACATGTCCTAATCCTATTGGACAAGTTTATCTCGACCAAAAACAACCTTAAGTGTAAAATATTATCATTTAGGCCCACTTGGAGTAGATTAGGACATTTATTATTATTTAATTCAAAGAAGAGTTAAAAGAGTTAAAATCAAAGTTTATTTACTAAAACATTTTTAATATAGGGTTATACATAATATAATTTCGACTATAAATATTACTTAGAAAGATAAAATGATTTCCTACATAATGGTATTTTATTTGTAATTTTTATACTTTAAATAATTTAATTTATTTATGACACAACGATGATGCAGTAATTACCTTTTTAGGAAAATATTGACATAATTGATGTTATAAACACCAAAATAAATGTAATTTGAGACTTTTTATGAATTAAACTAATTTTATAGGTTACTATGATATATTAGTGTTGATTTAATCAACTTTGTTCAAACATATAATTCTGTTATGACTTTCAAAAAAATCATATATCAAATAGTGTCAAAATTGACACAAAATTGTTTTTAAATCAAATATTATATTATTAATTGTTATTTTATTCCTAAAAATATAAGGTTCTTCCAAATGACTTAGATAAGGATATATATATTAATAATAAACAATTTGGGTTTCGTTTGGCATGTTATAGTAAGTGTATTAACCATATAGTGAAAGAAAAAAAAAACACGGTAAAAGTTAAATTATTTAACTTAGAGTTAAATCTAATTGATAAGGTTAAAATAATACCCTAAACTTGTCTAAATCCTATTTGTTGATAGTAGTTCGACCCATCCCCACTTTATCTTCTAAATAAGACCCTTTGGAACCATTATAAACCGATTTTGACTTTAATATAAAATAATATTTTGAGATATTCCTAAGGTGCCCCTCTCCTCCCTTATAAAAGGGAACCTCCTCCCTCTCTTCCTCACACCAATTTGAGCACTCAAGCTCAGAAAACCCCTGCCAAAATCCCTTCTCCACTTTCCTAGAATAATCCTAGAGGTCCTGGTCTTCTTCAAAGACCAATCATAGTTCCCTAAGTGGAGGATTCAAAGAGGCGTTTCAAAGAAGAGGTAATATCCATTACCGATCTTTTCAATTTCTTTCTTCTTCAACTTCTTCTTCTTTAGTTGTTTCATGATAAAGTAATAAAATCAGTATTACTTACATACTTATATGTTATTATAAATATGAAACAACCCTAATTCACCTTCTATCCATCCTACGGAAAAATGAAATCACCGCGCGTGCGTACGTACGGAATACCGTCTCCACGCCGTGGTGTAATCTATTTTCCACCATAACCTTACAAGGATGGGTATAATGGTGTAATGAGTAACTATTTATGATTATTATAAATTAATATTGATACTGAAATAATATATATATACTCCAATACAGTTCCACGATCATAGGAACGATATCATCACTCGTGCGTACGTACGAAATACCGTCTCCACGATGTGATGCGACTCGTTCTACATGATCATCATTACATAGTAATTATATAAATGAATTGAATGAATAAATATGATATATTTTACACTAATAACATTCTGGATATAAGGTATCTATAACCTTAAAAGAAGAATAAGAATTTATTCGGCAAAACACGCATAAGAACAAAAGGCAATAAGGACCCGAGTTCCAAGTAACAATGAAATATTACTAACAAGAAGCTAAGAATATGACCATATATGATATCATATCAATATGTATGATTCTAGAATAATTCAATAACATTATTTAAACCATTATAGAGGAGCTTCGGACACGTACAAAGCAAATCGGACCTAAGGTAAGGGAAAATATCACAATCTCATTTTTATCCGAGATTGTTTATACTTTGGTATTTACTGGGGTGTATTTTATCATCCACATCCATGTTTCCTCAATATGTAATATTTATATCCTTATACAAGAGTTTATATCCAATTTTACCCTTTTTTTAGTTTTTAGTAAAAGATATGAAAGCAATCTTTTGTCGTTTTTCGTACGAGGTACTTTTTGACTTTTCTGACAAAAGTACGAAGAATGTTTTTTTAACTTATACGGCATGAATGGATTTTTAAAACATTATTTCCAAGAAGCTTCCTCTAAAAGTTTTCAAGTTTATTTTTTATCAACTTCTTTTAGTTTATGATTTTACGACATGTTAAGAAAGGAAAAGTGTTTTTGAAGCATAAATGATATTTTCCTCAAGAATGGAGTTCAAGTGTTTTATCAAAATTATTTTCCATCTAAGATAATAAAGGGTTCTGTTTCTATCCCTATTATTACATTGATTTGATTATGTTGTGATGGAATTATTTTTATGAATTCCTTTATCTTATATGAATTGTTTTATGATGTCATGATGTTTAAGATTCCCATTTTTATTGCATGGGTTATGCTATGATGTATGGTTTATGATTTTGTGGCACACATAAGAATGGTATCATTATGAGATGGGTGGGACCTATATCTCCCTCCAATGAATTGGGTAAAGATTTTATATCTCATGAGATAGACATGGATGGAACGGTAGGTTATACCGGTTCAGTGAAACAGGACTGGAACGAGGGTGACTCGGTTCAGAAAGGGACTCTGTCCACTAAGATAGTCTTGGCAATGAGTCATGACTAACAAGAAATGATTTTCCATGATTATGTGTGCATGAAACAAAGTTTCAAGTTTCATGTTATGATTATGGGGATCTCATTTTCACTTCTATGATATATTCCATGTTAAGATATTATGATCTCTTTTGCAGGTTATGATTTTCAAAAAGATATGATATGATTTTTATTTCCTTTATTTTCCCTTGCTGAGCATTTGAGCTCACCCTTCTATGTTTTCTTTTCCCCAGGTCAGGAAGATGGATATTAAGTAGAATATGCTAAAAGGGACCTTAGATATGATGAAATAAATGGGAGACACTGTAGAAGATTTAGGAACCAGTTGTTTATGTTTCCCAGTTTCTAAAGACACTATACCTATACAGTCCTTTGTGGTTTTGTCATATGTTGTAATAAGTGTGCTTCAATTTTGAAGTATTAACAATGTATGTAAAGTATGGGTCGTTATAGTTGGTATCAGAGGAAAGGTATAGTCAACCTTTGGAAACTAGGATGTGAAAGCCTTAGTAAGAACCATAAGGATAAGTCTAAGCATAGAACACAATCTTAGTGTTTTAGAAATGGCCATGAATACCCTAGGATAAGACCTTAAGTGTGAAATTTTATCCTTGATTATGTGGTTTTCCTATTATAATTAGTGTTTCTCACACTATTCTTCTTGGTTTTAGTCAATGGCTGGAACCCGAAGGAACCGTGTTAATGCGGAATGCGATGGGAAATGCAATGATTGTCCCCCTGAGCAACCAAACGATATGGGAGCTGGAATGAAAAATCTTGTAGCCATGCTCACACAACTTTCTCAAGCTATGAATCATGCAGGACTTCCAAACGAGCAAAGGAAGGAGCAACATTATGTTGAATCCTTCATGAGGCAGCGTCCACCTTCTTTCAGCGGGTCTACTGATCCATTAGTTGCTGAACAATGTATTAGTACTATTGAAAAGATATTTTCAGTTCTTCAATGTTCTGAACATGATAAAGTCATCCTAGAAGTGTATCGTTTGGAAGGAGATGCTGATCAATGGTGGAATCTTATTAAGAATACGAGGCAAAGGGATGAAATTGAGTCTATGGAATGGGACGAGTTCAATAACTTATTTTTCAAAAAGTACTTACCTCGTATTCTCCGAACAAAGATGGAGAAAGAGTTTCTTGAACTGAAGCAAAGGGATGATGAATCTGTTGGTACTTATGAATCAAATTTTACAAGACTTTCAAGGTACGCTTATGGTATTATTATCCAACTTGAGAGTAAGATCGATCGATTCTTTAGTGGCTTAAAACCAAGTCTTCGAAGGGCTTTAGCCATAAGGTACTTCAATAGCTATGAGGAAATCGTTTGATGTGCTCTCAAAGTCGAGATAGAGATTGGAGTAACCCATCAGTCACATGGGTTTGATAAGAAGAGAAAGATGGAATTCAAAGGAAAATCTAAAGAGCACACTGAAAAGAAGATGAGCTTTCCCTTATGCTCAAAGTGTGGAAAGAAACATGGAGGGAGTTGTCTTAAAGGGACAAGTATATGTTTTAAAAGTGGAAAGGAAGGTCATCGGGCATTTGAATGCCGCGATAATGGGAAGAAGATGTCTAATGATGCAAACAAAGGAAGGGATACACAGAATGAACCTACTACACTTCAATGTTTCAAGTGCAAGGAGATGGGGCATTATGCCAATCAATGCCCAAATCCAAGGGTTGACGATGATGGTCGACGTCAACAAAATCTTAAGGCTAAAGAAAAGGGAAAGTCACATGCAATTTCTATCAGCGATGTGGAGTACGATAACGATGTGGTGAAAGGTACACTTACCATCCACTCTAAAGTAGAAAATGTTTTATTTGATTCTGGATCCACCCACTCTTTTATTTCTGAAAATTTTTCTAAGGGTATCACCATATTACCTCAACAATTAGATGTTGAGTTAGCTGTGACAACACCTAATGGCACAACAGTTGCATCAAAAGTTTATAATTCTTCTCCGATCGAAGTTTGTGGGAAAGTGCTTCCTGCAAATCTTGTGATCCTTCCTTTAGTGGAATTTTATGTGATTCTTGGCATGGATTTTCTTTCTCTACATGGAGCTCGTATCAATTGCCAAAGAAGGGAAGTCACATTTCATATTCCAGATCAATCTACGATCGTCTATCAATGCAAGGATGAACATAACCTTCCAGTGGAACTTTCTTCCATCTTATGGGTATTTATTCCACTAAATTAAGGTTATTTATCTCAAATGGTTGGTTAGAAACTCACGATTAATAATATGCCCATTGTACGGGAGTTTGATGATGTCTTTCCGGAGGAATTACCGGGTCTTCCACCAAATCGAGAAGTTGAGTTTTCAATAGAACTCGTACCGGGTGCTGTGCCAATTTCAAAGACACCTTATAGAATGGCCCCAATTGAGTTGCAGGAATTGAAGAAGCAACTCCAAGAGAATCTTGATAAGGGATTCATACTCCCTAGTGCGTCACCTTGGGGAGCACCTGTTCTATTTTTTAAGAAGAAAGATGGATCAATGAGACTCTGCATTGATTATCGAGAACTTAACAAGATCACTATCAAGAACAAATATCCTCACCCACGCATTGATGACTTATTTGACCAACTACGCGGAGCTCAATACTTTTCCAAGATTGGTATTCGTTCAGGGTATTATCAATTAAGGTTCAAAAGGGAGGATATACCAAAGACGCCTTTCCGTACAAGGTATGGACACTATGAATTTATAGTGATGCCATTTGGTCTTACTAATGCCCCTGCTATCTTCATGGATCTAATGAATAGAGTCTTTAGAGACTATCTTGATCAATTTGTGGTAGTATTTATAGACGATATTCTTTTCTATTCAAAGAGAAAGGAAGAGCATGAAGATCACTTGAGAATTATATTGAAGACCCCAAGAAAGGAGAAGCGTTATGCCAAATTTACCAAGTGTGAATTTTGGCTTAAAAAAGTTACATTTTTGGGTCACATAATCTCAAAAGAGGGGATATCTGTGGATCCAGCAAAAATAGAGGTTATTGAAAGATGGTCAAGACCAAAAACAGTAACTGAGATCCGAAGTTTTCTTGGTTTGGCTGGATATTATCGACGTTTTGTAAAAGATTTTTCACGATTATCTAATCCACTCACCAAGTTGACTCGAAAAGGAGTTAAGTTTGTTTGGATAGAGGAATGTGAAGAGAATTTCAAGGAGTTGAAAAGAAGGTTATCCAGTGCACCTGTGCTCACACTGCCTTGTAGTGGAGAAAGGTTTGTGATCTACAGTGATGCATCCAAGAAGGGATTGGGGTGTGTTCTTATGAAAAATGATATGGCGATAGCTTATGCCTCACGACAGTTGAAAATCCATGAGCAAAATTACCCAACACATGATTTGGAGTTGGCTGCGGTAATCTTTGCATTAATGATTTGGAGGCATTACCTTTATGGTGAAAGGTGTGATATTTATACTGATCATAAAAGTTTAAAGTATATTTTCACACAAAAGGAGTTGAATATGCGTCAAAGAAGATGGTTGGAGCTGATTAAGGATTACGACTGCTCAATCCATTACCACCCTGGGAAAGAAAACAAGGTGGCAGATGCATTAAGTCGACAAGACCATGCTGGTTTATCCATGATGAGGATCACAAAAGATCCAATATTTATGGATTTACAAAGGATGGATCTTGGAATTATAATGGAAGGGGAAAAATCTTATCTTTCTCAAATGAATGTTCAACCATCTATACATGTGAAGATTAAAGAGGCACAGAAAGAAGATGTCGAGTTACAAAAGAAGGTGAGAAATGTTCCTGAATTCAACCATGATTGTGATGGGATAATAAAGTTCAGGAATCGGGTTTGTGTTCCTCCCATCCCCGAATTAAAGAAGGAGCTGCAGGATGAGGCTCATAGTTCATCATTCTCTATTCATCCAGGAAGCACGAAGATGTATAGGGACCTGAAAGAGTACTTCTGGTGGGATGGAATGAAAAGAGATGTTGCTGAATATGTCTCACGATGCTTGGTTTGTCAACAAGTTAAAGATGAGAGACAGAAGTCTAAGGGGATGTTACAACCATTACCCATACCCGAATGGAAATGGGAAAACATCACTATGGACTTTTTCACAGGACTTTCTAAAACATCCAAAGGCAATAATGCTATTTGGGTCATAGTTGATCGTCTTAAAAAGTCTGCACACTTCATTTCTATTAGAGAGGATTTCTCTCTAGATCAGCTTGCCAGGATATATGTAAAGGAAGTGGTAAGATTGCATGGAGTACCACTTTCTATTATATCTGATCGGGATCCGAGATTTACCTCGAAGTTCTGGCGAAGTCTTCAGCATACTCTGGATACAGAGTTGAGTTTCAGCACTGCTTATCATCCCCAGACAGACGGTCAGTCTGAGAGAACAATTCAAACCCTAGAAGATATGTTGAGAGCTTTCTCTATGGATTTCAAAGGAGGTTGGGATCAACAACTACCTTTGGTGTAATTTTCTTATAATAATAGCTTTCACTCCAGTATTCAGATGGCTCCTTATGAAGCTCTCTATGGAAAGAAATGCAGGACTCCAAAATGCTGGGATGAAGTTGGGGAAAGAAAGCTATTAGGACCTGATCTCGTTGATGAAATGGCAGAAAAGGTCAGATCTATTCAACAACACATAAGAGCAGCTCAGAGTCGACAGAAAAGTTATGCCGACAACCGAAGAAAAGACCTAGAGTTTGAAGTGGGTGATAAAGTGTTCTTACGAATATCTCCCTGGAAGAGGGTTATGAGATTTGGAAAGAAGGGGAAGTTGAGCCCTAGATATATTGGTCCTTTCGAAATACTGGATCGTGTTGGGAAGGTAGCTTACCGATTGGAGCTTCCACCGAATCTCTCTCAAGTTCACGATGTGTTCCATGTATCTCTCCTGAGAAAGTACA
Source organism: Viscum album (assembly GCA_963277665.1). Taxonomy (NCBI): domain Eukaryota; kingdom Viridiplantae; phylum Streptophyta; class Magnoliopsida; order Santalales; family Viscaceae; genus Viscum; species Viscum album. Next base: position 1,388,940,388 of record OY728151.1, on the reverse strand, counting down.
TACCAGATCCTTCACATGTACTCAGCTCAGAAGTTGTACCGCTGGAGTAAGATCTTTCTTATGAAGAACAACCGATAGAGATTCTGGATCGTAGCGAAAAAGTCCTACGAAACAAGACCACTCGCTTGGTGAAAGTTTTATGGAGGAACCACCAATTAGAAGAAGCTACTTGGGAGCTTGAGGATATGATGAGGGAGAGGTATCCTCATCTGTTTGTTACAAAGTGATGAATTTCGAGGGCGAAATTCTTTTTAAGGGGGGTAGAATGTAACACCCGAGATTTTTATGAGTAATATTTTTTTTATATATCATCATAGGAATCTTTCACTACACACTTTCTTGTCTTACTTTACACGCAATCACGACCTTCCTCGATAGCTTGCGTCGTACGCAATACCGAGTTTCACTAAACAACGATATGCTATTAAAATATTATTAAAACTAGCCGTTATGAATAGTAATAACCACTTTTTGAAATTTTTTAAATTTTATTTTTCAAAATGGAATTCATTTTTGGATTCGGAGTATCGAATTTAGCCTAAGGTGAAATTTTGGTACTTTTCGAATAACTTTCATATTTTGATGAATAGTGAAAATTACTAAATTATAATTAAAAACAACTTCTTTAATCGAAATAATTAATAGTGATAAATTATTAATTTTAATGGTTTTAAAGTATATTTAGAATATATTTTTACAATTTAATACAATGTTGGTCATTGGATGTAATTTCACATTTACACCAGACATAAACAAGTGTTAATCTTTTGATAGTTATTATCTCTTAAAAACACGCTATTTGTTGTGACAGTGGAAATTAATTATAAAATTAATTAATGCAACTTATATGTTGGGAATTTTGTAAAATATAAATCATTTTTGAATTCGGAATATCAATTATAGCTTAGGGTGAAATTTTGGCATTTTTCTAAAAAACTTCAATTTTTGATGAATAGTGAAACTACTAAGTGGTAGTTAAAAAATTAATTTTTCTTCATAAATCTTAATTTTACCGCTTCTGTGAATGGAATTTCAAAAATCCGAGAGACACGGTTGATATCAGTAAGTAAAATGTGGTTCAATGAGATGAAAATAATTTTTGGTGAATAGTAACTTTTAACTTTTATTTACCACGGTTAAAAGTAAATAGGGTAATTAAGGGTAAAAATGATATTAATATTACCCTAACACATGTCCTAATCCTATTGGACAAGTTTATCTCGACCAAAAACAACCTTAAGTGTAAAATATTATCATTTAGGCCCACTTGGATTAGATTAGGACATTTATTATTATTTAATTCAAAGAAGAGTTAAAAGAGTTAAAATCAAAGTTTATTTACTAAAAAAATTTTAATATAGGGTTATACATAATATAATTTTGACTATAAATATTACTTAGAAAGATAAAATGATTTCCTACATAATGGTATTTTATTTGTAATTTTTATACTTTAAATAATTTAATTTATTTATGACACAACGATGATGCAGTAATTACCTTTTTAGGAAAATATTGACATAATTGATGTTATAAACACCAAAATAAATGTAATTTGAGACTTTTTATTCATTCCACTAATTTTATAGGTTACTATGATATATTAGTGTTGATTTAATCAACTTGTTTCGAACATATAATTCTGTTATGACTTTCACAAAAATCATATATCAAATACTGTCAAAATTGACACAAAATAGTTTTTAAATCAAATATTATATTATTAATTGTTATTTTATTCCTAAAAATCTAAGGTTCGGCCAAATGACTTAGATAAGGATATATATATTAATAATAAACAATTTGGGGTTCGTTTGTCATGTTATAGTAAGTTTATTAACCATATAGTGAAAGAAAACAAAAAGACACGGTAAAAGTTAAATTATTTAACTTAGAGTTAAATCTAATTGATAAGGTTAAAATAATACCCTAAACATGTCTAAATCCTATTGGTTGATAGTATTTCGACCCATCCCCACTTTATCTTCGAAATAAGACCCTTTGGAACCATTATAAACCGATTTTGACTTTAATATAAAATAATATTTTGAGATATTCCTAAGGTGCCCCTAGAGGGTTGCTAGTACTTGTCGGTTGAACCATATGGGTTAGGCTGTGAGAGATACCCAGAGGGTTGCCTGTTATCTTCTTTTTTCTAGTTGTTTACTTGTGTACTTTATATGTTAGAACTTTGGATTTTAGCTATTGTGTGATTTTCGGTTTACTGCTTCCTGCACTCTTGCTTGCCTTGTATTCATAGATTGTTAGGCACATATCTTTGGGTGATTGCTTACTAGGATTGTATCTCATGCCCTGTTTGGGCCATGCTTTTGGGATAAAGCAGACTATGTTGCTGCAGGTATAGATAAGGGCAATCACCCTTCTATTTCAGGTTCTTGATTGCACTAGATCTGGAGAGCATGGGACCCATCCAAGGCTTGTGATGCTGAGGAGTTTACTTGGTTTTTCTTTTGCACTTTGTTTTCAGTTGTATTTTAGCATGTTGGTTTGTTTACTTCTTTCCATAGACATATGTACCATTTTGCATCTTTATTATTTATACATTGCTTCTGCTATTCAGTTCAGTTGTTGTATGCTGTTTATTGTTTCCGCTATTGCGTTTGGTTGTTCTTCCGCTGTATACTTTACCGAATGAGGGCATAGTTTCCTCACCAACTCATCAAGGCCCTCTCTACTAGTCGGCATCCTCTGGCGTTTGGGGAAGCACGCTTGAGGTCATGTGACCAACCAGGTACGGGGCACCTCTGGGTGGCTTCCGGAACTAGGACGTTATAGTTTTCGCCCCTAGGTACATCTATTCCAGAATAACGTCCACTTTTCGTATCCAAATAGGGATGTATTTTCTAGGAATACCACATAATCTATATTTTAAAATTCTAGTATTCTCTTAAATACTTATCCTCAAAGTCTACCTTAGGGTTATGATCCTTAATATATATTTTCTAAATCTATTTCCAAGTTTGTTGCTAAATTTACTCTGATAAAAACTGTAATGACCCAACCTAGAAGCCCGAAGATAGTGCATTATTTTAATACATTGGCATGATTACAAGGAATCAATTCCTGAAGGACCAATCAATTTTGTAGTCTTAGAGAATATATTACATACATGAAATTTACATTACAACTTATAACATAAAATACAACATATATAATCCATTGAGAATGCAATTATTTCCCTAGTTTAATCCTTCATATCAATCATAATACACATCTTGGAATCCTGAGAAAATAAAACATAAAATGGGGGGAGCTCAGATGCTCAGTAAGGGTAAATAATTCAGCAGAAGCTATTAAATTTTATGGAAAGATGTATAATAAAAACAATATCCATTTAAACATAAACTTGAATATAATATGCTAAAAATAAAACCAACATTACCATAAAAACATGCACATGGATATTATACTAGTTGAATAATTACATGTAATAACTAATTTCATAACGAGGGAGTGCATAATTCCAGACATCATAACCACCACCTCAAGGCCTTATAACAAGACCATTCACAAATATTCTGTCAAGGTCTTATACCAAGACACTAGTTTGTCTCATGAGACTTACCAATGCATCGAGGGCCTATAGCAGGCCCCACCCATCACTTACTAAGTCCAATGTATTCCTCATATGAAAAGTGTGAAACATAACATAAACATTCGTATTAAAACAAGCATACAGAATGTTAATACTTTAACCATAAACCATGAATGGTATAAAAATAGAACATACACAATCAAACATATCATAACTCATTCAATACAATATAGAAGATTTTATTATAATAAATCAACCTCAATCAAGAATAATATCCAATAAAGGATGTTGACATAGTTAAAAATAATCAGTAAAACACTTTGATAGAAATATCCCTTTTTCATGAAATCATTTAAAAGTCACACAATTTATAAAAAAAATTACTTTAAAATAGATTTTGGAATCAAAGTGTCCCATACCACTTTGAAAATTTTGAAAGTAATTAACATTTTAGAACAATCATGTTCATATAAATAAATCATTAAAACCATTTTGAAAACATGGACATTAATTAAACAATTTTAGAAAAATAAATCTTTAAAACACTTAAAATGATGATCTAGTTAAAGAGTCCCTTACATAAAACCTTAAAATATTCCTTTTTAAAACATATTTATGAAACATGGACATGGATGATAAATATGTCCCAGTAAATACTTACACATAAACAATCTCGGATAATAATTAGATTGAGGAATTAACCCTTACCTTAGATCTGATACTCACCATACGTGTACGAAACTCATGTATAATGTTTTTAAACATATTAATAACTTATATAAGAATTATAATAATATTTATGATATCATATATGATTCTTTTATGACTTTATATTACCTGTTTATTAACAATTCCAAATTAATGCAACATTTCAGGCAGTATTGCTTTTTTTATCGTATATGTTTTGACTTGTTATTATTGATCATATTACATATATCAAGATTTAATTAATTACAGAATTTATAATATGATTTATATATCATATATATTTATAATATATATATATATATAATTGATAGATATATAAAATGGACTACACTGTTCATGGAGATGTTATGTCATATGTAAGCAAGAACGCTGTTTTCGTTTTCTTATCGTATTGAATGGAAGTAAGTGAATGAAATATATGTACATACATATATATATATATATCATTAAAGTAGACTTATTATTTAATATATTTCATAATTATTAATAATATATATATTTTTATAATCATTCTTGGATGGTTAAAGTGGATAAAAAATTTCATCACGTCGTGGAGACGGTAGGCCGTACGTACACCCGAGCGACGATATCATTAATTTAACGATTAAATGATATGAAATTGGATTTTATATTAATTATAAATAATCTTAATCATGTCATATTAATTATTTATTTCTATTATACTCATCATTGTTCCCATCCAAAATAAAGTAATGTGGAATAACAAATTGCACCATATCATCGAGACGACAAGCCGTACGTATGCATACATGGTGATATTATTATTCGTAAGATGGATAAAATGATGAATGTAGTTATACCGTGATTATATTAGAATATAAGTATATGGATGATACTATATTTTTTACTTTGGTATGGTAACAATATAAAAACAAGAAGTAGAATAAGAAAAGAGGATTGAAAGAAGGGATAAAATGATTACCTCTTCTTTGGGTGTTTTCTTTTTATTTGAACAAAAGGGATCCTTATGATGGATATATGCCCAAAGTTAGGCCTCTAGGATTAATTTAGGGAGGTTGGGAGGAGAAATGGGCAGGTTTTTAACTAACCAAAAGGCATTAGAGGTGTGAGTTAAACAGAAAAGGAGGTGCCCTTTTATAAGAGAGGTGAGTGACACATTAGAAACAATCTTGAAATATTAATTTATTATAAAAGGATTTTCGGTTTCTAATAGCTCAAAATTTATTTATTTCAATTATAAGATGATTATGGGTCGAAATAATCTCATAAAATAGGTTTTATACATGTTTAGGTCCTAAAAGAAACCTTATATATTAGATTTAACTCTTTGTAAAATAAGTTAACTCTTACCATGTCCTCTTGTATTTTTATATTACATGGTTGATATATTTACTATAAAATGACAAGAGAACCTAAAGTGGATCATTTATGACATTTTTATCACTATAAAAGTTATTTGGACAATCTTTAGATTTTTATTATTTTTATATCATTTAATAAAATAGTATTTATTTTAAAATATCATTTATTTCAATTTTGACATTATTTAGTAATTGATTTTTTTAAAGTCATAACAACTGGATTAATTAATAAAAATGCATTAAATAATCCCAATATGTCAATTTAATCTGTAAAATTCTTGTATGGCATCAAAATGTTCAAAATATATTTATTTTAATATTTATAAATTCATTTATTTGAATATTTAATTAATGAGGTAATCACTGCATCATAATTGTGTAATAAATAAATATATTTATCTAATGTATAAAAATTATAAATAAAATATGATGATGTAGGAAATAGTTTTAGTTTTATAATGAATATTTATATATATAGATATCAGTTATATAACCCTATATTAATATTGATTTAGTAAAAGATACATGTTTATGTTATATTTCCCTTTTCTTTAAATTAAATATTCTAATATGTCATTTTCACACCCAAGTGGCTCCCAAATGCCAAAAGTTAGGCCTAAGGATTATAATAGTTGAATATATCTCATAAAGTAGGATTAAGAAACGTTTTAGGGTATTTTAATATTATTATAATATTTTTTTACCCTTATTTACTTGATTTACCCTTTAAACATGGTAAATAAAAATAATTACTGATGTTACAATTCATAATGTCAAAAAATAAAAAGTACCTATTTAAAAAAAATTGACCTTATGATTCCAAATATGGAATCCATTTTTCCAAATTCAAAACACATAATTTACAGTAATTAATTTAAAATTAATTCCCGTTGTTAAAACCAAAAAGCGGGTTTTTAAGAAGTAAAAACTATCAAAAGATTGACATGTGTTTATGTCCAATATGAATGTAAAATTAAATACAATTAACTAAATTATATTAAATGATAAAAATATAATATAATTATTATTTAAAACTAATAAAATTTATAATTTAACACTATAAATTATTTTTATTAAAAAAGTTATTTTCAATTAAAATTTTGTACTTTTTTTACTAATCATTAAAATATGAAAGTTAACAGAAAAGTACCCAAAAATTATCCAAACTAAATATTTATTTCCCAATTATAAATAATAATTTAATTTCATCAAATTTAATATATAATAGTGTCAAATATTTGATTTAAAAAGGGTTCTCCATTAAAATGCGGAAAACGACATTTTAAAAAAAATACTTCTTTTATCTGAAAAATTAAATTTTTTCTTATGTTATGTCTATGAAAATAAAAATATGAATTTTAAAATTATATGGGATATATAAAATTCAAAATATGGTTAATAATACTCATAAATTCTTTTTAAATGTCTAGTTTGATAGGTCGTGGTGCGCTTGAACTTGGTGTTGCGTACATCACACACTATTGAATTATTTAAAAAGGAAGCATACTATGAAATCTTGGGGTGTTATAGATCATTTTTATTACAATAATAAGTCCCAATACCAAATATTGTAATCAATATAGGACACCGTACCATGTATCATGAATAAATAATGAGGAGGGTAATACCCAACCACCCAATCATGGGGGAGTGGAAGGTCATGCCCAACAACCTAAGTGATGTTGATTTCATGCCCACATACTTGATCAAGGGGGTGTGACACATAATGGTCAATGAACCTAATTGAGGTACATTTATTCATTAAGTAATATAAAAAAATACACTTTCCCTATGATTTCTTAGTCTGGAATTCCATAAAGAGGAAACTGACCTCGCTCAAGGCATAATTGATCCTTTTTAATATAATTAATTTAACATTTAATAACAAGATATCTGTTCATCCACATTCTTAATACCATTAAATTATAACAATAAGCAGTTCCATGTACATAATCATGTTATATCACACCTCAAACATAGAATATTAAAGATTCCCATATTCATAAGCATGCCAAAACAACTCAAGTATACAATGTGGGTGATGCCCATTAATCAATGAAATATAATAGTAAAGGTCATGTACTTAATCATTCCATTCATCATTTCAAACATAACTATTTAATTTCCTCTTTTTTTTTGGGAATAAAACACACCTCAAAATTGGTTTTATTTGAAAGTGGGTCATGGATATCATGTTGTGGCATAATTAATTTGGTTTATTTAGAACATATATTGTGCTAAAATTTATCAAAAACACATCAAAGGTGATTAAGAGGCCTGTAAAGGCATTATAATTAATAGTATCCAAACAACACCCCGAGAGGGTGATTCAATCTCATAATGATGCATTAAGGTCAAGGGAATAAAGGTAACACACCCCAAGGGAATGGTTTAGGTTGATTTGAATGACCTACAATGGTTTAAATCAAAGCACAATAGAAACTAATTTTCAAAATTAGGTTATAAATGATTAATTTCCCATTTCAATGGAAACACACATATAATATGGTATTTGTAACCATGGTGAAATTTATAAATGAGCTAGACATTAAGGGAGAATTTATAGACCACCTACCTCATGCTTAGGAAGGTCCAGTTGTCAAATATTGAGGCTTAAATCGAGCTAGTTTGAGAGAAATCAAAAAAATAGACAAACGATGTGAAAATAGGGTGAATTATATCCCATAAATATAGAATCTAATATGGAGATATAAACTAAAAATAGAGGGAAGAGGAGTTGAGATCCTATTGAGGGATATCGAACATGATATATGGTGGTCGAATCCGACATCAGATGGAAGAGATATCTCCATACCATGGAGGAGAGGAGGATGAAACCCATGGAGGGGATGCTACATATGGGTAGAAGGAGAAGAAAGGGGAGAGAAGGGTTAAAATGTTGGAGTGGAAATGGTAAATGTATCCCTTTAAATAAGGCACATGGTTTGGCCTCACAGTTGGAAAAACCATGCACCAACCGTTCATGGGCTATAGCATATGAAGGGGGATTGCATGGTTTATGCTCAAATTTGAGAAACCAATCACAAAACATGCCATCCACCCCTATCAAGGATCTAAAAATATCCAAAAAACCATGTTTCTTAGTGTGCATAGTTAGAAAAAACTGCGTGACACCCTCAGCCTCTCTGAACAGGCCACACATTTTCTCCTAGTGGGTCACACAGTTTCAGACAAACTGTGCACCCTTACTAGTTTCTCATGGTTTTGAGTTTTTAGAACCTGAAACTTCAAAAATACATTAAAAATCCTAAGACACCTATTGAGCCTTAAATAAGTCTAAAAAAACTCCTTTAAGTGTTCCAAATCTCAAATTTACCATCCAAATATTGGTTTAAAGAACGGTCCATCCACCAAATGATAAAATTCAAATTTCCTTTGACATTTTTCCTGGTAAAAAACATGGGATGATACAACCTCCCCACCGTAGAACTTATCATCCCTAATAATCCTTTAGGAAACAATGAAAAAACACCCGATTTGATGAACCCGACCAGAATACCATCTCAAACTAGATCCCAACCCGGATTTTACACATACTTGAAGTGCGTTCCTGATCCCCCAGGCGAGAGAATAGCACCCAGACATCAAAAAAAAGATAGAATGATTTTTACCAACCTATGGTAGAAAACATGTCATATATATACATATTTAGAATAAAAAATGGAAAAAACATTAATATATATTTGTCATAATATAAATAGAACAACATAAGTGAAATAACTAAAGCGGTAGAAAAATAATCTCCAAGGGAAAAGTACATCTATAAAAGAAAACAAAGATAAAAAACTACTCCAATAATCTCCACGTGATAGCATAAGAAAATTAACACTGTATCACCATCTATCTACCCAAAACCCAGCTAACAAAAAACCTCACCACCATACTATGACGCCTTTTCTTTCCCTACATTGAAAGATATAACAAGGTCTATGCACCGATGAAGGGGTATGCAGGGTGTGAGCTAATATGTTCAGTAGGGTCACACCTAGGTGTTTTATATCAAGTCTATAAAAAATTATCCAATCATACTCAAATATAATGAAAACAAGGTACAATATACAGTTTTATAGTTTTATATCAAAATCCTAAAAAAATAATTTAATTTCCCCATTTTACACATTTCCAAATAAAGAAGGTAAATCAGTTTGAAATCATTTCAGATTCATATATCAAAATAGATATAGCATGTTAAACCAAATAACACATCAAATTTCATATCATATCAAATTAGGGCTATAAAATCAAAATAGTTCAAGACAAAACAACCCAAATCATTCAAAAACACATGAAATATCACACCAAGGATCACACTGGGTTAATATAGCTAGGAAACTCATACCTAAACATAGAAAATCACATACATCAAGACTCTATACATATTAGTCAAGTCTATAGGGAAGAGGATCACCCTATAAAGTGATAACCCCAATTATTATAACAAGTCCCTAGAACAACATGCTTAGGGAGTAGAGAAAATCCCCATGAGGAAACCCCCTGACATTGGAAGATACCTATTACTAAACCATTTACCTAAGTAACTAAGGCTTCCCATGTGATTTATTTTCTAAACCAACTCATCTAACTATTTTAATCAAACCATTTTCATCAAACCATTCTTTAAAAAATATTTCATAAAACTATTTCATAATTCTTTGAAAAACCCTTTTCATTTACCAAAATTATTGGGAAACCATATTTTATAAAAAATACCCTTTCCACACATAAAAATCAAATCAATTTATCATGCAATGTACTTTAATAAAACAAATTATAAAAAAATAAAGAAATATAGCTCAAAAATATTTGCTAGATATGGAACCACCAACCTCAAAACTCAGGTCGAACATGCCTACAACAAGATCCACCAACAAGGAAGAACACATAATGAAAATAGAGTCCCTAGAATCAATCCACAAATATAAAAATTGATTAAAATTAACAAAAGGGTCAATTAAGAGGAAATATCACAACATACCTCGAGAACACACACCTACTGCACATCAACCAATAAAGTATTGATCCCTAAAATAAGATCATACAACAAATCTAGAAAAAATAAAGAGAATCATTAACACAGATTAATAGATTCAATAACCCAACACAAAAACACTACCACAATCAAAGTCAATAGATAAGAATAAAGGATTACTCACCTATAGCAATAAACCATAACTTCAACAATGATCAATCAATGAATGAAATAATCTAGAAGGGTTGGAGGTCTCTAAAATCTCCAGAGAGTGCTTCTAGGTTGAGAGGGAAAAGGGTTGTGAAAGAATGAAATAAGAATCAACTAGGTAGAACCGTAAAAATCCCAACTCATGAAATTTACATGGTGTGTAATACCTTTACATGTTGTGTAATCCATGGGGTCCAAATATATCAAAAAACCCATCACCTTTTTTTAAAAACTCTATTTTTAACAATATAGAGCATGTAATTCTTACATAGTGTGTATTATTTCATGATGTGTACTCATCTCACAACAAGATTCCAGTGAACATTACACATTGTGTACTCCCACTAAATGATTTTTAAATTTCCACAAATAGAAAAAATTGTAAATTATTATAGGAAAAACCAAACCACCTATTGCATTCTTCAAACTTAGTGAGAAACCCATTGAGCTATTACACATTTATACAAAAACTCCATTAATTCAAATGAAAAAACCTAAAATTTAGGTCATTTTCCATAGTGAATGTTCTCCATCATTGAGAGTCCCAAGATGCACCAAATTAAAGAGGAAAACAATTAATGAGAAGGGAATTATCTGAAATTGAGTAACTAGATGTTACAAACTCCCCACCATAAGACTTTACATCCCCAAAGAGTCATGTGGAATAATAAAGTCTGATAAAGTGGTGGGGCCACTACTCTCTTATAAATTTTTTTTATCCCAAGTCTCATGAGAATATAATTTGTGCCACCATAACACTAAAAAATGAAATTTAATTCCCACACAATACTTTCACTTGAGAGTTAACAATCTCTAATGGATGCTCCACAAAAGAAACATATGGCTCTAACTTAATATCTTACCAACTCAGAACATGAGAGGGGTAAAGATGATATTTCTTGACCTGTGATATGTGGAAAAAATCATGAATTCCTATAAAATAAACTAGCAATGGAAATCGATAACCAACCTTCCCAAACCGCTCAGTGACCTCAAATGGTCGAACATATATCATAACCAACTTTCCCTGTTTTCTATGATGACAGTGACCCAACTGAAGATAAAATTTTAAGAAAACCCGATCAGTTATGGACAAATCCAAAGAGTGATTCCATTGATCCGTATAAGATTTCTATTGACTCTGAATTATAACCAAATGCAGACATATGTCCTAAATCCTTACAAACATCTCCCAAACCACACTTGGTCCCACCAAAGAAGATTATACTACCTCTACCCAAAAAACAAGTGAACTACACGAGTGACCATAAAAATTCTAAAAAGGATCCATTCTAATCAATGTATGATAACTTTTTTCTATAGGAAAACTCAACCAATCCCTGATGGATATCCCAAGATCCACAAAAATCCAAGACACATACACAAAGCATATCTTCCAAAATCTGAATAACACACTTTTCCCGATCGCCTGTCTATGGATTATAAGTTGTACTCAACATGACATGAGTCCCCATAACCTCTTGGAGACTCCTATAGAAACTTGAAGTAAACCTAGGATCCCTTTCTGAAATAATGGCATATGTAATCCCATGTAACCTCACAATTTCTTGGACATAAAACCTACCCAAATCTTTAACCATTGTAGTGTCCCTAACTAGAATGAAATGATCCATCTTTGTCAACTGATCAATCACCAACTAGATATAATTATTACCTTGGGGAGTCTATGGTAATATAACAAAAAAATCCATGGAGAACTCATCCCATTTTCTAACCAACACTAAAATAGGCTATAGAAAACCATAAGGTTTTAGATGCTCTGCATTTATCTACTGGTAGGTGTAACAATGGGGCACACAATCAGCAATATCATGATTCATAACCGACCACTAGAATCATCACATCATGTTATAATACATCTTCTTAGTTCCCTAATGAATGATCCATGAAGAACAATGATAAAAAAACAAGCTTCTCATTGATGTTCGGATGAAAAATCGATCTAAAAAACTAATAATTCCATATGAAGAAAGTGAATAACCCAAAATGGTATCCCCTCCATATAGGGTTTCTCAAATTCCTCTGAACTCATCATACCACTACTGAAACTAAATAATAGAATCAAGGAGAGATGATGATAATAGAATACTAGTTAGAACCATACCTGAAACATCCTTCTTATCATCCATATTCAACTGAGAAAAAAACCTTATAAGGTTTCACTCATCCTTCGATTCCTGAACAACCTGTGATGGCACTTTCCTATTGAGATCATTTGCAATGAAATTACCCTTCCTTGGGGTGTAGGTGATATTAAAGTCAAATGTATAAAGGTATTCCACCCACCACCTATGTCTGAGATTCAAGTCTTTCCGAGAAAAGTTATATCTCAAAATCTTATGGTCAGAAAAGATTGTGAATCTCTCCCCAAAAAACTATTTCCACTAATACTTAAGCACATGCATAACAATGAAAAATATAAATCATGAGTAGAGTAATTCTTCTCACGTATTCAAATATGATGAGAGTCGTAGGCTACCACATGATCATATTACATGAGAAAACAACCCAAACCAGTCCCAAAAACATCATAGAAAACCACATACCCATTATCAAGATCAGGCAAGATCAAAATAAGATCCAATGTTAGAATTATTTTCATCTCAATGAAATAAGACTGAATTTTTTCATCTGATATTAATTTCACCCCTTTCATAGTAAGAGAAGTCAAAGGTGACTCCAACTTTGAGATATCCTTGAAAAACCATTGATAGTATCCATTAATGCCAAGGAAACTCCTAATATCAAAGATATTATGTGGTTCTTCCCAATAAAAAACAACCTTTAACTTCTCAAGATTAACTGATTATCCATGACCATAAATCACATTCCCTAAGAACTTCACTTATCAAATTCAAAAATTTCATTTTGAAATCTTTCTATACTAACATTTATTTTTAAGGATTTACAGAACTAAACCCAAATGGTGATTGTAATCACACTCAGATATTGAGTAAATCAAAATATCATAAATGAACACTACCAAAAAGCTTTTAAGATACTGATTGAATATTTGATTCACCAAATCCATAAAAAACCATAGGAATGTTAAACAAAGAAAACAAAATATTAAAATATTTAAAATGGACATAATTTCTCTTGAAAAATCTATTTGATATATCAAACCCCAAACTCTGAAATGATGACAACCTAAATTAAGATCGATTTTTAAAAATCAGATTTTCCCCCTTAACTGATCAAATGAATCATCCAAACAAGGCAATGGATACCTTTTATTAACTGTTACCCATTTCAACTTTTCATAGTCCACACACAATAAAAGTGGACCATATAACTTCTTGGTAAAGAGAACTGGTTCTGCCTAAGGTGAAACACTAGGGGTGAACCAAATTCTTCCCCATTAGATTATAAAATTGAATCTTGAGCTCCTTCAGCTCCACTGGTCCATATGATAAGAAGGTATTGAAACCGACTATGTACCTGGAACTGGGTCAATCATAAAATCTACCTCAATCTCTAGAGAAATCTTGGAAAAATAATCTGGGAATACATTAGGAAATCCCCAAACAACAACTAGAAGATCAACAACATAAGATACATCATTTGATGAAGCTACTATAGTAGAAAAAACATTTGAGATATGGGAAGAATGGTCCTGCATGACTAGACCTCGGATCCCAATATCCATAAAACACCAATGAGATCCCATTAGCTTAAAGAAATGAGACACTCCAATGATAAAAATAAAACTCAACATGATAAGAAACAAGCCAATCCATCCTGATGATGATTTCAAACAAATCCATATCGAGTATGTGAAAATCCCGAACTAACTCCACTTCAGCTATTAATAGCACACAAGGACACCCAAAACCATACTCTTTACTCTTCACAAGATGTGTCTCTAACTCTATAACAAAGGGAATGAGATCTATTGGAAGGTTAATCATATAAAAAAAATGACCAGATATAAACAATTGGGAATCACCAGTAACAAATAAAGCAACCACTACTGAAGATGTAATAAATATGGTATCGTTCACTGTTGCTAGAACCACATAAACCTCCACTAAAAACTCATCTACTTTGGGATGATTATTTACTATTCAGGCTTAGAGATGGACCCCTGTAGTCTTTAAAGAATTTTACTACACCTCAATAACCATGGGACCTGATGATCCCTAACTATATCGAGGAGTAGACATATCCGAAAAAAAACACTACAGATGACCATAATGTCTACAACTATTCCATATATTTGCAGGTGAAGGACAAGAAATCCATGTTTTTCTGACCTTTACATACTGATATAAAGTTATAAGCTCACCACTAGTTTCAAACAAAGGTGATGAAGAGAACTGTTGCCGAGAACCACCTCCACCACTCCCGCGATGATCCTGCCACTTCCTATTTTTTCCTAGTGCACCACTGAAGCTGCCACTAGGTGAAAGCAAAGGGGTATAATATCCAACATTACATTAAATATTCATATCTTCCATCATATCCCTATCCACTATCTCCACATAGGTCTAAATCTTCATCATAATAGCTATGATCTGATATTCGGTCTCAAACCCTATAGTCAATCATGAGCTTTCAGCTGGCCATTCTTTACACCCTATGGTGTAAAATGAACCAGCTCAGCAAACCGATTAGTGTATGACAACACAAAATGCTCTCCCTACTACAAAGAGAGTAACTCAAGATACTTTGGAATCATAATTGACGTTATAATATAATTTTCTAGTAATAGAGTCTTGAAACCCTTCTAGTCTAAGCCCACATGCCTATATGTATATACCATAGAATCCCACCATAGATTTCTAGGACCTTCACATCTGAATTCCACACACTTCACCTTGATAATATTAGGTGTATCTAGGAAGTAAAAGATATGATCAATCATGTCAAGCTATTTCTCTTCCTCTTGAGGTTCATTCATACCTTTAAAGGATGATGGATTCTCATGCCAAAAGCCGTATGATTAATCTTTATCTCCTACAACCCCCAGTTGTACCTCAAAAACTGAATTCTGAGATTGCAGTAAATTATGATTGAAAAAAAGAACTAAACACATGATTTACTCAATAAAATTATGATCCATTGGATGATTCCCTTGAGGATAATAAAATTCAATCTCCCAAGTAACTCATATAACATGTCTTGAAGGAATACTACTATATATCAAAACAAAATAAACAATCAGACACAAAATAATATTAGTTCAAACTAAAAAACCATAATAAAAAATTGATATTAAGTTCAAGAACATAAAATATGAGAAACACATACCAACATCCCATGGTAACTTGAGTCTCATCATGGAAATAACCATCCATGAACTCACCACAACCTACGTCTCAAGTTCGGAAAATCCTATCTTTAGTCTAATAAACATCCCAAGACAAGGAATCTTTAGGAAAAAACTCCTATGATACGAAAATACGATGAACCAGATATGAATATCCTTTAAAAATGTTACCTAAACATAATTTTACACCTGCTCAAAGGGCATTCCCTCCCCCCACTGGGTGACCACTAACACTCGAACATCATAAAAAAAATCTAGGCAATGATTTCTTCCAACTTGAAGCAAGAATAAAGACATATATACACATGTGAAAAAAGAAATAGTGGAAGAACACATGAATATATATATATATATATATATCATAATATAAAGTGAACAAAGAAAGAAAAATAACTAAAATAGTAGCAAACAAATCACCAAAAGACAAGTCCGACTACAAAGGATAAAAAATATAAATAGATACTCCAACAGTATTTATGTGATAGTTTAGGAAAACTCCCACAATCTCACCATCCAGCTACCCCAAACCTAGTTGATGGAAAGCCTCCCCACCTAACTGTGACACTTTAACTTTCCTTGAATTGAAAGACATAACAAGGTCTACACGCCACCAAAGGGAAATGAATGGTGTGAGATAACAAGCTCAGTAGTTTCTCACCTAGGTGTTCCATATCAAGTCTCTATACAATAATCTATGCATGCTCAATTTTAATGAAAAAAGTAATGATATACAGTTTTATAGTTCTATATCAAAAGCATCGCAACATAATTTAATTTCCCCCTTTTCTACATTTCCAAATAAAGTAGGAAAATCAGTTTCAAGAAATTTCATATACATATATCAAAACAAATATATCATGTCAAACCAAAGCATGCATCACATATCATATCATATCCATGGAAGTACAATCAAATCTATACAATCCAAAACAACCCAAATCATCCAAAAGCACAGGTAACATCACGCCAAGGATCGTACTAGGTCAAGATAGCTAGGAAAATCATACACAAACATATACAATCATGAAAATAAAGCCTCTATACTTATGCATCTAGTCTAGAGGGTAGAGGAACACCCCATAATGTGAACCCCCCAATAATTGTAAGAAGTCCCTAGAACAATGGGCCTCAGGAGAAGAGGAAATACCCCTGAGAAAACCCCTTAATAATGGATAATACCTATTACTACACCTTCCAAATAAGTACCCAAGGCTTTCTATGTGCTTTATTTTCAAAACCAATTCATATAAACATTTTCATTAAACCATTTTTGTTAAACCATGATTTAAAAACCATTTCAAAAAACTCTTTCAGAATACTTTGAAAAAACATTTTCATTTACCAAAACATTGGAAATCCATATTTTATAAAAAACCCATTTCAAAACACACAAATAAAATTAGTCAAGCATTCCATTTAATTTAATAAAAAAAGTTATCAAAAACCAGAGTAATGAAGTTCACCAACATAGGTTATAGATGGAACCACCTACCTCAAAACTCAGGCCAAACATGCCTGAAATGGGATCCACTAATAGGGAAGAACACACAATAATATCAAAGGACCTAGAATCAATCCACACATCTCAAAATTGATTCAATTTAGAAAAAGGTTTAGTGAAGGGGAAAGATCACAACGTACCTCAATAATGCACACCCACTACACTGCAACCAATAAAGGATCATCCCCAAAACAAGATCACATAATGGATTTAGAAAAGTATCAATAGAATCATCACCACATATCTACAGATCCAATAACACAATGCAATAATGATATCATGATCAAAGTAAACAAAGAATTATAAATGAATAATCACCTAGAGAAATGAACCACAATCACAATAATGAACAGTCACCAAAGAAAACAACCCTAAAGGGATCGAGGTATCAAAAATAACCATAGAGAACCACTAGGTAAAGAGGAAATAGGTATATGGAATAATGAAATATGAATCGTTCATTCAGTGACATAAAAATTCCAACTCGTTACATTTACATGGCATGTAATACCTTTACACGTCATGTAATCCATGAGGTCCATATATGCCAACAAACCCATCACATCTTTATTAAAAATCCAATTTTTAAGATTACACAGTGTGTAATCCTTACATGATGTGTATTATTTCATACTATGTAATCATCTCATGAAATGTGCCTATCCAACATTACATGTCATGCACTCCCATTACACGATGTGTAAATTTATAAAAAATAGCAAAAATTGTAGATTCTTACTTGAAAACCAAAACCACCTCAGGAATTCTTTGAACTCAGGGAGAACCTCACTAAGACATTATGCATTTATACTCACACACCATTAATTAAAATAAAAATACACCCACTAAATTTAGTAAATTTTTCTTAGTGAATGTTCTTTATCCTCGGGAGTCCCAAGACAGACCCAATTAAAGGGGAAAATAAGTAAAGAGAATAGAATTACCTCAAAATCAGGTAATGGGATGTTATTCCAGACCTACTCAATCCATGAAGTTTCATATAAAAAAATTAGCTGCATTTCCAAATTCCCAATTCACCTCCAAACACCACTTTAAGAGTATGATACACAAGCCATTAAGACTCAAGACAACCATCATACTACAAAACTGAAACATCGAGATAGAGCTTACCTGATCCCTTCAAACTCAAGATATGATCATCTCATCTTCTCTTAGCATTTATAATCCCATGAAACTTAACACCATATTTATAACATTTAACAGAAAATTTTGAGCCGTAGTACTACCCACCTTTGGAATTTCCTTTATAAGCATACCCGTAGCCTTCTAATGATGTTCAATAATGATTATCTATTTGATCAATCAGTCAAATGACCATCAATCTCATTTATCTAGGTTGAGTTAGATCTCCTTGAAAATCCTTAGATGACTTGCACTGCACTTGCCTCATCCTGAAGACACGAAAAAATTGGTTTTTCACAAATCACATTCATGGAAAAAATGTAGGAAAATCGATCCACTATAAGATAACTATTTATGAAGTTATCTAGCCTTAGTGTTTGATGCACCCCCAAACCTAATTATGATGCCTTTATCTTAAAGAGAACTGAATCCATTCTAAGCATAGAGGTGAGTCAAATTTACTTTAACACCCAGGTTACTCTACCTCAAAGGTAACATGTGATCAATGCATAGCAGCTCCAGGCTCAAATAATTATCAACAAATTCATACAGTTTGTTGTACCATATTAAAAACACAATGGACACTACCCATATCAAAACTTACCACCTTGATATTTTTATCAATTAAAAAGGATCATCCTTGACACTATCCATAGGCTTGTCTCCCTATCCACCCCGGTGTCAAGTGGCATGTACAATAGGTTTTAGTTCATATTCATATCATCCCGTATGAATGTGAACCCTATTTAAGACTTACCGATTCATCCGTCACTGAAGAAGAAGAAAGGTATCATGGTCTACTAACTAGCCAACCGTTCCCTAGGAACATCTAACCCACTGTCACCAAGCATTAGATGATACTTTCACCAATAAATTGGGTCAATACACTACACAAACACCCATCAATCCTGGTGTTGTTTTAAAAACTAGGAGTCCTATATGGGACTTTGACACCTGAACAGTACCACATGTCAAAAATATCACCAGAGTAATTAAAAAGTTTTTAACTCTTAATGGTGAACCAACAATGGGATAACCTCTCAATGAAGTATGAAACATCAACTATTAAAACAATAGTTACACCAAAAATGATTACTAGGATCTTTCAAAAATCCATTAGGTTCAACATAACTAAGAAAAATTATAGAGGCCTATGGGAAATGCTCACATTCCCATTCTAAGATAAGATAAAGGAAAAGTTTAAACCACCCTTAATCAAGGATATAAGATAAGAGATCCAATTTAAGGTATTATTTGAGTCGATTTATTTACCTATATTTAATATTTAAACATTTTATAGGATCCAGTTAAAATGTAAAGTACCAATCATAAGGAAAAAGGGTTCGGTACTCAATTTAGCTAACTCCATAAGTCATACAAGCAAGTCTTATCAAAATTCCTCTTAAAAATTAATTATTCAACAATCATCCCATCATATTCAGTTACTTCATCTTATAAAACCATTTTAAATCATCATTCATTTAGTCAAAAGCATTCAAATTTGGCTTAGTTAAGAAAAATATAAATTTCAATCTATAGAGGAAAACACCCTTTAGGTTGTAATTGGAATTTTAATTGACTAACACCACATATAATTATATCTCAAAAGAAAATTATATGTCTTTTATAGTTCAAGGGATCTGGTTCAGTAATATTCCACCATATAATTATATGTAAAACCATATAAATGGTTATAGACACTATAAATAACCATACCTATATAACATAGTATATCCCCATGGGGTTAATCACTAAGGCATATTAAAACAAAGGCAACCTACAAGGGCCACATCAAGAATTATGGGTTCATCAAAATATAACCTAAAACATGTAGAACATTAATATTTAAAACACCCTTAGTGGGTTCTATCACATAAACATAACAATCCAAGGCCGACCTACTCGGGTCAAGCCAAGGATAAGATACATAATCAGCCAATTAATGTAATATTTAAGGTTTATAATATTTTATATTTATTAATAGTCTCTATTTATATCAAGCTCTTAAAATATGGTTTGATTATATGGCTCACCATTTTCCATTTTATAAACCGCCCATACACTTTATAAATTGAAAATTTGGTCCCATTTAATTGCGACAAATATGTTTCAACCAATAAAACCAATGGCACATGACTCAAATGTTAGTATTGGTTTGTTAAGGTGTCATCATAATTCTATGTGAGAAAACACCATTTATGTTGATGCTGGTACATTAATAACCAATTGTATATTAAAATTATAACTACGTATACTATCACCCATGATAAATAACAGATTCCATGAAACATATTTACCTAATCATGGTAATAAGATGAAAATAATAAATAATCATGTAGAATGGAATAATAATAACATAAACTATTGGTTATGGGCATAGAAGAATCATATGGTGGTGGGAGATATATTAAAATTTATTTTAATAGCCATTGCCTGAAACCAAGAGTGAGGATCTTTCATGTCAAATTTATAATTAATTTATTTAATATTTGAAGAAATAAATACCTGGTCTTATGAAATTTATTCTTTGGTGAATTTTGATCATCTAAAAAGACCCTTTGAGATCCCCATCATTATGATATGAAGATACCAGGATATAATCCCTCTAGAGGTGATCCACATGTGCTCCTATGATCTCGGAGCAACACCACTCGATCTCTGGGTGCTAGCATGGTGAGTCGAATGTATTGTGTTGTTCATTCATGGTGTCTCCTTCTATAGTCTTGAAGAAATATCTATTGTGCTTCTCGTTATTGATAGGGAGAGAGAAGGTGGATTCAAGAGAGAATTTGTTGTGCACAATAATTCTCTATTCTCAATTTTTGGATGCTCTACACAATAGACATAGTTGTCTATTTATAGAGTTCAAATTTAGGATAAAATATTATTTAATTGTATTCCAACCATTAAATAAAATTTATTACCTTTAATAAACCCTATTCCACATAATGATGATGATAATAATAATAATAATATTATTATTATTTTGTGGTGCACGCCAAATTTCACAATAAAAAATATTATTTAACTGACTTATTAATTAATATTTGTCACCAGACACGGTCATGTCCAATTTGAACTCCTCTTACATTTAATAAACAACCAAATAAAAATTTTATTCATAAATAAATATTTCATTCAAATACCAGAAAATAAATATTTATTAAATATTCAATAAAATAAATTAATATATTTTTACTCACATGCTGGTGAATAAATATTTATTTAATTTATGTGATCAATATAACTTGAATAAAATTATTCCTTGGACTTGAGAATAATATTTATTCCATTAATTAAACTCAAATAAAATTCAATCAAGATTAATTGAAATACTTAGTATGTGATCCTCTAGGATTCTTTCTTATTGGCATTAGGCAGACTTTCCTAAAGTCCATGATTACTATCTAGAAACGAGTCAAGGCACATAAGAGAAAGAACTTAATATTGTAACATTGGGAACCACATAAGAATGCTCATTGTATAATATATTACCTTTATCACAGTATCTCATCATCTGGGTTTCACGATGATGTCATCGCCATATTTACATGATATGTCTTTCTTTGACAATCTAAAATAAACACGTCATTACACCATGGAAATGGAATTTAATGTGATGGTTCTATTACAATAAAAGGGATGAGATATTAGATTCTATAAAGATAGAAGTTACAAATTCTTCCTCGACTTATCCATTAATTACATGTCAATCATGACACACCCAACATACCCAACTTCTCAACAATATAAGATGTGACAGTTTTGGTCAGTAAATCTATGTTTGTCAGTCATGAAATAGATTAATGATAATATTAAAGTATAAGTACCATTACACATGCTCGTAGATAAGAATATCCAGTGATACCAAAATATACGGAACCCCTATTAGAAGGTATGTTCTCATAATCTCCCATCTTGGAGATTACAAAGTGAAAAATCATGAGAAGAATCCTTATCCAATTACAAGTACTCAAATGTGACCGTCTAAAAAATTTGTGTCCCATCATAGTACGTTATCAAACTACAAAACTATATTAAGAATAATTTCATATAACTTTAAGGTTCTAATCATAGTGGTGTGAACTTCTATAACCTTATCAATGCAAAAAATACTCTAGGATATTAATATATTAAATCCGTGAATAAAAAATGAATTTTTTTTAATAAGACATTAAATTAATATTCAATACATAAAATATACATGTAATAAAAGTATAGTTAATTTTTCCTAGGACACCAACTCTACCAAACCCCCAATTAGACTATATCCCACTACATATGAATTTCAGTCCACTATACCTCACAAGATAATAATATTTCTGCTGAGTCAAGAATTTATTCAAGGGGTCCTCCATGTTGTCTTTAATGAAAACTGTTCTCACTGCAACCTCACCTTTCTAAGAAAAATCCCTTGAGAGATGATACTTCCAAAGTATGTACTTTGTTCGTTGATGTATCCTTGGATCTTTTGTGAGAGCCACCACAGCAGTATTATCACAGCAGAGTGTGATAATATATTTACTGCTAAGTACCACATCAATATACTATATGAAGTTGTGCATCCATACTTCTTCCTTATCTTCCTCATAAGATGAAATATACTCTGAATATGCTGTATAAGTTTTGACCATAACCTCATTTGAGATCTTCCTACTCACATCACATCCATTCAAAGTGAATATGTATACCATTTGTGACTTCATGTATTATTGATCAGTTTGGAAACTAGCATCTGCATATCCTATGATGACTAGTTCCTCATCTACTCTACTGACTAGGAACATATCCTTAGTATGCCTCATATAGTTAATGATATTCTTAACCACCGTCCAATGGTAGTCACCTAGATTATCTTGATATCTGCCTACCGTACTCAATGAATATTCAAAATTTATCCTAGTACACAACATATAATACACGGTTTATCCAATTTATGATGCATATAGAATAATTACCATTATGTTTCTTTCCTCATGTGTCTGAGGACACATTTTCTTGGAAAAATGAATCCCATGTGACACTAACAAAACTACCCTCTTGGATTGTTCCATACTAAATCCCTTCCGGGCCTTGTCAATGTATGTACCTTGAGATAGGATAAAAAACCTATTTGATATATCATGATGTATCTTGATCCCATAAATATATGCTACCTCACCCAATTCCTTTATAAAGAATCATTTATTCAATCACAAATTAACCAACTACAAGAATGGTATTTCATTTTCTATGAGTAACATGTCATAAACATACACTAGTAAGAAAATAACCACACTTCCACAAAATCATTTATAGAAAAAAGGATCAAATTCATTCTTTATGAAAGCAAATTAAAATTTTGACTCATTAAAACAAATTTTCTACGACTTAGATGCTTTATTTAATCCATAAATTTATTTTTGAAATTTTCATATCTTATTGGTATAATTTAGAGTCACAAACCCTTTGGATTGTGTCAAATAGGAATCTTCCTAAAGGTTCCCATTAAGGAAGGACATTTTGAAATCCATTTTCCAAATCTCATAGGCATATTAAGATGTAATTGCAAGTATAATCCTGATGGATTTCATCATTTCAACTGGTGAAACAATTTCATCATATTCAATACTTTGATTCTATTTAAACCATTTTGAAACCAGACTTGCCTTGTAGGTGCTGACTTATCCTTACATGTCTAATTTAATCTTGAATACAAATTTGAAAAAAAATGGAATTTACATATATTACAGGGTATAAACAAATCTAGACTTGGTTTTGGTACTTGGAATCCATTTCAGAACTCATGGATTCTTTCCACTTGGAAACTTATATTCCAATTACTACTTCCTTGTAGGTTAGTGGATCATTATTTTCAACTAATTATGAGTCATTGTAATTGATCACTAGAAAAACATAACAATATATTTATTTAACCTATCTTGTACTTCTATGTAGTACTTATGTCTCTGGAATAGTTTCTTCTTCTATGGGGCTTTGTGGAATCTATTCCTGTACCAACTATTGTGTGCCTTGAGCCTATAATCCATCAAATTATATCTTTATCCCATTATATATTTTAGATATGTGCTCCCTCTCATGTAATATGTAATGTATTTCCACTATAAACTTTTTTTATGAGGGGTTGTATAGTTAATATCCCCATATTTCCTTGGGGTATCCTATAAAGGTACACTTTGTGCCTTAGGGTGAAAATTTGTTAGCTAAAGAGGAATTACAAAAATATTTATTTCCCAACAAATTTAAATTTGATAACATGGGTTTTCTTCAACTCAAAAATTCATATGTAATACCATTTATTGATTTAGTTGGTACTTTGTTTATTATATGTGTAATTTTTTGTAACGTGTATCTCCAAAAGGATAATGGAAGACTCACATGACTCATCATTGATCTCACCATGTCCAATAAGGTGCAGTTCCAAATTTCACTCACACCATTCCACTAAGGTGTGTGTGGAACAGTGAGTTGGGATAGGATCCCAAACTCCCATAAGTAATCAACGAAGTCTTGATAAAGATATTCTCTACCATAGTATGATTAGAGTTTATTAATATTCCTAATAAGATGGTTCTCAACTTCATTATTGTATTTTTTGAATTTATAAAAATAATCCTACTTATACCTCATTAAGTGGATATATCCATATCTACTAAAATCATCAGTAAAAGTTATGAAGTATGAGTACCCACCCCTTACTTCAATAGGAAATGGTCCACACACATCAGTATGAACTAATTGAAGAATCTCTTCAGACCTTTCATGTTTCATACTAAATGGGGTGTGGGGGTGGTCATTTTTCCTTGTAAACATGCCTGACATACACCAAGTGTTTTTAGTTTAAAATCATATAAATATCCATCTTGATGTAATTTAGTCAAGAACTTTTTTTACATGATCTAGCCGGTGATGCCAAAGTTAGGTGTGGTACGAGTCATGTGAAGTAACTTTGTTATAAATTTCCATTACTTGGTTCATGTAATAGAACACATAAAGGCCATTATTGAAATTCACCTTACCATAAAAATTATATATTTATAAAAGAAGAAACATTTATTCACAAATTTGATAATAAATCCATCTGTATCTAGTCTAGATACAAAACAAATGTTTTTGGTATCTCAAGGTACATAATGAAAACCCTTTAAAACGAAGATCATTCTAGTTGGTAATGTGAGGTGGTAGTCCTCTATAGCTACAACAACTATTTTAACTTTATTGGATGCTCGTAGATCTACCACCCCTTGGTTAATCATTCTGAATCTACTTGGTTTCTATATTTGAATACATATGTGAGCACCATGAGATGTATCTAATACTCAATTTATAGAAAAAAATAAATATAACTCAATAAAAAATTCACCTGAAGCCTCCCCTTAATTATTTGGCTGGGTGAAGTTTTTATTGCAATGGACCTTCTTACCACATGTGAAACAGACAACATCCAATTCCTTTGCTTACCCATTGATCTTTCTCTTCTTGGAAGGGCATGAATAATCTTTAGGCTTAAATATATTTGCTTTAACTTTCTATTTTTAACCATATGGATGAAAGGATTTTCACACTTCTTATCCTTATGTACTTGGATAATAAGAGTGATAATATCTAGCATGTACTTCTCAAAGTTTTTTATATTAAAATTCACAGAAAATTTGGAGAATCTCTGAAGGAGTGATGCCAGAATGACATCGATGGCCAGTTCTCTAGGGAGTTTAAAATCTAGAACCTTTAGGAATTCAATGTAGACAATGATCCTAACTACATGAGGCCTAATAGGGACACCCTCTCCATGATTTATCTGAAAGATCACCTTGGAAATCTAAAACAGTTCCTTTCTATCTCTCTCATGGTAAAGACCAGGGAGGTGATCAAGCATGCTATACACATCCATGTTTTCATGAGACTTCATGAGTTCACTAGAAATATATGAAATCATGATTCATTTAATGTCGACCACATAATTCATATGTTTCTTATAGACTAGGAACTCTTCATCACTTGCCTCCTTAGCAAGCAGATCAGGTAATGAAGATTCTAACATATAATATTTTTGCTCATGGAATAGGAAAATCCAAAGGAGTAGGTACCACTCATGGAAGTTACTATTAGTTAGGAGGTTTTATTTATCTAATATTGATAATTAGGATAATGTTGATTATGAGATTTCCATTTTATTCTACAATTAAAAGAAAATATTATTAGTACTTTTATTTATTACAAATTGGGTGAGATATTAATTAATTAATTAATTTTTAATAAATCTCCCAATATTTTATCAAGTTCGATTATCCTTCCCTATTAAACTCGAAATGTACAGTTTCCCTGACATTATAGTGGAAAGTAACCATTATCCCCTCCACATAACCCCAACAAGGGTTGGTCATGCTTCTTGAAGTTATTTAGGTAGGAAGGTCATTGCAAACTATGGGATTGCAACTCATTGATCCGTTGAGTGGAACCCACTATCCTGAGATCCTAACTTGAATTTCCTCAACACTTGACTCTAAATTACACCAAGTCTTGAAAGGGATACTCCTCTTAATGTAAAATGGTTAATTCAACCCAAAACCTTCATACAAACTCACCTTATAAAAGTAAGTGTCCCAACATGTGTTGGTCAAACACTTAGTTCTATTGAGTTTCATTCCTAATCAAGTAATGGAAGGCCAAGTCTAACTTAATATTTGGTTGAGGGATTTTAATTAATTATGAATAAATTTTATCTTGTTTTATCCTTTACATGACTTGTTAATATTAAGTGTATGTTACATAATTAATTAACAATTTTGGATAAAACATTTACAAATGAAAGATTTATTTTAATTCTATCTTTTCACATTAATTGATTTATTTATGTGTCTGTGGCCTTGCATTCATAAAATAATTAATTTCATAGGCAAAAATAAATAAATAATTGAATAACCCATTAATGAACTTTATCTAACAGTTTATATAATGAGTGGACATTAAATCAACCTATGACCTAGGGGGAATAACTCCTTTTTCTGGCATTGGAATGAGTTACAATATTCAACCTCTACACCTATTTACTACCTATGTTGGAATCATTATGGTTCCATATTGAACTATCTCCACATGCCTTGGGACATTTCATTAATTACATGTATTTATGACTCATACACAGGTGAGGGGAATCAAAGGATTAGTTAGAAGGGGATGACATGAATATCATCAAACACATATGTCCTACAGAATAATGGAGGTAGGGATGACACACATGCCATCATATTTAATTTAATAATACATAATTTAAAACCTATGTAATAAATTAAATTAAAACATATAACAAATACACAGGTCTTTGTAAATCTCATGAATGGTCATGCATGCAATGAATATGAAAAAATAACCATATAACATTCATTTATTTATTTGTTCTTTATTATTTAAGATGAACATTGTTGTATTAATAAATTAATTAAATCCCTTTCATATTAATGATCATCTGAACTTAATTATAGATACCCATCAATTATTGAGTTCATGTAAAATAAACAGATGAACTAATAATGATATATTAATTATAATAAATTAATTTAGAATTTAATATTCTTTAAAACCATTATTAAATTTTCAAACACACAATATTGTGCCAATAAATAAAATAAGTTTTTAATCCTAAAAATTTCAATTTAATATAATTTTTAATTCATTCATTTAATGAGAGACTACATGACATATATAGTCTAGCCAAACACCTTATACCTTGGTTTTTGTGTATTTGAGTCACATGCCTAGAGCTTTGGAGAGTTAACTCGGATAGACTACACGGCGTTTAAAGGCCATCTACATGCCATGTATCCAGATTCCATGTGCAAGGTTGGGCCAATAAACATGTTGTGTGCAATAAATGCATCACGTTTAATTAAGTACTCAATGCATCTAGGTATAATGCACATGGGTACACAACATGTTCTCTGTCTATACATTGTGTAACCTAGTTTTATCATCCAATGATTTGGCACTTCCCAATGGCATATCGGGTCATTATTCATCTATTATTAAACCATTAAGAAAAGTGGAAGCATGCATTGGTGGGAAATATATTAAAATTTCTTTTAAAAATAATTTCTTGAAACCAAGTGCATGGATATTGCATGTAAAATTTATAATTAAATTATTTAATATTTGAATTAATAAATACCTGGGCTTAGGAAATTTCTTCATTGGTGAATGTTGATCATCTGAAAAGATCTTTTTTAATTACCTTATTTGTGTTGTGAGTATGCAAGGACATAATCCCTCTTGTAGAGATCCAAAAATGCTCCTATGATCTCCGAGAAACACCACTCCATCTTCAAATGCTAGCATGGTGAGTCAAATCACTTGTGTTGTTCATTCTTGATCACTCATTATTTGGTATTGAAGAAATCTCTCTTGTGATTCTCATTATTGAGAGGGATATGGAAGGAGGAGTCGAGAGAGAATTCATTACACGTAATAATTCTCTATTCTAAATTTTTGTATTCTCTAAACAATAGAAATAACTGTCTATTTATAAAATTAGAATTTATGTAAAAATATTATTTAACTGCATGTCATCCATTACATAAAATTTATTAACTTTAATAAACCACATTCCACATAATAATAATAATAATATTATTATTATTTTGTGTCACGGACCAACTTGCGCAATACAAAATATTATTTAACTGTCTTGTTAATTAATATTTTTAATGGGACACGGTCTTGGTCTGTTTGAACTCCTCTTGCATTTATCGAATATATTTATTAAATATTCGATAAAATAAATAAATATATTTTTATTCTCATGCTGGCGAATAAATATTAATTTAATTTATGTGATCAATATAACTTGAATAAAATCAGTCCGTAGACATGAGAATAATATTTATTCCATTAACTAAACATAAATAGAATTTAATTGAGACCAATGGAAACACTTAGTGTGTGAACCTATAGTATTCATTTTATTTGTATTTAGGTGGGATTGCCTAAAGTCCAAGATTACTATCTATCAATGGGTTAAGGAACCCAAGAGAAATAACTTAATGTCGCAATATCGAAAACCACGTACGAATTGTCACACCCCAACCTATGTGTATAAATATTTTTTCTGGGGTCCGGGGTGAGTCATAGACGAAATTTTTGAGTTTTTGATAAAAAGTGTGTGTCTTGGGTTCGACGTCATTGGATGCATGAGCAAAGCATGACACCGCATGGCTTAGACTAGGAAACTGCATGTCTGTTTCGTTTTTGAGGAATTAAAATGGATAAATAAATGTTAATTTATTGCGTCATTTAAAATTTTCATGGTTATTAAGGATTTTAATATTTTTATTTAAATGAAAACAAAAATTGTTAATTTTATTATTATTAAAATGATATAAATAAAATTTTTATTTTTATTTTATCATTATGGTTATTATTATTATTATTATCATTATTATCATTATTATCATTATTATCATTATTTTTATTAAAGAAATTTTATTATAAAAAGAATTGTTTATCATTATTATGTTTTTATTAAAGGTATTAATATTATTTTTATTATTATTAGAATTAATAATAATAATAATAATATTCTTTTATTTAATTTATATTTTTCTTCTTCTTCTTTATTTATTTTTTTCTTTTCGTTTTTCGACGCGGTTTCTTCATCCCCTATTCCTCTTCTCCCTCAACACCTGCCCTCTACTGACCTCACCTCGCCCTCCTACCGTGATTTGGTCCTAGCCACCTCTCTGCCTCCTGCTCTGGCCGATGCCCGCTCACCGCCTACATCTAGCAGCCCCTCTTCCTCTTGCCTGCGGGACCCCGCCCCCTGGTTCGCTCCCGAACCTCCACGCCCAGGTCTTCCAACCTCGCCTCATCCCAGCTCCCGACCCCCTTCTCTATATTGCAGCACTGCAGCGCCCCTTGGAATCCTCTAGATCCCGTTGGGCTGCCCTCCATATTCTCCCTCTCCCCATCACCAGCAGGTTTCCCCCCTGTACCTTTATTTCCTCGCACAACCGACCCTTCCCCTAACCTTCGCGCTCCAGCCTCACAACAACACCCCCTCGGCCTACCATGCACCGTGGGACCTAGTCCCCTTCTGAGCACTTTCAGCCGCCCAACGTCCTCTTTCCAGACTCTCCAGACTCTCACAAAAATTTCCTCCCTTGGCCTTTCCCTACACTGGTCTCCCTTTGGCCACACTCCTCTTTCTTCGCCTTTTCCCGCAGCGCACCTCCCCTCTGCCTACAGTGCTCCCTGAGCATACCCTGACCTTCCCCGCTCGAACCCACAATGCCCTGCTTCCTTCAGCCGCCGCACACCAGCTGTTCGTGCTCCCCTTGGCCGCCTTGCATGGGTCCCTGTGGGACTTTTGCGCTGCACCGAGCTGCCAATATCCTGACACTCCTCCGACACCCGTCGTGCCACCCATGCCACGTACCCACTTCATCTAGCCAGTGGTACCCCAACCTCACACCTTCCGCCACCCGCACTACCAGCAGCTGTTTCACGCCTTCCTTTTCCTCCGACCTGCACTACATCACCTTGGCTACACACCCATGGGCGACCCCCTTCTAGCCGTGCGCAACCTCCAGTGATCTCCCCTGCCAGTGCCAGCTACCCCTTCCCTGGTTTGTCCGGCCAGCAGCGGCGCAGTGCCCCGATGACTTCCCCCTTCACTTCACTTCCCACAGACCTCCTTTCAGTAGCCGCACACACACCTTTCCCCCTTCTGGTCGTGCGATCTTTGGTTGCGCCCCTTCCGACCCACCACGCGCCATCCAACCGGCCCCGCCAGTACAATGTGTTCACTTCCAACCAACATTCCTCTCGTTTGGCCATCACGCACCATCCTGGTCGGGCCGCGTTCTTCACTGGCATCCTCGCCAATCATTTCCTCTTTCTCACAATCCCTTTGATTGAGCACACCCCTACACCGACTCTTGCCTCCTTCTCTCACGTCGTTTCTCCTGCTCCGGTGTTTAGGTGAGTTTTATGCTTTTTGTTTTCTTGAATAATTTTGAGTTAGTGTTTTTGTTATTTAGTCATTTTGCAGTTGTTGCAACATATTGGTGGGTAATTCCATGAAATTGCAGGCATCGACTTGCGCATGCTCGTGCTCCCGCTCGAGGCGCATCTCACCATCATTTTTGGACTACGAGTCAAGGTAGGTCCCCCATTGTACTCGCCTTTAAATTTAGAATTTATTAATTACTTGATATTTCATTAATTTTTAATAAATTAGAAATAGTATTAGATAATTATTTTTGGAATAATTACTTGATGTAAAAAGAGTTGTTTATTTTATACACGACACTTGCAATATTTTCTTGGTGAATTGACGCACAATAGTGAATGAATGCACGTTTGGACTTCGTAAAAAATTCATGGAATTTCAAGTGTAGTTCACATTTAATGATAAAAGATTTCTTCTAATGCATGATCAAGTGTTTTGGTTCTCTTGAGAAAAGCGGTTTTTCTTTAAAGTTGGTTAAGGCCTATTTGGCACTTCAATAAAATAAATTATTTTGAAATCCCTCTTTGGAGTGACTCCGGGGTGACCTTATTGTGCACGTTGATTTTGTGTGAGTTATGTGTGATGTTTTTGCATTGTGACTGGTTACTTGATTGACTTTGTTGACTCATCCCCCTTTTTATTACACGTGTTGACATGGGAACCAGACATAGTAAGTGAATATTTAGAGAATGATTGCTGCACTAGTTTAAATTACGCACTGCCTAGTGGCCCATAGAAGAGAGTTGTTTGGTTATTATTACTATGGGATTGGGCCCCTCGATCAGGCCAGGAAGGGAGACGATTGAGTGTTAGGGTGTTATGATGTCATTTAGTAGGGAATGCCTTCAGGATGAGTCACATGTATACTACATTCTAGATTGTTCACAATCTCCTAGGTTCAACCCATGTTTCCATTAGTGATTATTTGTATGTGGTAGATGATTGAGTGGTCTAGTTCGGTTTTTGGACCTTGTGTTCCACTTTTTCCATTGCCCTTAGTGTGTTTTGTGGGTTATGTGTGGTTTTCATTTTGGATAATAACTAAAATTTTTGTTTTTAAATTGTTTGGGAATTTTTCTTAAAAATGAAATTCACCATCTCCTTTAAAACATTAAACTTGTTCTTAAATTGAAAAGGGCAATGGGTTGTTACTTGTTTTAGAAATTAAAGTGTGTATGGAAGCCCCTATTTTATATAATTTAGTTCAATCATGTAATTATTAAATTCTCAATTTAAAGGCAGTGCTTTGGGGATAGTTTGTTGGGCATGCCTACTAAGTTTTAATACTCACGCCTATAGTATTTTAATTGTTTTTAGTTTTTTTGTAGGTTTGACTCGAGCTTGTTCTCTGTGGGTGAAACTTGTTTGTGTTTTGGAGAGTGACTCTTGAGGTCATGAGGAGTTTTGGCCATGGCCAGGTTAGTTTGTTGTTGTTGGTCGTTCTTTCTATTTCGTGTCGTTTATTTACTTTGCGTTGTTATTTTTTTTTCTTTCCGCTGCTTTATTTATTTTCATTGGGAGAAATATTTCCCATTTGTACTCTTTTGATGCCATGGCACTTGTTTCTAGCCCAGGAGGATCGGGAAGGCCTCTCGGGGCATGTCGCGGACCGGCATGGGTGATCGGTTTAGGGTCGACCTGGGTTGGTTCATGAAAAAATATTATCATAGGAGGTCGGTTCTTGAGAAAACCTTGTTTTTCAGAATGCCCATTGTTATTTGGGTTTTTCATGGTAGAAGGAGTATGATTTTTGGGACTTAAGGTGTATGAATGGGAAGGACATCATGAACCCCTGCTCATTCCAAACCTCGGGTTACCATGGGATGTTCGGGTTTGTCACTGTCCTTGATTCTTATAGTTTCTTTGGTATTAGGAAATGAAATGGGAGCCGGGAAAGTGACCTCCATGAGCTTGCATGGTCTGGAAATAGATGTGGAGCCAGGGGAATTACCCTAGAGTGATCCTTGTGATGGTGGCGTGACTGGCGTATGGCCGCCAACCATATGTCTGAGTCACCCATGGACACTAGTTTATACTTGTGGATTGTTTGGGTCTTCTTTAATTAAATTTGTTTTGTAAAGTTTTATTTTTGGAAATTGTGAAAGGTTGAATTTAAATTGGTAATGACCATGTTCGACCCAACTTTTTGTTTTATTGCTCCTTAGTGTACGCCCACCACTAAGGTTCGATGGATGTCCAAGGTGCTGATTCGGGAGATGCATCTGTAGAAAATAATCTAGTTGATCAGCCCATGGACAATGTCCTCAAGTCTTGGAAGTTGAAGCCTCCCCTCTTTTATGGGTAATCAGATCCTCTTGAGGAAGAGGAGTGGCTGTGGAAGATTGGGAGGAACTTTTGTTTTCTCACTCTGCCTGAGTCCTTGAAGGTGAAGTTGGCTAACTTTATGCTCGAAGGTCTAACCTGGAAGTGGTGGAAGTCTATGTCTCGAAGAAAGCCACAAGAAGATCTCACTTGGGAGTTCTTCAAGTCATCATTCATCCAAAAATTCTTTTCTGAGGTGAAAAAGGTGAAGAAGAGGATGGAGTTATGCAGCCTTCAACAAGGTGTTGGATCGGTGTTGGAATTCTTTTGTTGTTTCCTGGAATTGGCTCCATATGAACCAGGGTATGTTGGAAATGATTCCATGAAAGCTCATCATTTTGATCTTGGATTACATCCAGAGCTGTAGTCAAAAGTGGAAGAGTTCAACGTAGTCTCCTTCCCTGACATGGTGAGACAATCTTTCCTCACTGAACCTAAGTTAGCCGGAGGACTTGAGGTGGCGAATCCTCCACCGGCCTTGGGAAGTAGTGCAGAATATAACGATAAATATAATGAGAAGTGATATGATGCTGGTGGTACTAGAAAGGGAATCAAGATGCCTTCATACCTTCAGTCATCTTCTTCACAGAACAATGTCATGATCTGTCACCAGTGTGGTAGGCCGGGTCACAAGAGGCCAACGTGTCTGAATGCTTAATGACCCTGCCACACCTGTGGGTGCCAGGGTCACGTGCAATGATTCTGTCGAGGTGTTTCCAAGAAGTGCACTAAAGCTAGACCTGGCTCATTAAAGGTCATCTCAGCCTGTCAGCAGGAGTAGGGTGATTTTTTGGGATCAGTTTGATGTTTTCGCTTTGTCGTGTTTCTTTTTCTTTGGTTGTAAGAGTGGTTTCGATGAACCTATTTGAAACCTCTATTTTATTGGATGTGTGTTTGGTGAAATTCTGGTTTGTGTGTTATGTTTGAGAATTTTTGAAGCCTGACTCTGAGGCAAGAGATGCTTCAATCAACAAAGCTCCGGCCATAGGTCCCAGAGTGAAGCTAGCACGTAGTCAGGTGAACCCTAATGGTGAAAAAGGGCCTTGGTTTAATCTTCATCCTTAGAGTGGCATGGTTTTGTTCTTTTGAGGGAGTGACATTGTTGATATGGCGATGGAGGTAATTTTGATTCTCTATCGATTGGGCCCTCCCCTCCCCTACCCTTGTGGTGGGGTTTTTGGTCTGTGTAGGAAGTTTTCAAGTTCGGTTAATCTAGATAGTCCTTATAGTGGGGAGACCCATCATAGGTCTCGTTGAATTTAGTTTGACTTGTTTCCTAGAGTTGGGAGTCCATTTGGGCCTCCCTATGTCAGTATCAGAGTTTCATTTCAGGGTTTGTTTTGGTGGTGTTTAAAGTGTTCCGGTTTTGAGGATAAGTTGCATGTACTGGGAGTTCAGTGTTCGTTTGGATCAATCAACTAGAGGTGATTAAACTTTTGGGGGTGAGTGACACTTAAGGAGTTTCAACTTTGGGTATAGATCTTGTTGTGGATTTCTGGGGGCGGAAAGAATTATGGTGGGAAGATTTGTCACACCCCAACCCATGTGTATAAATTTATTTAATTATTTTTCTACCTATAAATATTTTTTTTGGGGTTCGGGGTGAGTCCCAAAGGAAATTTCTGAGTTTTTGATAAAAAGTGTGTGTCTTGGGTTCAACATCATTGGACACACAAACAGAATGTGACACCATGTGTCTTTGCCCGGGTTACTGCGTGTCCTTTTCGTTTTTGAAGAATTAAAATGGATAAATAAATGTTAATTTATTGAATCATTGAAAATTTTCACGGTTACTAAGGATTTTAATATTTTAATTTTAGACGAAAAAATGTTAGTTTTATTATTATTAAAATGATATAAATACATTTATTATTTTTATTTTATCATTAAGGTTATTATTATTTTTATTATTATCATTATTATTATCACTATTTTTATTATTGTCATTGTCATTATCATTATTATTATTATTTTTATTAAAGAAATTTTATAATTAAAATAATTTTTTATCATTATTATGTTTTTATTAAAGTTATTAATATTATTTATTATTATTAGTAGTATTAAAAATAATAACAATATTATTTGTTTATTTACTATTTATTTTTCTTCTCTGTTTTCTTTTATTTTATTTTCATTTTGTTTCTCCATGTGGTTTCTTTCTCCCCTTATTCCTCTTCTCCCTCAGCTCCTACCATCCGTTGACCTTGCCTCACCCTCCTGCCATGATTCGGCCCCAGCCACCTCTCTGCCTCCCGCTCTGGCCGATGCCCGCTTTCCACCTACCTCCAACGCCCCCTTCGCCTCTTACCCACAGGACTCTTCCCCTGGTTCTCTCCACAGTCTTCGTACCCATTCCTTCCACGCTCGCCTCATCCCAACACCCGACCCCCTTCACCCTGTTACAGCACCGTAGCACCCCCCATGGAACCCTCTGGATCCCATCGCACCGCCCTCCATATTCTCCCTCTCCCTATCGCCAGTAGGTCCCCCCGTACCTTTCTTTCCTTGTGTAGCCGACCCGGCCCCCTGACCTCTGCGCTCCAGCCTCACAACAACACCCCCTCGAACAAACATGCACTGCGTGCCCCAATGCCCTCCTACACTCTTCCAGCCACCCAGTGTCCTCCTGCAGGACTCTCCAGACCACCGCGACACCTGCCTCCCTCGGCCCTGCCCTACACCGGTCTCCCTTTGGCCACACCCCTCATGCTTCTCCTTTTCCAGTGGCACACCTCCCCTCTACCAACATTGCTCCCCGGGCATGCCCAGACCTTCCCTACTCGAACCCACAAGACCCCGCTCCCTTCGGCCACTATGAACTAGCTGTCCACGCTCCCCCGACCGCCTTTCATGGTTCCCTGCAAGGATCCTATACTGCACCCAGCCTCCAGCCTCCCGATGCTCCTCCTGCACCAACCGCACCTCCCGCGCCCCGTACCCACTTCATCCGGCCAGTGGAACCCCGACCACATGCCTTCCTCCACCAGAAATACCAGTAGCCGTCGTGCAACTTCCTTTTACGCCAACCTGCACTGCATCGCCTTGGCCACGAACCCACGGGCCGAACCCCTTCCAGTCGCATGCGACCTCTGGTGATCTCCCATGTCGTTGCCAACTCCTCCTTCCCTACTTTTTCTGGCTAGCAGCAGCGCGACACCCTGAAGACTTCCCCCTTCATTGCACTAGTATCGGACCTCCTTTCGGTAGCCACACACCCACCTGTCCTCCTTCCGGATGCACGCCCTTTGGTTTCACACCTTCCAACCCACCACGCGTTATCCATCCTACCCTACCAGTGCAACATGTGCGCTTCCGACCAATGTGCCTCTTATCAGGCCATCATGCACCCTCCCATTTGGGCCACACTCTACCCTAGAATCCTCTCCAGTCATTCCCTCTTTCACACGATCCCTTTGATTGAGCGCACCCCTACACTGACTCTATCATCCTTCGCTCACATCATTTTTCCTGCTCTGGTGTTTAGGTGAGTTTTTGTACTTCTTGTTCTCTTGAATTATTTGGAGTTAGTGTTTGTCTGATTTAGTCATTTTTTGGTTGTTTCAACATGTTGGTAGGTAATTCTGTGAAATTGCAGGCATCTGCTTGTGCGTGCTCATGTGCTTGATCGAGGCGTGTCACACCATTGTGTTTGGACTATGAGTCGAGGTATGGTCTCCCAATACACTCGCTTTTAAATTTAGAATTTATTAATTACTTGACATTTCATTAATTTTCAGTAAATGAGAAATAGTATTTGATAATTATTTTTGGAATAGTTACTCAATGTAAAAAGAGCTATTTAATTTATACACGACACTTGGAATATTTTCTTGGTAAATTGATGCATAATAGTGAAAGAATTCCCTTTTGGCCTTTGAACATAATTCAAAGAATTTCAAGTGTAGTACAAGTTTAATGATAAATTATTTCTTCTGATGTCTGAGCAAGTGTTTTGGTTCTATTGAGAGAATCATGATTTTCTTTAAACTTGGTTAAGTCCTGTTTGGAACTTTAATAAAATAAATTATTTTGAAAACCCTCTTTGGAGTGACTCAGGGGTGAAATTATTGTGCACATCGATTTTGTGTGAGTTGTGTGTGATATTTGTGCATCATGACTGGTTACTTGATTGACTTTTTTGACTCACCCCATTTTTATTACACATGTTGACATGGGAACTTGACATAGTAAGTGAATCTTCTAAGAATGATTGCTTCACTAGTTTAGATTATGTACTGGCTAGTGGCCCATATCAGAGAGGTGTTTGGTTATTATTGTTATGCGATTGGGCCTCTCAATCTAGCCAGGTAGGGAGATGATCGAGAATTAGGGCATTATGGTGTCATTGAGTAGGGAATTCCTTCAGGATGAGTCACATGTATAGTACGTTCTGGATTTTTCATGAGCTCCTAGGTTCGACTCATGTTTCATTTAGTGCATATTTGTATTTGGAAGAAGATTGAGAGGTCTAGTTCAGTTGCTGGCCCTTATGTGCCACTTTTTCTATTACCCTTAGTGTGTGTTGTGTGTTATGTGTGGTTTTACTTTTGGCTAATAACTAAAATTTGGGTTTTTAAATTGTTCACAAAAATGTTTTAAAAAATGTAATGCACCCTATCCTTTCAAACATTAAACTTTTTCTTAAATTAAAAAGGTCAATGGATTGTTACTTGTTTTAGAAATAACAGTGTGTGTAGAAACCCATATTTTATATAATTTAGTTCAAATGTGGAATTAGTAAATTCTTTATTTACAGGTAGTTCTTTGAGCATAGTTTTTTGGGCACGCCTACTGAGTTTTAATACTTACGCCTATAGTGTTTTTCTTATTTTTAGTTTTGTTGTAGGTTTAAATCGAGCTTGTTCTCCATGGGAGAAACTTGGTTGTGGTTTGGAGAGTGACTCTCGAGGTCACGAGGAGGTTTGGCCAGGGTCAGGTTAGTGTGTTTTTGTTGGTTATTCTTTCTTTTTCACATCATTTATTTACTTTACGTTGTTCTTTTTTTATTTCTGCTGCTTTATTTATTTTCATTTGGCGAAATTGTTGCAATTTTACTCTGTTGATGCCCTGACACTTGTCGCCAGCCCGAGAGGATCGGGAAATCCTCTTAGGCCATGTCACGGACCGACTCAGGTGGTCGATTCAGGGTCGACCCGGGTTGGTTCGTGACACAAATGATCACTATGTAATATAATCCATTTGTCACAATATCTCATCAAGTAGGTTGCACGACATTATCATCAACCTATTTACTCGATAATTCTTTCTTTGACTATCCAAAATAAACATGTTATTACACAATGACTATAGAAATTAATGTTACAACTCTATTGTAATCAAAGGGACAAGATATCAACTTCCATACATATGGAAGAAAAAAAATCCTTCCTCGACTTATCCATTAATGACATGCCAATCGTGACACACCTAACATACCCTACTTACCACCAACATATGGTGTGAAAATTTTGGTTAGTAAATCTAAGTACACGAGTCATGACATACATTAATGATAATATTAAATTCTAAGGATTAGTGCACACACCTGTAGATAGGAATATCCAATAACACCAAAACATACAAAATTTCTACTAGTAGGCCTGTTCTCATAATCTACCGTATTGAAGATTACTAAGTGAGAAATTCATGAGAAAGATCCACATCTATTTAAGATAACTCACACATGACTATCTAAATATTATGTGTCCCATCATAGTACATTATCCAACCACAAAACTATATTAAGAGTATTTTCATAGCACTTCAAGGTCTCATCATAGCAGGGAACCAATATGACTTTATCAATGTGAAAAATACTCTAGGACATTATTAAATTAAATCCATGCATAAATAATGAACAATATGTAATAAGACATTAAATTAATATTCTATAAATTGAATATACATGTAATCAAAGTATAATAAATCAGTACTAGGACACCAAATCTAGCAGAAACATGTTGTACAAACAACGTTTCTAAATAAAACACAGAATCATGGAATATCACTCAAGGAACACCTCACTATATCAGAATGTCTAAGATTGAAACATACATGGCATGAAATATGCATGTAATTTGAATATCTATGTTCCTATAATGATGCATGTAATTATACTTTCTTTATATATCAGGACAAGGGTAAAATAATATAAATCTTATAAACTAGTAAATAGTGAAAAGTACACAAATCACTCAAGTTGAAATCATAATCCATTATAAAAAGGAAAAACATGAACAAAAATCCAATCCCTAACTACTTAAACTTTTCCCCATGCAAGGGTTGGTCATTACCAAACACAAATATTTACCATGTACTAAAATATTCCTAGTCCCCTTTCTACAAGCCCAAAATAGTATGACCAAAGGAAACAAAAAAACTGATACCACTTTGTAACATCCTGATTTTGGAGCCACTAAACTCATACCCTAAGAAAGTCAGTCATATGGCCTCAAGAGGACCTCACCATACACCAAAGGATACCGACTACCAGTGATGATACAATGGTGGTACAGTGGGGAGACTATACCCTCATATTCAAATTAGAACAGTGGTATATTAGGTATAAATCAAACTTCAAAAAAATGGTATAAATAAATAATGGGAAGAGTAGTGGAAGAATAATATAATTGAGGGAAACAACATGAAATGGCCAATTCCAAGTATACAATGACGCATGCATGTATCTTAAAAATATAGAGTAGACAAATATTGAAGGATGATACAATATAATACAAGAACAAAGAAAAAGAATAAAAATCCTCGGGGGGGGGGGGGGGGAACTCCATGAGCATATGGAGTACCAGCTTAGTCCCGTTCTCCTAATACCCCATGTACAATGCACAAAACAACTAATAATCCATAAACCTATAAACATGAGGCCTCTTCAGGTACCCTAGTGCAATGGAGGCCCAATCAAGGTGCGAGACATAATTTTTAGTCCACCACTAATGGTTTCTAAAGAATAATATCCCCTGATTATAGTAATACCATTCCTCATGAAGTCTAGAACTAAAATTTTGTTCATGTAGACATCTTATCCATGAAATTTTGTGACAAATTGGTCATGTTCAGTATTTTTCATGCCATGACATACCCATTAGAGTATTACTCAAAATTCCCTCTCCATGTTTTTAGGACACTTCTGATAGTGGATTGAACCATGTTACATCACAATCGTCATGTTCTAATGATATAGGAGTTTGTTAAATTTTCACCATGATTAACCATGTTATAAATAGAGAATTTTGAGTTTACCTTCAGTTATAAACTCATTTGATCAAAATGATCTTGAAAAATATCTTGAATCCCATATCACCTCTAATATCGACTACTCCACCTTGGAAAATATTGAGGAAAATGAATCAAAACCAATCAAAATACCTTCCTCTATTCCTATGTTATCTAAACCCAAAATAAAGGATGAAAATGGGAAAAAATATTCCTACACAACTTATGTATTCATTTCTTATCCACGACCACTAATACATTTTTATTATCTTTTATAAACTTACTAAAACTAAGGATTCTGAATTTGTTTTGAATGTTTAAGGAAAAAGGCCTTAGGATAGACCCTAGATGATATACCTGGCATTAAAACATTCCTAGAGTTCATCAAATATATCTAAAAGAGTCATCCAAACCAATTAGAAAACCTCAATGAAGACTCAATATAATTTTACTTGAGGTAGTCATGGAAGAGATTTCTAAGATCCTTGAGGCTTGTATTATCTACCAAATTTTCCATAGTGAATGTGTTAGTTCAATTCAAGTATTTTCTAAGAAGGGTGGGATAACTATTTTCACAAATGAACACATAGAAGTGGATATAACTCAAGTGAAAAAATGGTGTGTGTGCATATATTATAGAAAATTGAATTCTGAAACATGAAAAGATCACTACCCAATAAATTTCTTTGATCAAATTATATAAATATTATATATAAAGTCACATTATTTCTTTCCTAATGGATACAATATCTACATCCAAATCGCAATCACACCTCAAGAATAAGAAAATACTACATTCACTTGCCCCTTTGGGATATATTTAAATAGATTAATTCCTTTTTTCCTTTTCAATTATCCTATAACATTCCAAATGTATATGATGAGTATATTTTCTGAATTCATTGATCATTTCATGGAGGTATTCCTGGATGAATTTACCATTTATGTCAATTCATTTGAATCTTTCTTGAATTTACTCTATCCGGTACAATTTTTTTTCAAATGTAACATTATATTGAATTTTGGAAATTTTCACTTCATGGTTTCTAATGGAATTGTTCTAGGACACATAACTTCCCAAGGGGGTATTCATGTTGATCTAGAAAAGATATATGTGATCCAATCTCTTCCTAAACCAATATCATTTAGAGATATCCAATAATTCATTGTTCATGCTGTTTTTTATTAGCGATTCATCCATAACATCATTAGGATTTCCCTCCCACTCACTTTTATACTATAGAATGATGTTTCATTCAATTTTGATAGAGATTTTAGGACAAAATTTATTAAAATAAAATCCATTCTAACATCTTTAATAATAATATAACTCTCAGACTAGCCCTTACCCTTCAAATTGATTTATGATGCTTCTGACAGGGCTATTGGGGATATACTTAGTCAAATTAGAGAAATAATTCCCCAGGTCATCTATTATGCGTAAAAAAAACAGGATTAATCTCAATATTGTTACACTATCATTGAATAAGAACTTTTATTTGTGATTTTTTCCTTGTATAAATTTTGATCCTATATCTTTTCTGAAAAAATCACCTTCTTTATAGAATATTAAATATTAAATATCTTACTCAAGAAAAGTAACTCCAATATGAGGATAATAAGATAATTCATTTCATTCAACAAGGTTGATATTGAGATAAAATATAGTCCTAAAAAATATAACCGACCACTTGATTATAATTTCTAATTATTCTCATTCTAGAATCATTGATCCTGGATTTTCCATAAAACACCTCACATATCTCACTCCAAAT
This sequence comes from Viscum album, assembly GCA_963277665.1. Taxonomy (NCBI): domain Eukaryota; kingdom Viridiplantae; phylum Streptophyta; class Magnoliopsida; order Santalales; family Viscaceae; genus Viscum; species Viscum album. Next base: position 1,388,897,311 of record OY728151.1, on the reverse strand, counting down.
TTACCACTCTATTACCCAATTGTAAATTACTTAATTTATAGTGTTTTTCCTATTTTTTTTCAAAATAATAAAAATTAAATCTAAAAAGTGATTCAGAATACTATTTTTGGGAAGATAATAAACTTTAGAAAATTGGGGCTGATATGGTGATTAGGTGATGTGTCGATGAAGGTAAACATTCATCTATCTTGGAATTCTACCACTCAATTTCTAGAGGTGGTCACTTTAGACCAAAAAGGACCTCTGAAAAGTCTCTTAAATCCAGATTATTCTAGAATTCACTCTTCAAGTACTCCGATGAGTTCTATAAATTGTGCCCCATATTCTATTTTTTGGCACAATTTCCAAAAGAAATGAAATTCCCCAAAATCCCTTAATATTCTATGAGATATTTGATGTTTGGGGATTCAATTGCATGAGACTCTTCCCGACTTAAATTGTATTATTATACATTCTTCTTATAGTAGGATATATTTCAATGTGGGTCAAGGACAAAACCAATTGAAATGATGATGCACATAGAGTTAGTGAGTTCTTAAAAACCCAAATCTTCAATCGATTTGGAACTCCACATGATTTGGTAAGTGACATAAGAACTCCTTTTTTTAGTCAAACCATAGAATATATTTTATAAAATAATAGGTTTTTTTTAAAAAATCAACTACATATCACCACTAAACAAATAGATTATCTGATCTTTCCAATAGAGAAGTGAAAATAGTGCTGGAGAGGATTCTCAATCCCATAATAAAATACTATTCTGAGAGACATGGTGAATCACTTTGCGCTTATTGAACCGCCCACAATAAAACCAACGAGATGTATCCTTTTAGGTTAGTTTTTTTAAATCATTCCATTCAACAATTAAAATATGGCAAAAGTCATTTTTGGCTATGAAAAATTTTAGTTTTGATTATGAAAAATATAGTGAAGATAGATTTTTATAGTTGAATGAAATAGGGGAGTTTCAACTTAATTCCTATGATAATTTCAATCTTTACAAAGAAAATTATTTGGAACATCATGGAAAACACATCCTACAAAATAAATTTCATGAAGTTAAAAAGGAAATGCTCTTCAATTATCTATTTTATCTTTACCCAGGTAAGATTAGTTATCATGGGGAATTTCCTTTTATTATTAATAGTGTTTACCCATTTGGTGTAGTGAAATTACAAGATCCTTCTTTCAAAAGGACATTAATGGTTAATGGAAATCTGTTAAAACATCATCATGAGAGGACATAAACCCTAGGAAGCATAATTAATTCTCCCAGATCCCCAATTTCTAGAGTCAACCCACTATTGGATATAGATAATGACCCACCAAATCCAAACCAAGGGGCACCAATTTCACATTGACTCCCTCTCCCTCTCTTGGTCCTCATCTATCTCTCTCTTTCTCCCTATATTTTTCATTATTTATTATTCTTTCTCTCTCATTATAACCTTATCTCTTATTTTTTTTAGTTTTTACCAATTTCTTAATCCACAATTTCCCCTCTTTCTATTGTGTGTGTGTGTGTTTTCAAAATATAATAGAGTAAAATGTAATTAATCACCATTAAATTTTTAATTTTTTTACAACCATTTTGGGGAGTCTAAAGAATTTTTTTCATGTCAAATATCATATATTTTCATCATAAACATAGATAATATTTTTATCAAGAAAAAAGAGTTTTGAATTCATAATTTTTGATTTTAAAAATGATTCTTCCCCAATCCTGAAGAACACCGTTAACTTTCATTCCAAGTTCACCTACAACCATATTTTCATTTTGTTTTTTTTCACTACTGATGGTGAGTGATTATTTTTTGAAACTTAATGATTAATTTCCTACTTTGGTATGCATTGATATGATAGATTCATTTTTAAACCACATGAGAATCAAAATAGCTAAATATCCTCCCATTTGTCTTACATTGATCATCACTTTGATAGCCCGTTTAAGCCTTTTAAACCCATTTTTTATAGCCACATTAAAATAAAAAAACACTATCCCACCAAACATTTATTTTTATTTTCATTTCATGATTTATTGGAATTAAATTTTGGGGGAATTGATTTAATTTTTGTCACACTTTCCTTGAGTTTGAATTAGGAAGAATATACTTGAGGGAAAGAATCCATTAAAGTTTGTTAGATTGGTTGTCATTTTGTGAGGTTTGGGGATGGATTTATGTTTATTTAATTCCTTAAAAAGTTTATTCAAAAGTGTTAAAAACAATGAAAAGAATAAGGAAGTGAAAAAATGGATTATGTCTTGGCTAGTTAAAAAATCACTCTTCCCCAACCTTTGATAATGCTTTAAATATTAAAACTAGTGTCATGAGGAGATCAAAAAAGGGTTTATAAATGAGTGAACCTCATTGATAACTTGAAATCATTTTTAGTGGTGTGATATTTGTGTGATCCCATTTATATTTTCTAATTTTGATTATGAAAGATGAATTTTATTGACCCATTATTTCTCCAAAAAATCTTACTGGAATTTTGTATAGATGAGTGAACTAGTATAAACCCCCATGGTTAGAGAAAACAAAAGTTTAATATTTTTTGGTGAGTGAGAATTATTTTTTAATGTTTTTGTGTTTTCTACATGTCTAAATTCACATGAATAAGTGTGGGGAAGTTGATGTTATTAATTTATTCATAATTTTTTATTTACCCCTTACTAATTTTCAAGGAAAAGTTCATAATTTCTGTGAAATGACCATGTATTTATTTTAAATATAATTTGTGGGAATTTTATAAATTAATCCATATTCAGGTAAATTTAATATTTTAATAATAACTGTCACCCTAATTATCCAAATTGTGTGATTCTTATTTTTTAGGCATACTTATTCTAATTGATACAGACCATTCAACTGTATAATTGGATAGTTAGTCCATTTTATGGTCCATATGAACCACATAGAAAGTCCCAATGAATCTATCAAAGAATCAGGACTAGATGTGATATTATATTTTTTGGGATTAATAAATAATTTGAAATTAGTTTATTCTCTACTGAAATTCCAGGTGCATTCCATTATAACTTGGATAAAAATTTCAAGTCCCAATTTATCCTTAATTATCCCCAATACATGCATGAAAGTCCACTACACAATTGTTTTGGGATTGATGAACAACTCACTATTCTTGAATTTTCTACTAATCTAATTTCCTAATTGATCTAAAATTTTTGGGTAGTAAATTCAAGATATAGGAATAAAACTTTTTATGATAATGTGATTTGAAATGAAAACACCTTCATGTCCTAAAACATGTTCACATTTAGACCTTGGAAAAATTCAAAATAATTTTGGACAACAACATATGGTTTAGAAAAAACCATATGTTTGGCTTCAAAAGACTAATTGTCACCAAAATTTTATGGTGTATTTTTTACATACATAAATAAATATTTTAAGAAGAATATTTCTCTAGATTCAGATGTCTAAATGTTCAAATGGCCAACCCAACTTGAATGGTAATTTTGGAAAGGAAATAATCCACCACCTTGGGGTATAAATACATTCCCCTATTCCCCTTGTAATAATTTAGAACTTTTTAACTTATTAAGATACATTTTAATGAAAAAATAATTTATAAAGTCCTTGGTGGACCTTCAAAACTCAATTTTATACTTGATAGAACTATCCTCTAATATTTTTTATGTACTTCAATTTCTTTCATTGTAATCATGCAAGTTGATTTTAACTTAATTTAAAGTTTAATGATTGACTCATTATCATATTAAATTATTATAATCCAATTTATATTGTTTAATATTCATGGTATTAAAATAGTTTAAATCAAGTAAAAATCTTTTCCCTATTTTACTTTCTCATTCAATCCAAAGTTCATGTTTAATTATCTTTACCATTATCATGTGTGTTTGTCACACGACTCTTTTATTCCCTCATTCAATTCATTCTTATTTTATCTTAACATCATAAAAATCACAAACCAAATTAACACCCTTCTCAATGGATGAGAAAATAATCCATTGAAATGAGTCATAATTTGTAGATGATATTTTATTGAGATATTTCACTCCTTTAACATTCATTGAATTAATATTGTGTATATCAAACATGATATGTTATGGATTGATGACATTTTTTTTCGACATGTGAATTACATGGGTTATTAGAACCAAAAGTACACATGGTTTTATTAAATATTCAACATTTCATCTATATGAATTGATAATTATTAGAGCCCTACTTTAGGATTATATTAAAGCCAAAACAATTAGGAATTTCGATCGAAATTTCCTCATGAATCAAATATTAATTTAATAAAATGTCTTTAAAAGTACAAGGATATCATAATATTACATCCCTAATAATTAAATAACCACAATAAATATTAAATTGTTTAACTAACTTCATCAATAAATCATTTAACCTAAGCTCTGCAAAAAAAACACCCCATTCAAAAGACAATTTTTTTTAACTGCAATATATAATACCATTACTCAGGATTTAACTCAAGTTCCAATATACTCATTATAATAGATAATATTAATTTTGAATGGTTGATAGGTAATAATAGACCAAGATTCAATGTGGTCTAAATACAAGAAAATAACCTGCACCACTACCCCGTTTGGAGTCAGGGAAGAGTCCTCAACATGACACACCACTTCTAGAAAATGTGAAGACTACTTCAAAGATCACAATGGTGACCATACTTTATATAAATATTGGAAAACTTTTCGGGAGACATTTTTGGACATCACGAAACATAGGCTCATCAAATAAAACATAAAAAAAATCAATGGAACATAAAAAAGACAAAGGATTTCAAATAGAGAACAAACCACTTTTATCAAGTAGTGATTTTTTCAAAGGTACGCAATATTTACTTATTTATAAGTGTTAGGTCAACAAGGATGAATACCCTGAGAGGGGGGATGAATCAGGGTATGACTAATTTAAAATTAACACCCGTTCTGATCTTGTTTCGCTGTTAAACAAAACACTCTTCTCTCTCTTTCCTATTGCACAATGTAAACAGAAAGTAAAGCATGCACAGGACACACCAATTTTACTTGGTTCACCGCAAAGGGCTAAGTCCAAGGAGCATACGCCGACAAGTTTCCAGTCGTACCAATTCCACTAAACTTCACTAGCTGTGGATACAAAGTTCAGGATAGATCACTTCAATGCCCAGGCTCACTGCCTTTACAAAGTTTAGTGTCATCTCACTGCTTTCCCAAGGGTCACTCCCTAATTCTCTCTCTCTGGCTCACTGCTGGTGGAGAGGATCACCTTCTTCCTCTTCCTAATCTCACTGCTCTATGAAGGGAATCCAATCACAGTTTATAGACCTGAAGGTCTCTTAATTTGCATGAAATAATGCATCTTCAACTATTGATAGATGCTCTTTTAAAGTCCAACTTTCATCCACTGAAGAATAGAACTTTGCCTCTGACCACTGGGCAACTAACTTTGGAAAGTACCTTCGCAAAGAACCCTACTTCGCGGAGCTCCCAATTTCGCGAAGCTCAAACAAGCATTCACGAAGCTCCTGCCTTTTCGCGAAGCTCTCTCGCGAAGCTCTCTCGCGAAGCACTCCCGCGAAGATCAACTCTTTGCAATGCAACTTCTCTTGCAAAGCTCATTGAGCCAACGTGGAGCACACAACTTTCACGGAGCTTCAATAGCCACCGCGAAGCTCCTCTTTCACGAAGAACACTGGCTCCGCGAACTACCTTCGCAAAATGAGAGCAAATGATCTTCTCTGAAAAATCTCCCTACTTCTCTCGAGGGGGTAGGCCTCTATTTATAGGATATTCCACTGACCCTCATCCCTTCCCCGCAAAGTCAATGCCACGTCATCTCAAATCGCGAAGCTCCAAAGTTTCCGCTGGAATTCTGTCCAAATCACGAAGCACCACGGCAATTTTCCGTTTGCGGAGCATGACGTAGTCGCGAAGAATCACCGTCAACATACCTTCGTGCCTTTTCCGCGAAGCTCCCTCGCAAAGCCCTTCACCGCCGCGATGCGCTTCAGCCTCTGCTATTCGCGAAGCTTGATGTAATCGCGAAGACTCACCGCCTCCATTCTTCTGGTCTTCACGATTTCCAAACCATGAATCCTATCTTCGCGAAATTCATGCCTTTGCCATATTAAATTATGATCTTCATGGAAATCCTATTTTCGCGATGCTCACCAAATTCCAAATTTTGGACCCCAAAAATTTGGCAAACAATGGGAAACGGTGCCACCTTGTACTGCTCTTTTGTACCGCCTCCAGATCATCCTTTCCTTTTTCAGAGTTCTTTGTCAACATGGAATGTCAACAACTTCTCAGGAACTCGACAATTCTCCATGGAAACCTACTTTGTCAACAAACACAATCAACCAAAAAATACTGCAATGTTACCTTGAGGGATTTTTTCCCAACAATAAGACATTACACTTTTCTTCAAAAAGTAAAATATTTATATAAATCCATCAAATTTTCAAAAATTCCTTTACCATATCATGGAAATTATTCCATGGTTTCAAAATAATTAATCCTATTTGTTCCAAATTTTAAAACCATTTTCATTTTAAATCCATCACATATTAAAAATTCCTTCTTCATGAATTCCTTTATTACATCAAAAAAGAGTCTTTGAAAAATAGTTTTCTAAATGAAACATTTCTTAAAACACACCTCTTGGTAAGAAAACCTTTTTTTTCAAAGAACTCAAGAAAATTTTATTTAAAATTTAAAATTTAGTCTACCTAAGGATTTAAAATCATCACTAAAGGAATTAAAGCTGAAATAACCAAACAAGAGAATTAAACAAACCATACCCATTATTTTCCATTCAAAAATAAGAATTCACGAAACTATCCTCACATAAGTGGAGTCATTTTGGAAAAAAATGGGCAAGGTTCCTAGTTTGGGTTAATGTAGAGCAATACATGGCTTGGTTTCATGGGGTATAAACCCATAAAAAAACCTTACTATTGTTATAGGATTTAATTCCAGGAAAACCACACTGATTCTTCATGGTTTACCCTAACATAAAGGCACTGTGAAACTCTAATTATCTCCCCTTTATAACCCAAAATCATAAGATATTACCAAAATCAAATATAGTCTCATCAATAATCTAAATATCATTTAAAATTAGTATCTAAATAACTAAAAATAAATACTCAAGTCCCCACTTTCCATGGTAACTCAAGTCTCATCGTGAAGAGGTGGTGATTAAGCACCCACTCATGAACTACCTATTGAGTCCCGAAACATTCCAAATATCCTATCTACCATTATTAACACCAAATAGCATAATGGATTTCAAGGAATAGTGATTTATTTTGTGAAAAGACCTCCCACTAATACAAATTGTAATAAACCAGCATGGGGTACCTTCTAAACTGTTAACCAAACTGATCACCACTGACATGAAGGACATTCATGATCCCCCAAGTTAGTGATAATTGATTGGTAATCAAAAAACAACCTTTGAGAATTATTTCACCCAAAATAAAAATTTAATAATAATCAAAGTTACACTACGAAAACATCATTAGATAAATAAATCACTATAACCATGTCATGTATAAGGAGACAATAAAAAAATTAATAGAAGAACATAACTAAATGATTCCATATCTTGCTAGTCGATGACCAACCACCATGTATCAAACCACCATACCTTAGAAAAAAAGTATGAACCCATAAAATAATTCAAAGGGATCATGAGTACCTACTATAAGAACATAAATGTTTCAAACACAAAATGATAAAATTAGGGTGTGAGAAATATGTTCCAGTTCGATTCTAGCAATGAGTCTGTATAGTTACTTCATAAGGCAATTCAAAAATTCTAAAAGAGAGTACAATATGGAGATAAAAATATAAGAACATGATCTAGATATCAAAAAATTTATACAAGAGTCAGTACAAGATAATCAAGGTGAATCATCACAATTATAAGATAAATTAATCAATCAAGAATGAAAATCAATCAAGAAAGGAAACTCCAGTTCCAAGTAGTGATAATGAAAAATATCATGTATTGAGTATAAATTATAGGAATGTCATGGGTATTAAATAGATATGATAGTGATTTTAGAATAGTATATCTAATCAATAAATTCATGATTGATCACCGAGCTTACATCAAGTTTCATGAGTCTGAAGAAGAAAAATTTCACACACACTTTCTTTCTAAGCCACACGTCCATATCCTAAACATATTATGTTCTCTACAGATCTACTAGTAAGCATGTAAGTCTACAAGGGAAGCATAAATCTAGGAAATCTCATATAACCACAAAGGTTCCCATGACCATTGAAAATAGGTGAGTGATAAAACTAAGTTATAATGATCATAGAGGGGATACTCATCATTATAAACATGGGATCATGGCCTTAATAGTTCATCTCATTCTCAGTTCACATCTCAATCCACCCCCAAATCCCTCAAAGTGAATGATCCCATTTTTAACACCAATCAATAGGAATCACAATAATCAAGTAAGTCACAACTAGGGATTATCATGAGAGGATCATAAAAAAGTTCCAATTGGGACGTCCAACATCATCAATTCCAAATCAAAACCTTTAATTCAAATAGACATTCAAAAGTGTATTCATACCCTCTTCCTTCCACACATCATCATTAAAGTTTCAAACATGAATTTAAACCAAGATTTCCTTTAAAAACAACTCGAAGGAATTCAAAAGGAAGTTTAACCATTTAAAAGGAATGAATCCATTTCAAAACATGGGTTGAAAACTTTTTCCATATATACACATAATTCATTTTAAATCACCCAAGAACTCATATTTCATAAACAAGGTAATGAATCATTTAAAAAGGGAACTTGGTCATTTAGTAAATCAAGGCATCCAAAACCATGTGGAAAAAATTTCCTAAATACACAACTTCCATCTAAATCAAGGAATTTTACTTTATAAATAAAAACCCAACCCAATACCTTACTTTCATAAAAAACAATTTCAAATATATTTGAAGAGAAATCATAACCAACATGGAATTCAATAAATTGTAAATAATGAGAGGAACCGAGATCTTAAAAGTTTTATCCAAGCCATGTTCAATTCATATAGAATTGGATCCGAAAATATTTTATGAGTAATTTCAAGGAAAACATTCACAGAACATGTATTGGAAAATAATAAGCACATATTTATGAATTATCAAAAAAACAATGAATTATAAGATAAAATAAAAGCATAGAAACACCTACCTTAGAATTAATTAGAAAATAAAAACACTATAAGAAAAAAATAGTATAATATAGAAGAAAAAATTAGAGAAAAAGAAACATGAAAAAGGAATAAAATATCCTTTTACAGCAGCTAGATGCCAAGAATTATCAGCAAAATGATATAAAAAAGGGAATTAAAGGATATATTATTTCTAAAAATACTAAATTTGTTTTTGGTTCACAGCATAAAAACTCCAAATTAAAACAACCATTTAATTTTCCATTATAATAATATATTGACTGTGGATTGTTTAAATGTCACGACCCATTCTCGCGGCCCGTGCAGTGACTACCCCAAGCCCACCTTCCATAGGACGGGGGCTGGCGACTAGCACCAAGGCGTAATTCCCAATAAAAATGGAAGGCATTGCCTTTGTAAAGTAAACAACACCACAGAGCAAACAAGAAGTAGAAGTAAACACTAAGTAAAACTGGGTACAACAGTAAGTGAGGAAAAGTAAGTGGTCCAGAATACAAACCTAAACTGAAAGTAAAGTACAACTGGAAAGGGAAAACATCAACTGAAAGAAAAGCCGCAACCTCGAGCCGTCCACTGGATCTCCCACCTGAAGGGTGGGTACAGATAGCCTCCACAGCTCCTCGGGTCCAGCCGTCCGCTTCGAGTACGTCCCGCCCAGTGGTCCACCTCTAGGTACCAACCTGCTCCGCAAGCCTCAACCAAGATCAGCGCTGTCCGTCATCTGCAACCAACACAACGTAGTGCGGGCATAGCCCGTGCAGGGGTGAGTATAAGCTACTAAGTAGGGACCCCAAGACCCCCGAAGGTCTCCCAGAATCCACAATGGATAATCCGCAAAGGAAAGATACAATCAATAAGTAACATCCGACACTGCTTAGGTATATGCCCATACATATACCTAAGTCATCAATTCTCGATCGGATCCAACATCCGAGCTCAAGTACATCCTAGTCCAGACAGGAAAATCACAACCCAATCCACACAGGAAAGCATAACGTAATCCACATAGGATATCAAGTCAATCTTATCGAAGATAAGGATTGAAAGTAAAGATTCAGCTCACACAGGTATACTTCTTTGTAATACGAGAGAGATGATCAGATGTAGTCACTAATTCATCTAAGCCGTCGGACCCACACAGGATCGATAGGTACTAACCCCCGCAATGACCCACAAAGGATTGATAGGTAACTAACCCCCGCAATGACCCACACAGGATCGATAGTTAACTAACCCCCACAATGACCCACATAGGATCATACCCACATAGGATCGGACCCACATATGATCTGTAGGCGCTGGCCCACACAGGACCGCTGAGCGTTGACCCACACAGGATCTGACCCACACAGGATCGGTAGCACTGATCCATGTAGGATCGCTGAGTGCTGTAGTCATCTCCATTGAATCCACGGAGGATTTTTGCACAGTCGTCATCGTCGTCGTAGTCGCAGCCAGCTCTAGGGTTTCCGCACATAGCAAGCTCGTTCGGGAGGGTCCGCTCCACGAGCCGAAGGGATGATACATCAACTAACACATAGTCCAGAGTTGATGTATCCAAAAGTTCTGTATCGTCAACAGGAACTCAACATCATAGACGGCGCGTTAATCAGACGCCCGGTCTGAGAGTTATTGGTTTTTTCGTCCCAGGGGCCTGGTTGGTTTTTAAGTCAAAACAAACCCGACCATACGCCAACTACATCAAAACCTTGAGCGGAGTAAGCCAAAAGGTCAGTCTCACTAAGAGGAATCCATAAAAGTCGACGACACGTCAATCGGACATCCGGAGCTCAAGTTATAAGCGTTTCCGCTCCGAGGGCGCGGTTGGTTTCGTGTACGAACCAACCCGGGTGAACCCAAAGTACATCGAAACCTTGAGTGTAATATACCGAAACGACCGTCTCGATCCAAGGATCGCATCACACCTAACAGTGCATCGATCGGAGGTCCGAAGCCCAAGTTATAGGCAAAATATCGTGAGGGGTCCGGTATTAGGGGGTTCGAGCCCGGTCCGACCCGACCCGATAACCTCTGGGTCGGCCCGAACTAGGTCGACCTGTCCCGGGTCCGAGTCTGGCTAGCTTGGGCGCGGCCTGGCCCGGCGTACTGGCGCCATCCAGGTGGCTCGGCCGTTTCAGCCGAGCGAACAGGGGTGTGGGGGGGGGGGGGTGCTCATGTCCGGCCAGCCGGGGGTTTCGAACCCCCAGCTCTTCCTCTGTCCGGCCAGCCCGCTCCGGCCGGCCGGCTGTTGCACCACGGGACCGGCAAGGGACGGTTCCCCTGCTCTGACACCGGTGGCCCAGAACTAGCCGCCATTTCCCCTGTTCCGCCGCGGCCTCAGCTACGGCCATGGACCGTCCGATGCAGCGCGTCGGCGCCATGCCCCTCCGCCGCAGCCCCCCTCTGGCCGCGGTGTTTTCGGGGTTCTCCAGCGCGGTGTGATGGAGCTGCGTTCTTGTTCGATTCAAAGGCACGACGTGACGGCGCCGCACATACCTTTCCACATGACCCCGCGGGGTGCGACGACACCGCGCCATCCTTGTTCCATTCCACCACAAGGAAGACAAGATAAAATGGGAGGAGGGTCAGCCATGTTTGTGCGGTCCGACCTCCTCCCATTAACTGGTAACAAGCGGTCCAAAAGTACGAGGAATGATGATGGATGAAATTCACGAAAGGAAACACATAAATCCCCTACCTCATTGAATAGTTGAGCGAGGTTTCATCGTGGAAATAACCGTCGCGGAAGAAGACGTCGCGGAAGGAGAGAGTCGCGTCATGGGGAAATGATTTGTCGGCATCGCGTCGTCGATCTCCGAGGAATCCAGCCTTCTTAGTCGAAGAAAAAGAAGTTCTTCAAGCTCCTCAACTTTTCTCCAAATCTTCCCAATGCAACAAGTTACAAAAAAAATAAAATAAGTCCCTTACTTATTTTATTAACATAAATTAATCATTTTAAATTCAAAAGTTGAATTAATCCACTCAATTAATTAACTCAACTTGACTTATTAAATAAAGGGTTATGGAAGGTTAGGGAAGATGAAGGGGTTGGTTTGTGTTGTCCCCACCATCCTCATAACCTCCCATGGGAAGTTGGGTGGTTTTCCCTAACTTCCACTCAAAGATTTTAACCACTTAGAGAAAAATAAAATTGATGCTCAATTTTATTTTACCTTCCACAAATATTTAACAACTTCTCTCATGAAAACGAAACTCCGGAAAAGGTGTTCCCAAGAAATTACCGGCGCTGCGAATCCATCGGTTCCCTTGGAATTTGATTCTGAGCATCGGTTCAAAAGTTAGGAAAACCCGCTCGTTCGTTCACTAAACGTACCCGAGCTAAACTTCGGATAGAAATTCTGGGCACACCGGGCCTCGGAATCAAGTGCCGTCAGAAACCGCGTTCTTGTAAAATCCCAAAGAAAATTAAGAAAAAGTTTCCATTGAATTTTATGAGTCTTTACATTACTCCCACCTCAGGGCTTTACATCTCTGTAAAGATACATCAAAAACTAGGGGAACAAATGTGGGTACTGTGCACGCATCTGAGCCTCCCGCTCCCAAGTGCTCTTCTGGAGGTTCCCGTGTTTCCATATGATGCGCACTAGAGGAATCAACCATCCACGTAGGACCCGCTAATTTCTATCATTGATCTCCACTGGGACCTCCGCAAAAGTCTCCCCATCATCAATGTCCAGCTCCCCGTGGTCAATGATATGCGTCGGGTTGTGCACGTATCTCCTCAGCTGAGATATGTGGAAGACGTCGTGCACTCAGTGAAATTGAGGTGGTAGAGCCAGGTGATGAGCCACCTCACCAATCCTGCTGAGGACCTGGAACGGTCCGATGAAACATGGAGACAACTTGCCACCTCGGCCAAATCTTAGTATACCACGTCGAGGTGAGACCCGCAAGAAGGCGTGGTCGCCATCCTCGAACTCCAATGGCCTCCACCTCCTATCAGCATAAGACTTCTGCCGGCTTTGAGCTATTCTCATCCGCTCCTGGATGACCTGGACCTTCTCTGTCATGGCCTGGACCATCTCTGGTCCCACAAGTGCTGACTCCCCAGGGTCTGTCCAGCACAGAGGTGATCTGCAAGGTTGGTCCTATAACCCCTCGTATGGTGCCATCCCGATGGTGGAGTGGTAGTTGTTGTTGTATGCGAACTCTACCAAGGGTAGGTGGTCCTCCCAACTGTGACCCAAATTGAGGACACATGCTCGGAGAATGTCCTCGAGATTCTGAATGGTCCTCTCCATCTGACCATCTGTCTGGGGGTGAAAGGCGGTGCTCAGACGTAGCTGCGTCCTGAATGCCTCCTGTAACCCTTTCCAAATACGGGAAGAAAAGCGAGCATCTCGATCGAAGACGATAGAAGATGGAAAACCATGAAGCCGTACAATATCCTAAACGTAGAGGCATCCAAAGCTCTCCACTGCGCCCTGCTCTCTGATGGGTAAGAAGTGAGCCGACTTGGTGAGTCGGTTGACATTCACCCAAATGGAGTCGTGACCTCTGGAAGTGCGTGGAAGTCGAGTCACGAAGTCCATTAATATACCGTCCCACTTCCTCTCCGGGACCTCCAAGGGATTTATCAAGCCTGCTGGTACCTGGTGCTCTGCCTTCACCTACTGGCAGGTGAGGCATCGAGAAACGAACACTGCCACAGGAATAGACTGAAAAGCTCTCCCCCATTAGATAGTGTCGCCACATCTTCAGAGCGAAGACCACTGCTACTAACTCCAGGTCATGGGTAGCATAGTTATGCTCATGCTACCTCAACTGACGTGATCTATAGACGATCATGGCCCAATCCTGCATCATGACACATCCGAGTCTAGTCCTTGATGCATCGCAGTAAACTGCGTACCCTACTCCCTCCTTCAGTTGCCTCAAGAAAGGGGAGCTGGTCAAACTCTGTCTCAGCTCCTGGAAGCTCTGTTGACATCTATCTGACCACACGAAGGGTCGCCACTTCCTCCTTAACGTTCTGCAAAGCTAAAAAGATTTCTCCTTTGTCGAAAAGGGAAATATGGTCTCATCCCTTGGATGAACCACGTTTCTTGCCTAATACAATCAGTCCTGTCATGATTAGTTAAATCATGCTATGGATGACGTCGTAAGGCCTCGACACTGCTACCAAGAGATCCAACCATTACTCTCGCCTCCAAGGGTTGAGTCACACTGTTGGCATCAGTGTGTGGTCACTGGGTCTCTTCCAGTAAGAATCTCGTAAGTGAGGGTCAAGTCAACAGTTTTTAACCGGTATCTCTTAGTATTAACATACAAAATACAAGAAAGAAAATGTCACCAAAGAAAGTGTCTTTTATTACTTCAACTCAAAGTACAAGGACACAAGGCAACACAAACAAAGAAGCTGGAGGCATTATGGTCAAGGGACTCTATGCCTGGAGCTAGTCCCACACTTGTCCACCCGCTTCTAGAGCTCCATGATTGTAAGCTTCAGCTGCCTGAAGCTATGCTCTCCCCTGTGGTTGGGGTGGACCTCCTGGTGGTGGTGGTGGTAGAGTCTCAAAACGTTTCCCACCACATTTAGCTTGACCAGCTCCTCGACCTCGTCCGCCTGCTCCCTGCGGACCGCCACGGTCGAACTTCTGCCTCTGCCTGGGTGGTTCCTCAACCGTCTGCTGCTCCTCTGCATGGTGGGTCAGGCAGTCACGAGCCAAGTGGCCCTGCCCACCACATTCATAGCACCGTCTTCTAATCATAAGACTGGCTCTGCTGCGTGTGCCCTGCACCTCCGAGCCAGTATCATGTGGTCATCCGCCCGATGGTCTGGTCCGCTTGGACCTCTGCGACATCTGTCTATTGCCGGTTGCAGAAGACTCCGCTACGTACCGCCCTGCAGTAGGTCTCACTGCTGTTGTAGACTCATCAAGAAAGCTATCAATGAGAAGGGCTCTCTCCAGTACCCCTGCCTATGTCGAAATGCTGAGGGAGATCAGCGATGCCCTGATCCCATACCTCAATCCCTGCTCAAAGGTCCGGGCCCGGAAGAATGGGTCCCATACCATGTCCGTCGAATAGCGCGAGAGATCTATAAATCTCACCGTGTACTGGGCGACCGTAAAGCTACCCTACCGTAGCTGAAGAAGCTCCTGGATGCGCACTGCATGGAGGGTGGCTGGGACGAACTCCGAGCGGAAGAGTCTCTTAAAGTTCGTCTAGAGAAGAGATGCATCGTCGTGCACCTGGAGCATCAAGCTCCACCATCTGCCTACTGCCGCGTGCATGAGGCTCGCTGCGAGGATTACTATGAGGTCTGCTGGTGTCCTCACTAACCTGAAAACTCATACAACTGCCTCCAGCCAATCCTCGGCTGCCTGAGGGTCCGTCGCCCTACGGAACCTGGGCGGTCGCTGACACTGAAACTCGTGCAGTGCACTAAGGCAACGTGCATCGTCAGCAGCTGGGGCTGGTAGCATCGATCGCTCGGAAGGTAGAGGTACTGCCGGTGCCTCTGCTGTCAAAGGGCCCTGTACCGAGGCCTCGTCGCTCGGTGGGCTGTCGTCACACACAACTCTCGGAACCCTAGCTAGCTACCGTCGTGGGGCCATCCTGAAAAAAAAACAGGTGCGCCATGGTCAAACAGTATACCTGGTGAGCTGACACAAAGTAATCACAAAGAAAACTTGAAACACACATGCAATCAATATTTTCGTGCATTAAGTCGGAAATCAGAAGTCAGGGTCCTGGTGTACGGGTACGTCGGCCGCCGTACCAACATTGGACTCCCTGGACAGATAACCACACTCAATACTCTTTACACTATTGCTTCACATATAAAAAGATCAGAGTCCTGGGTTCTGTGGTAGAACCGAACCTGCCTTTGATACCAATTTTTCACGACCCGTCCTCGGGGCCCGTGCCGTGACTACCCCAAGCCCACCTTCCATAGGCCAGGGGCTGGCGACTAGCACCAAGTTGTAATTCCCGATAAAAAGGGAAGGAATTGCCTTTGTAAAGTAAAAAACACCACAGAAAAAGCAAGAAGTAGAAGTAGACACTAAGTAAAACTGGGTACAACAGTAAGTGCATAAAAGTAAGTGGGCCAGAATACAAATACAAACTGAAAGTAAAGTAAAAATGGAAAGGGAAAACAACAACTAAAAGAAAATCCGTAGACTCGAGCCGTCTACTGGATCTCCCACCTAAAGGGTGGGTAGAGATAGCCTCCACAACTCCTCGGGTCCAGCCGTCTGCTCCGAGTACGTCCCGCCCAGTGGTCCACCTCCAGGTACCGACCTACTTTGCAAGCCTCAACCAAGATCAGCACTGTTCGTCATCTGCAACCAACACAACGTAGTGCGGGTATAGCCCGTGCAGGGGTGAGTATAAGCCACTCAATAGGGACCCCGAGACCCCCTAAGGTCTCCCAGAATCCACAATGGATAATCCACAAAGGAAAGATACAATCACGAAGTAACATCCGACACTTCTTAGGTATATTCCCATACATATACATAAGTCATCAATTGTCAATCGGCTCCAACATCCGAGCTCAAGTACATCCCAGTCCCCACAGGAAAATCACAACCCAATCCACACAGGAAATCATAACGTAATCCACACAGGATATCAAGTCAATCTTATCGAAGATAAGGATTTAATGTCAAGATTCAGCTCACATAGGTATACTTCTTCGTAAGACGATAGAGATGATCAGATGTAGTCACTGATTCATCTAAGTCATCGGAACCACACAGGATCGATAGGTACTAACCCCCGCAATGACCCACAAAGGATCGATAGGTAACTAACCCCCACAATGATCCACATAGGATCGATAGGTAACTAACCCCCGCAATGACCCACAAAGGATCGGACCCACACATGATCTGTAGGCGCTGGACCACACAGGACCGCTGAGCTTTGACCCACACAGGATCGGTAACACTGATCCACGTAGGATTGCTGAGTGCTGTAGTCGTCGCCGTCGAATCCACGGAGGATTTCTGCACAGTCGTCATCGTCGTCGCAGTCGCAGCAAGCTCTAGGGTTTCCGCACACAACAAGCTCATTTGGGAGGGTCCTCTCCATGAGCCGAAGGGATGATACATCAACCGACACATAGTTCAGAGTTGATGTATCCAAAAGTTTTGTATCATCAATAGGAACTCAACGTCATAGATGGCGCGTCAATCGAACACCCGGTCTGAGAGTTGTTGGCGTTTTCGTCCCAGGGGCCTGGTTGGTTTTCAAGTCAAAAACAACCAAAACATACTCCAACAGTGTCCAAAACTCGAGCAGAGTATGCCAAAAGGTCTGTATCACTAAGAGGAATCCATCAAAGTGGACGACACGTCAATCGGACGTCCAGAGCTCAAGTTATAAGCGTTTCTGCTCCGAAGGCCCGATTGGTTTCGTGTACGAACCAACCCGGCCGAACACAAAGTACATAGAAACCTTGAGTGTAATATACAGAAACAACCATCTCGATCCAAGGATCACATCTCAGCTGACGGTGCATCGATCGGAGGTCTATAGCTCAAGTTATAGGCAAAAGACCGCGAGGGGTCCGGTATTAGGGGGTGCAGACCCGGTCCGACCCGGCCCGATACCCTCTGGGTCGGCCCGAACCGGGTCGAACCATCCCCGGTCTGGGTCTGGTTGGCATGGCCCAGCCCAGCCTAGGCAGTCGGCCCGGCGCGCTAGCGCCAGCCAGGTGGCTCGGCCGTTTCGGCCGAGCGGACAGGGGTGCGGGGGGGGGGGGGGGGGGGGGCTGCCCCCCTCCCGTTTGTAATCCGTGGCCCCCATGTGGGAGGGGGGGGGGCGCTAATGTCTGGCTAGCCGGGGGTTTCGAACCCCCAGCTCTTCCTCTATCCGGCCGGCCCGCTCCGGCCGGTCGGCTGTTGCACCATGGGACCGGCAAGGGCCGGTCCCCCTGCTCCAACGTCGGCGGCCCGGAACCGGCCGCCGGTTCCTCTGCTCCGCCGCTGCCTTGTGCTGTCCGGCATGGTGCGACGACACCTCACCCCTCCACCGCAGCCCCGCTCTGACCGCGGTGTTTTCGGGGTTCTCCGGCGTGGCATGACTGTGCCGCGTTCTTGTTCGATTCAAAAGCGCGGCGCGACGACGCCAAACAAACCTTGCCGCATGACCCCGCGCGGTGCGACGGCACCGTGCCATCCTCGTTCCATTCCACCACAAGGAAGACAAGATAAAAGTGGAGGAGGGTTGACCGTGTTTGTGTGGTCCGGCCCCCTCCCGTTAACTAGTAACAAGCGGTCCAAAAGTATAAGGAATGATGAAGGATGAAATTCACAAAAAGAAACACATAAATCCCCTACCTCGTCGAATTGTTGAGCGAGGGTTCATCGTGGAAATAACCATCGTGGAAGAAGACATCGCAGAAGGAGAGAGTCGCGTCATGGGGAAATGATTCCTCGGCATCGCGTCGTCGATCTCCGAGGAATCCGGCGTTCTTCGCGTTCTTCAAGTTCTTCGTCGAAGAAGAAGAAGTTCTTCAAGATCCTCAACTTTTCTCCAAATCCTCCCAATGCAACAAGTTCCAACCAAAATAAAATAAGCCCCTTACTTATTTTATTAACATAACTTAAGCATTTGAAATTCAAAAGTTGAATTAATCCACTCAATTAATTAACTCAACTTAACTTATTAAAAAAAGGGTTATGGAAGGTTAGGGAAGATGAAGGGGTGGGGTTCGTGTGGGCCCCACCGCCCTCATAACCTCCCATGGGAAGTTGGGTGGTTTTCTCCAACTTCCACTCAAATATTTTAACCACTTAGAGAAAAATAAAATTGATGCTCAATTTTATTTTACCTTCCACAAATATTTAACAACTTCTCTCGTGAAAACGCAACTCCATAAAAGGCGTTCATAAGCAATTACCGGTGCTGCGAATCCATCGGTGCCATCAGAATTTGATTCCGAGCACCGGTTCAAAAGTTATGAAAACCTGCTCGTTCATTCACTGAACGTACCTGAGCTAAGCTTCAGATAGAAATTTCGGGCACACCGAGCCTCGGAATCAAGTGCCGCCAGAGACCGCATTCTTGTAAAATCCCAAAGAAAATTAAGAAAAAATTTCCCTTGAATTTTACGGGTCTTTACATTAAAAACTTTTAAGATAGGATCTACAATGTTTTTCATATCAGGATAATTAAATTTCCATGATTTAAATATTTTAAAATCATCAAAGGGTTCTAATGAGGTGTGTTGAGGAAGAATAAATGAAAATAAGGGTTTTAAGAACATTTTTCTCAAAAAGGGAACTGTGTAAGGGTAACATGGATTACCCTTACACAACACATAATTTCCATTTAAGGGTAAGGGGTTTTACCCTCACACAAATATCACACCTAGACTTACCCATAAACAACATCTAAGTACCCTTATGAATTCCCTTAGAAATTAGAAGCTACCCTCACACAACACCTGGTTACCCTTGCACATCATATAAAAATGAGGACATACACTTATGAAACTCAAATAAAAAGAGATATACCCTCTTAAAGAATATATAATTTTCACTATTCCATTACACAATGCATGATTTAGCTTTGTGTAATCCTTATAATTTTAGGTTTTCTCTTATTAAACACCTCTTACATATGGGTAGAATATCATTACCCTTAAGAAGACCCCATGTTCTATGTAAGGGTAACAATTAGCTTAAAAATTATTAAATTTCTATTTAAATACTATATTAATTAAATAGAATTAAAAACTAAGAGTCACAAAACACCCCCAATAATTCTCAAAAATGAAAGAAAATATCCTGAACCAAATAATGTACCTAAAATAAAAGATCAGGATATTACACCATAGTTTTACATGATAAATATATTTGATAACATGTAGAAAATATATGATTATTATTCTTATTATTTAAGATTAAATAAAATATTTTATCTAATAATGTATTGAGTAGAAACTCATTTATAGGAAACATGATCAACTATCATAGATAAATGGGGTTATTTTTTCCAATTTATAGTACATACATTGACATGATATTAAAAATTACAATATGTAATAATTCAATTAAATTAGTTTTGGTGTCATATAGCTTGATATATGTTCTAATTGATTTGTTAAAGTGTAAGAAGTTATTCTTGTAATAGAATAAATATTCCTAATAGTAATTTGTAAATTTATCTAATATGGAACAATATGTACCAAGGTCTGATATTTCCTATGTGTAAAATATAATGGGAAAATATCAAACAATACTAGGGTAGCTGTAATGGATAGAAGTAAAAATATTTATATAGTACTTAAGATAGTATAATGAGATGATTTTATAGTATATAGAGAAATAATACTACTAGTTATCATGGATATATTAAGATAATATTATTTTAGATTAGTTTGATCAAGTATCGTAGTATAGTTAAGGTAATATATAATAAAAAAGTTTCTAAAACTAGAAGTTTCCATATCTACACAGGTCGAGTACATTCCATCTTCTGATGCAGCTTAATAAGTGGTTTGGAAATGATTTATTCTATATTATTGAGTAGTTATGATATAATAAAGTGTAATCATATTTTGATAGAATTTATACTATGGAATTATCCAATATTTTAGTGATGATGGAATAAAAAATGTATAAACAAGTTAATAATTTCTATTGAAGTATTTTATCAGAGATTCGAGGTCATTGTAGGTAGAACAGACACCGTAACATGGTAGCCCTGTAACTATTGCCATATTAATAGGATAAATATTTATCATGCAAGGTTAATAAGTTATATAGTTAGAAGTTAGCTCTAGGGAAAGTGGGATTCTATTGGAGCAGTTTCTATAAAACCAACTAAATTTTTACTTTTTATTACCAATATATTCATTGTCTTGAATATTAATAAATATCTCGTCAATTTGTGTTTCTTCTTCTATATGATATTTATTTTCATAATTTCCTTAGAGTATCTATCACATAGAAAGGTTATAGTAGTTCCCCTCTATGATAAAAACCTTGAAGTTCTATGATGATATTTTTAAATATATGTTCTATAGCTAAAGGAAATCATTTGATTGAAAATAGTTGATATGGTATATTAGGGGTAATATGATAATAATACATTAATACGTTTTTGCATGAAGTTATCCCTTGATAACCTCTGAAATAGGAGGTTATAACAAAAAAAATACTCATAAGAATTCCACATGTTTTATGTGTCATTGGATATTCCTCTCTATGGAAATGTGTATTTGTAATTAGACTTACGATTATTATTGATGCATATCATGAGTCATGTAATTTTATGTATTGATAAAAACCATGATTCAATACCTTTCAAAGTGAAGTGGGACACCATGGGTTCATCATACATGTCACAAACCAGCCCGAGTCGACCCTGAACCGGTCCCTCGATAGCTTTGCGACAAGTCCCAAAAGGAATTCCGTTCCTTCTGGGATGGTGAAAAGAACCAAGGGAATAAATAGAGTATACAAGGAAACTATTTCATACAATATAAACAATAAGGTAAATAGTGTAAATAATGGACAACCCAATACACATTTATATAAAAATTGAACCGATATCATTTGTACGACAAAACTGAAAGTAAAATTGAATGATACGACTAAACCAACTAGACATGATGATAAAATAAATCCATTTTACCTCTCCATTCACTCTCTAACACCAAAATCCCATGTCACTCAAGGTAAATGAACTCTTTATGAATCCTTTACAAGGGATAAAAATATAATAAAACTATAGGCGTGAGTATTGAAACTCAGTAGGTTAGACCGATATTCTTTTACCAATGCACTACCATGTAAAATAAAAGAAAAACTAATTTAATGATTTAAATACAATATATAAAAGTATGTTTTACAAACAAGGTTCAATTCTATGGAAGCTATCCGACAAAAGCATGAAAGTTTTATACACAAGAATGCTATAACAATTTACAAAGATATGGAACTTCAAAATGAAAACAATTTTCAAGAGGTATTACTTAATGAAAGTATAATTTTAAATAAAAACCACATGCCACTTAATTTTCCATCCAAATACACCGTATGAAAAAGGTGAAAAAAATATATCCAATGATCACTAGTCATGGGAAGACCCCTAAACATTAGTTCGTTGTGATCCCCATGTACCTCATATCTCGGTGTGAAAGTAACCATAAAAAAATCCGTTCTCATGCACGAGACACCAATAGAGAACATACCCATAACCTAGTGGTCCCAAATAATCACCATTATAGTTTTTTTAGTGTTATCAATGTCAAAATTTCTAAGTGAAATAGGGAAAAACCCACTTAGGATCACTAGCATACTAGTACACGTCTGCCCACCTAGATACCCGGGTTTCCCTCTTTTTGCTCAATCAAGTTCCACATGTTATCAGTACAAATTTCACATGAAAATACCATTCGAAAATCATACACACATAGTACATTCCAAAATTGTGTTTCACATTTCTTTTATGGATCAATAAACCACTTAATATTTTCATGAACCAATTTCAAGAATTGTAATGAGTCTCTTCCCATAAAAACCATTCAAAAATAAAAATTTTAGACAAAAAACCCACCAATAACATATAAATCCATAATTTTTATCCCCAAAATCATTTATTAAATCAATTTCATGAATCATTAAATGCCCCTAAATGATACAAAATGAAATACAAAGGAAAACCATCTTTAAAAGGAAAATACCAAACGGGCCTTATATACATTATTCACAAAAAACAACATTTATCAAAAAGAATAATTAAACCATTCATAATAGGTGTAAAAAAACTATTTTAAGCAACTAAAAATTTACTTAAACCCTTTAAAAATTCAGGTTACACATTCAAAACCCACCTATTTCTAAAAAGATTCCAGACGAGCCTTCCATTGGAAACACATGCCAAAGAACCTTAAAATCCAATAATTGTTTCATTATAAAACCCAAAATAGATTTTAAACCGCATAAGGAACCTAAAAAACATTTATTCACATGATTAAAACATTTTTCAAAATCCAAACCAATCATTTTATAACACATTGAACACACAAGAGCCAAACATGCACTTTCTCAAAAATAAGGCATGCAAAAATTAATAAAACAAACTCTATTTAACATTAAAAAGGGTATAAGTCCAAATTTTATTGAAAAAACTTATTAAATTAGTAAAACCTATTCATAAGCTTCAAAAACCATATGCAAAAACTATAGGAACATTTATTTAAACAAGCGGTGTGCATATTTGTACAAAAAACTCCATTTTACACAAAACAAGGCATAAATAACCATTTTTCACACAAAATAGATCATACCAAGGTTTTAAAACAATAATAAACATGTATAAGAGGATATAAAAATATGAAAAAGATTAAACTTAAATAATAAAGGCAGGTTCTTGGGAGAACCTACCTCAAAACCAAGGTGGAATGGAAACACACACCTGATAACACCTTCTGAGGGTTTATAAACACTAAACCTAATAATACTAGAAAAAAACAAGAAAAAATACATAAAAAAACATGGTATAACATAAAAAAATGTCTTGAATTACCAGGGAGGAATATAGAGCCAAAAAATAATAGAAGGAGGAGGAGGAAGGGGGAGAAAGGAGAATAAAACTCACCTTGAAAACTAGTGAAGTCTTCATCTAACCTTATATCCACACCATTAGAGGAGAGATAATGGACTGTAACTCAATGTAGAGTCTCATTAGGTCTGTACTAACCAAGGAAATAAAATTTGGGGGAAAAGAGTAAAAAAATAATGATTTATGAAAGAAACAAATTACCTCTTCAAATCTGGATGATTTGAGAAACCTTGAGGAAGTTCTCCCTAATCCCTGATTAAGATGAGCTACAAAGAAAGAAAAAGGAACATGGTGGGTGTGATTAGGGTTTTTTGGTATTGAGTTAGAGGTGAAATTAACTACAAATATTAAAAAATGAATAATATACAAAAGAGAAAAATATTTTTTAAAACTGGAAATGGGCTCATAGGCTGGCCCAATACCTGAATAAATAACCCAAAGCCACCATGATTATGAATTACTAAAGGGAAAAATGGATATAGTGGTTTTAATAGGTCAAAGGAGTCCAATTGGGAAGTTTAATGGGTGAAAAATGTTGAAATACGAAGGATTTATAAATGAAAAAAAATTGTTTTTAAATTTGGAAATGGGCTCACAGTTTGGCCCAAATCTTGAAGTAACCAAGTTTTTCTACAAAAAACCCCAAACAAGATATGGGGAACCCATGGAAGGATGATTAGAAATATATGGAAATTTAGAAATCAACATTAATCTCACCCAAAACCCAATAAAAGTATCAGGATTTCCAACGAATCAGATCAAAACCAAGACATGAAAAATAGGGTGTGACAATTCTCCCCACCATTAAAGATTTTCGCCCTTGGAAAGCCATACCACATTGCAACTGAAAGATAAACACCTAAGGATTACTTAACAACATGGTATATCCTATCTATCCAAGGATATATCAACCGGAATCAATGTAATGTAATCCTCTTTCCCAAAAAAAACACTAACTCACAACCACTTCCTGAGAATCAATGGAAAGATCAAGCCACCACCCCCACAACTAAGCCAAGAACCAGATTGTTAGGCCTTCTCCCAATGAACCCAACGATCACCCATACAAAATTTCACTCACGAAATCCAATGAAATGGTGGGGGGGAGTCCGGAATGGGCTCTCCACCATTAAATAACAACAACATTATAAAAAATCCTTAAAGAAAATATCTTCGACACTCATAGTGGGTCTCTCCACCATTAGAGACCAACTAGAAATGAACAAACAAGAATTCAACATGAACTAGAATTGGGCCTCACCTACACAAGCCCACCAAAATTATCCCTTGAAAACCTACAAACCCATGTTTAGAGTGTTAAAATATGGATATTTAAACCACCCACTCCTAAATAGAGGGGACAAGAACTGGGCCAACACTTTCAGCACATATCAAAACCCCCACCACTAAAGGTGTGGAGGGAAGGGGACCCAATCATTGGGCCATTGAAACCAAAAAATAAATAGAGTAACCACCCAGTACTCTCCACCTATGAATAGATAAAACCAAGACTGCACCTAATTCACATTGGTGGTCCATATAGAGACATTGATTAGAAACCCACATTTGAGAAGGCATAACCATAGACATTGCGTGAGTGGTAAGTCCACCACTCTCTTTGCGAAAAAAGGAAAATCACAGTGATAAGAAACCACAATAAAAACAGAGAAACCGCCTTACCACAATAGTGAATATAGGATCTTAGTCATACTCCCCATACCTATGGAGATTTCTTGACTGCTTGAAAAGATTCACTCTGATGCCTATGGCTGGAGCCCTGATGTTTGAAGAATCTGCTACACTATATCTAGGATCTAAGGATCACAATTCCACATAAAACTCACTTTCTCAACAACAAACCTTCATCTAAATAGGAACTCATAGATATATATCACCATTCTCTCTCACTCTGAACAAGGAGCAGAATGGACAAGGAATACAGCGAAATACATCAACATCACTGAACACAACTTCTATATCCAAAAGAATTTCACAGTAGGGAAACACTTTAAATCAAGCACAAAATGTTATCTATTCCATAAAAAGAGTTGAGGCATCATCTAAATAGGTGCATTTAGTTTTTAAAAAAAATCCTTAGGCTGATAAACTGGAATTCTTTCCAATGGAGAACCATCCATGGCCATGTCACAACATCCAAAATATCCTTAGAAACCCACTGAACATTGCTCCAAAACTGAGCCACCAAGAAGACCCCATCTCAAGAAACACCAAAAGTATCACTTACACCTCATGAGGAAGCATACCAAACAAACCACACATCAAAAACATGAAAATAAAACCCACATAAACACCAACTTACAAAAAAAATAAACTTCAAAAACATTTTAAAAATAAACTAAGTTGGTGGATTTTCACATTCACTAATGGGGTTTAATCAAGTCCCACTCATATTCACATTACCATTCCACCCTAGTAACCCAACCACTATGCCATACCAAGATCCATCAACATATCTATACAAAACTATGCTTGTGAGCACTCATGGAAACACTAAAGGCTAAAATAAACATCCTCATTTTACAAGACAAAAAATTTAACACATTTAAAAAATCATGTAGCTTCCATAGGCACCCTAACCACCAAGACAAAAAACATTTTCATATTTACACACAACAAACCATTTTATCAAGAAATAAAATGAAACCCCATAGGTATCCATTGAAATCCTCTCCCATTATTCAAAACATTTTTTAGCATCTCAATAAACCACACTTTTTTAAGAACCATTTGATTTAGAACCCTTTTAATTTATTTTAAAAAAACTACCAAAACAAGAATTCCATTCAAACATCTCATTCCCATTTTCAAAAATTCAGCAAGGTCTCTTTTATTAATCTGACACCCACAAAGGCCAAAACCCTTTTTAGGAAAGCACCAACTGCTTAAAACCAATTCCCAAAACCAATTCATCAGATTCCAACAATCTTCAACAGACCAAAACATCTATTTTATTTATTTTTAGAATAATCTTAAAATAATTCATGACTTACAACCATTTTATTTCGACAAACTACAAGTTTAGATTAAAGAAATTTGATCCCGTTAAATCATTCCACTTTATCCCCTAAAATTTGTTTTACAAAACCCAACATGCTCAAAACTTTTTTATATTAAGCCTTGAAAACACACTTCCACAATTCTCACAAAAATATTTTTAAAAAAAATTCAGAATTCAAGAAATGTCTAAGAGACCCAGAAAAGGGAATTAGTATCGGTCGGTGACTTGACCATATGGTTGGAGGCCATATGTCAAACACACCACCAACACTAAGAGACCTCTTAGGACCATTCACTGGATCCAAAGGGATTTCCAGGACCTACGATCTCATAGAGTCCATTATTACAACTACCCTTATCATATCCCAATCACAAAAAAATCTCTAAGAACCAAAGAAACTAATAAAACTTGACTTTCCATAGACACCTGAGAAGCAGAATGAACAAGAGTTTGCGACGATCTTCCCGAACCTACCCCTAAAGTTCGGACAATCATACTCCATCAACCTTAACATTTCCTAAATAAAAATGGTTCTATAAAAATCAAGGTTCTCTAAGAGCTAACCTCCTATGATACCATTTTGTCACGAACCAGCCTGAGTTGACCCTAAACCGGTCACTTAGGCTACTCCGCGACAAGTCCTAAAAGGCATTCTTGATCCTCCCAGAATGATGAAAAGAACTGAGGGCATCAATATATTATACAATGGAACAATTTTTCCTAAATATAAACAATAATTAAAATAGAGGAAATAACGTACATCCTAATACACATTTATATAAAAGCTGAACCGAAATCATTTATACGAAAAAACTGAAAGTACAATTGAACGATACAACTAAACCGACCAGAACTGATGACCAAATAACTCCATGTGACCTCTTTGGTCACTATCTTACACAATGATCCCATGTCAATCAAGGTGGATGAACTCAATATGAAACCTATACAAGGGATAAAAACAGAATAAAACTATAGGCGTGAGTATTAAAACTCAGTAGGTTTGCCCGATATTTTATTCCCAATTCACTTCCAATTAAAATAAAAGAACCATAAATTTCATATTTGAAATAAAATATATAAAATTATGTTTTCCAAATAAGGTTCTATGCTATAGAAGATATCAGACAAAAGCTTGTATGTTTTATAGACAACAATGATAGAACAATTTCCAAAGATATGAAACTTCAAAATGAAAACAATTTTCAAGAGGGATGCTTTAAATAAAGTAGAATTTTAATTAAAACAAACATTGCAATTAATTTTCCAACCAAATACACCGTATGATGATGGTGAATAAAATATATCCAATGAGCACTAGTTAAAGGAACACCCCTAGGAACTAGTTCAATATGAGCCCCATGAACCTCATATCTCAGTATGAATGTAACCATAACAAAATATGTTCTCAGGCATGAGCCACTAGTAGTGAACATACCCATAACCTAGTGGCTCCAAATAATCACCATTATAGTTTTGTTAGTTTTATCAATATCAAACATGCTAATTGAAATAAGGACAAAACCACTCCGGATCACTAGCATACTAGTACACATCCGCCCACCTAGATACCCGAGTTTCCCTCTTTGTTCTCAATCAAGTTACACATGTTATCAATACAAATTTCACATGAAAATACCATTAATAAATAATAAAAACACATAACATCATAAAAACATGTTTCATATTTATTTTATATATCAATAAACCACTTATGATTTTCATGAAGTAATTTCAAGAATTGTAATGAGGTTTTGCCCATAAAATCCATTCAAAAACACACTTTTTAGACCCAACAATCACCAATACCATATCAAACCAGAGTTTCAGCCCAAACACCATTTATTAAATCAATTACATGCATCATAAAATTACCCAAATGATACAACATTAAAAATAGATGAAAACCATCTTTATAAGAAAAATGCCAAATGATCCTTTAAGCATTATTCACAAATACAATATTTATCAAAAGGAAAAATTAAACAATTCATAGATAGGTCTAAAAAACCATTTTAAGGAACAACAATTTTACTCAAACCCCTTAAAAATTCAGGTTACACATTCAAAACCCACCCATTTCTATAATGATTCTAAACATGCCTTCCATTGGAAACACATGCCAAATAACCTTAAATTACCATACAAGTTTCATTATAAAACCCAAAAACAGATTGTAACCCACATAAATAATCAAAAAAAAATTATTCACATGCTTCCAAATTTTTCATAATCCAATCCAATAATTTTATAACACCTTGAACACATAAGAGCCAACCTAGCACTTTCCCGAAAACGAGGCATGGAACATTTAATAAAACCAAATCTATTTAACATTAAAAGGGGTATAAAGCCAAATTTTCATGCCAAAAAATTATTAAAGTAGTTAACCCAGGTCATAAAAATCACAAAACATATGCAAAAAACAATATAACATTTATTTAAACAAGCATTGTGCACCTTTATACGAAACAACTCCATTTTACACAAAACAAGGCATAAATAACCATTTTGCACACCAAATAGATAATAAAAAGGTTGTACAACAAAACTAAGAATGTATAAAAGGTGAGAAAAATATTAAAAAGATGAAACTTAAATAATAAATGAATGTTCTTGGGAGAACCTACCTCAAAACCAATGTGGAATGAAAACACACACACGATAACACCTTCCAAGGGTTTATAAACCCTAAAACAATGAATACCAGAGCTAAACAATAAAAAAACCCCATAAAAACCATGGGATAACATAACCCTAAGTATTTCATGAATAGGTAGTAATAGAGAGATAAGAAATAATGGAAGCAAAAGGAGGAAGGGATAGAAAGGAGAAGGAAACTCACCTTGATAACTAGAGAACTCTTCATATTCCCTTATACCCACACCCTTAGAGGAGAGTTAATGGTCTCGAACTCAATGTAGAGGCTTTTTAGGTTTGGAAGAACTAGTTAAAGAATATTTTTTGTAAAAAGAGTAAAAAAAGAATGATTTATGAAATAAACAAGTTACCTCTTCAAATCAGGTTAATTTGAGAAACCTTGATGATGTTCGCCCTAATCCCAGATAATGATGAGTTCCAAAAAGGTAAAATGGAACATGGAGGTTATCCTATGGTTTTTTATCTACATAGAGGTTAAATGGAAGAAAAATATTAAAAAATTAATAATATATAAAGGTAAGAAATTTTTTTTAAACTAAAAATGCGTTCACAGGATGACCCAATACTTGAAAAAATAACCCAAATCCACCATGATTATAAATTCCTAAGGGGTAAAAATGGATATGGTGGTTTTATTAGGTTATGGGAGGCCAAGTGGTAAGTGTAATGGGTGAAAAATGTTGAAAAACGAAGGATTTATAAAAGAAACAAAATTTGTTTTCAAATCTGGAAATGGGCACACAGTTTGCCCCAAATCGTGAAGTAACCACCCTTTTCTCCAAAACCCCCCAAAATAGCTATAGGGAAACCATGGTAGGATGATCAGACCTATATGGAAATATAAAACTCAACATTATTCTCACCCAAACCCAGTTAAAGGATCATGATTTCCAAAAAATTGGATCAAAACCAAGACATGAAAAACTGAGTGCGACAATACATGGTATGGAATTAATAAATAAGTTAAGAAATGATTTGTCCCTTATAAGTTAATGAAAGTAAATATATCTAAACTTTTAATTAAAATGGAATCATTTATCAATCCATGGACATGGTAGGATATCTATGTGTTCATTTCTAGAAGTCAAATAAAGATAAATCATGCATATAGGTTTATGATACAAAGTATGGAACTTGCCTGGTGTGATATCAAGAGAAAGGGATTATAAAACACAATGAGAGTTTATTGGAAGTTGTTTCCATTGTAACATTAAATCGTTTCTCCATAGATAACTTGATGTGTCTCTATATTCTAATCTTTTAATTTAGTTTTTTAATATTAATTCTTTTTGATAAAGAGGTATATAGGTTCACACAATAAGTGTATCCAAAACCTCAATTAAACACCATTTTAATTTAAAAGTTTGAATTTATATTATTCCTGACTTGTTGTTTAATGATTATTTTTATATGTTTGATCATATAAATTTAATAAAAAATTATTTAAAATAATACATAATTGAGTTGAATATTAAATAAATATTTATTCTCAAAGTAATTATAAATTATGCGAATAAGTAATATTTATTTATTTCTTGTTTATTCAGAAGTTAACAAATATTTATTTATTTGATTATAATGATATTAAATAAATATTTATTAATGATATTAGTGAAGATAATATTTCTTTATTTAATTAATGAATAATAAAATGATATTTATATATTAAATAAATAGTTATTATTCAAGGTCGAATAAATACAACAGAGGATGGACAGACTGAGTTAAGGGTTCAGCAGAAATGATATATTATTATCAATTAAATAAATATTAATTTAATTATTTAAGAAATTATATTTAAATAATACTCAAGGTTAGGGTATGTTAATAAATTAATAATAATAATAATAGTAATAATCAATATGGGATTTACTTAGAATTATTAGATTTGCTAAGAGACTATATATAATAACCAATTATGTAAAGCTAGATATATAAACCTGATTATATCATTTTTTGAAAGTGATTATTTTTTTTCACAATAATAACCCTATAAAATTCCCTCCACCATAGAGAAACATTTCTTTAGAATACTCTTTAAAATGGAGAGGAACAATCATCCTTCCCTATTTTAAGGATCGATAGAATGGAATGGATTCATTCAAGTGAGGAAAGATTATTATTTCAATCAATGTAAAATGATGCAAATAGCCAGGATCATCCATGATATCACCAAATGATTCTATAGTAATGTTCCATGATTCATGGAGTATGTGTGGATATTACTAGAGGGATTATACTCTTAGATCCTTTGAAGCGATGATTGTATGAAAAGAAGAGGTCAACTGATTTGACAAAAAAAAATAAAGAATTTAGAGTTGGGATAATTATATTTATATAAATTAATTATAAATTATATTTGGAAGATTCTATAATTTTGGGTTTTTAGGTTTCTATTAATCTAGTTCTAAAGATCTATCAAACTAAATTAGAGAAAAATTATTTTTGGGGATTGGCCTGACCACTTCTACTGTACCCGTGAACCTTTACTGAGAATAATTTAAATGTTTATTAAAGGGAGGATTCCTTAGTTGTTACAAAATTTCATTAAAATAATTTCATAATGTTCCATTAAAATTACATGAATTATGATTTAAAAAGTTATATTGTATTAATGATTTATAATCAAAACAATTAATAGATAATTAAATTTACTACCTTGATGATGATTTAATTGAATTTAATTATAATTAAAAATAATTATATATGTAAAATTAATATCCAATGCTATATAAGGATCATATTAGAAACACAATAAAAATTCCTCATAAAGAACAAGCACACAATAAAAATGATCCAAACTACTCAAAATTCATAGAAGACAATAAGGATAGTGAGTAGTTTTAGTTAAAAGACATTTTAATTAGTCTATTTTTTAAATGATTGATTTTATATTTTTAAAAATACATGTTATATTATGTATATATTAATATATATATATATACACATACATACATACCTATTTTATTTTTTTAATTTTTTTATATGAGGAAAGGTTGAAACTTTGCTCTATAACTATGGAAAAATTGGTCTAAGGTTATTTAAATCACTTTATTTTTAAAAACAATTAATTACATGACATTTATAATATTTATTTGGATTAACCTCAACTTATTATTCTCATAAGGAAAGTGAATTTTTTAACTTTAACTAAATTTTCATATAACAATGTTGTTCAGTTTCTTGGTATGGAAATATGATTTTAAATAAAAATTAAATAAATTATACTCTAGAAAGTAATATATTGTATTATAAATAAAAAATTAAAATAAAATTTTTTCAATATTAAAGATGTTATATATTAATCAAAGTAAAATTTTTGAAATAAAAAAGTTCATATATTCAATTTTTGCACATATATTCCAAGATTTGACAACTTCTTCACACTTTTTTAAATAAAATATCCTTAATATGGAATTAAAACATTGAATAAAATGATAATTAGACTGATTAATCCCTCCATACCTATGATAATAAAACATTAAATTTATTAAAATTGGTTGATTAAAAAAATGAAGATGAATCTCAACACAAAATCTACACTATCATTGAATGTATTTAAATAGAAAATAAAGACTTTATGGTGTATTAAGATGAAACAAACATTAAAAAACATTTTTAATTGAATAAAAATTTATACTTAATTTAAATAATTAAATTAAAAAAATATACCTATAATTTAAAACTAGAGAAAATAACTAAAAAGTAAATCTATAACAATTGTATACATGACTAGAAAAAAATAAATTGGTTTGAGATCTAAACTATTCTACCCTATGGAACTCTTAAAACATAAAATAATTCTCTTAAATAAGAAATAATTATTTATATTTATCAATAACAATATTCTTTTTTCTGTAATCTTCTATATGGATTCAATTACTCAATATATCTATGTTACCAGACACATTAAGTTCTTTCTACTCCAAACAAATGTCCTTATTATTGAGCCATATCCACATAGTAAAAAACTCTAATTATACCCATTTGGATATATCTGTAATCTCTATAACTATTTTTATTTTTTAAAATTAATAGAATTATGAATTTGGGAAGATAATGAAAAACATCAAATCAATGAACCCACTCAAGAAAAAAGATGATCCAGATCATCAATACTAAAAAATATCATGGATCATTTCCATGCATTTTCATCTTAAAGAACATCTTATTAGAAATTGTGTCCTAGAGACCAATCCTAGGATGGTGGTTAGGTATGATGTTTTTATCTTGTATTACTTCATTAAATGAAGAAAATAATTATTCTATTATAAATATTTTGTGTTCTATTACTTTAAATACCCTAATTATGGTAAAAATCCTCCTCATGATTAAGATATATGTGTTATCTATAGCTGTGAACCATCATAGAAGTAAGGATTTTTATGTGAGATTAATGTGAATATTTCTTGTATACATTTATATATAAACATTTATCCTAAGAGTTATAGGTGGGACATGTGGAATTGGATTGAATTGACTTGAAAAACATGACATGGATGGTCCCATTAATATATTTGGTGTATATATTGTGGGATACTATTCTTGTATCCATTAACTAATTGGTTTAAGGAATTATTTCCATGAGAAATTTTATACTTAGGACTCTATCATATGAAGATTTATAATTTGATCTAAAAAAATAGTTGTTGGGATGGGTGGGGCACCACTTGAGATCCCATTGGTAATTATTTGGTACTAGGACATGTTTGAAATTATGAACCTAATATGAGTTATTCTATGAAATCACATGACCATGTCTAATACATTAGATGTGTAAATATAATTAGTTAATTCATATAGGTGAGAGATATATTAATGCTTATTTATGCGAGGATTTAGATAATCCTTTTCTCATACTCATACTTGATGACATGGATAATAGGAACTTGATATAGTATACATATGAGTGACAAGATCACTATGATCCTTTTATTAGGTATATTATAATTATGAATTGTATTCATAATTTATAGTAATGATATAAAAGGTTAAAATGATGCATAATTTTTTTGATGATGCAATTTATTATCTAATTTTATTGAATATTTAATGGTCATTATTTGGATTAAAATAATTAATCAAAATTAAATAATATGTTTTAAAAATTATTATTATATAAAATATAACATATATTTACATATATATGTATATGAGATATATGAGATATATTTATATATTAAATCCTTTTGTTATATATATATATATATATTTATATATATACTTGTAAGGGAATAGTATTGTCTCAGAAAAACATGGTAGAAAAAACTATAAGATGGGAGATATAAACATACCAATTAAGAATACCATAAACATAAAACATGGAGTATAAAATAATTATTCAAATAATATTGAAAGGGATATTATAAAAATACATACTTTTAATCCAAAGTGTAAGGAGTATTCATACGCCTGATTGATGGTATGATACTCCCAAACCTGGAATACCCTTAATTATAAACTAGTTGAAAGTTATTATTTCATTTCTTCTATAGAATCCCTCAATCAACTATATTAGATGCATCAAGCTGAATCCCTGAGCTTTGTATACTATAACCCTGTTAGAAGGGAAATCTATATTTCTATACCCAAAATCCCTCAATAACGATGACATAAAATAGGTAGATTCCAAATCACCAACCCAATAAATCTTAAAAATTTTAACAAGCACAATTAAAAAAAATTAGACTTTTAAAAATTTATAATGAAAAAAATCATTAACATATACTATAATCTAAGCCCTCTAAAGAAAATACAATGAGAAAAATTATTAGTAATAATATATTGTAGGCATAAAAATTATTTTTAGTGTTCTTGTATATAATTAACTATAAACCTATATAACTAGGCTTTAATATATATATGTCTAGATAAAAAAAATCAATGGTATAATTTTGAAAACATAGGGTTCATTTATAAAAATATATTAATATTCTTTACCATATTCCAATGGACTCAACACACATCATCATCTTATAATGATGTGAATGTAGAACTGCTACAATTCTTTACCATTTGGTAAATGTAATACGATACAAATGATCAATTCTCTTGGAATTCACAATTTTCAAAGCAAACATAAAAGATATAGAATTAAAGTTACTATAATTTCATCCAAAAAAAAAACAAACAAAAACATAAAGTAAAATAAAATTCATTCAAAGTTTATTATGATTTTCAAAAGAAATAATTCAAAGGAGTGATGGAATCGAAAATCGGACACATTTTTAAAAACATAAAACACATATAAAATATGATAAATTTGACTAGAATCTTAAAGAAATACATATTGATAATTCTTGTAAGTTAGAATATGATTAATTTCACACTTCAACATACAAAAGAAACTCATTTTTCCAAATCAATGTAAATCTTCCAAATTGTTAATAAATAAATTATTAAAAAATTAAGTTTACCCCTTTTTGAAATAAATAAATTATATAATTTTTCTCAAAATTATCACCTTATGTAATTTAGAAAAAACAAGGAAAAATAACTAGAGTAAAAGAAGTAAATTTGGATAAGAAAGAAAAACCACTTTGAGAGTCAACATTTAGTTTGAGTATCTTATCCCCTTAATATTTTTCAAGGTGTCATAATATAAAAAAAACCCCTTCCTTTCTATTTTCAGTGGATAAAATTACACACATTTAAAACATACATAACATTAATAAAAAATTTATAAAATAAAACTAAAAAAATTCATCCTCAAAATAGTCATAATAAATCTTTAATAAATGATTATTACCAAATAAAATCATTGAAAAAAAATTATCATCAAATAATAAAGTCATTTGAAATTATAAATTGAATTATTCTTTAGAGTTTTCAATCATATGTTTCAAATTATTAATATTATTCTCTTGATTCGTAATATTCTTATCCTGATCCTCTATTATCCATTCCCAAGATTCAATTATTTAATTCTGAAATAAAACCAACCATTTTAATTCCATAATATATTTACAATGTTGTTCAAGATCTTCACCTTTCTCCTTGGTAACTTATTCAAAATATTTCGACCCCCTAAAAAAAGTCAAATTTCTCATGGATGAAAAAATTATGATAATCAATGAACTTAATTTCATTTCCTTGATATTAAAAATATTTTCCAAAATAATTCATCTTATAGTAGTGAGAATCATAATATTCAATAAAACCCCTTAAACTTAATTTAACTTTAACTACTAAATAAATCATCATATTATTACATTTTAATGTAGGAAAATTAATTATCCAAATTTGTATCATGTTCACCTTGGAATTAAACTCTAGTAATACTTCCATTAGACTATCAAAATTTAACATTTAGTTAGTTTGAAATTCAATATTCTAATCAATTATTTTTAATCTCATACTGGATTGGGATTTTTATAAACTATTAGATCATTCTTATTTAACATAATGATTCTCTTTTCAATATTCTAGAATTTTTTATTTCACTAGAGTAACATAAAAAATATTGATTGGTTGATGAAATGTTAAACATAAACTACATTAAAATCATTTATTTATTCTAGTGAACTCCTTTTATTCCTTGTAACACTAATGGAATAGGATGATCTTAACTTTGAATAACCTTACAAAAAATTTTCATCCTTTTATGAAGTCATTAATAAGGAATAAATCATAGTATTAGATGAATAAACTAAAAATTAATTTAGTGAAGACTATTTTTAAGAATTTTTTCTCAACTTCCTTCATTTTCTTATCATCTCCATTGGTATTAACTTTTATATAGAAAACTTATAGTGGAATAACTAACTAAAATTATTTTAATAGATTAGTAACCTAAACACAAGCTTAAAATTCACCTATTTTACATCACGGGGAGTAAAGTGATAATGATTTATAAATTTCTTCAATCACATTTTCTTTCCCATATATAGTGAAATAAAGTTTCTTCTTGATTGACGTCTCTTAGAGGATCATTTCCCTGAAAAAAAATCTTGGTAATATGACCTTAGAATCCTAAGATTTATTTAATTTTAAATAATCCATATTCTTATTCTATTCAATATGTGGCTTTTAATTAACTCCTTTAAAGGGTTTCTCTTTAACCTTATCAAACATAAAATATGGTTTTCTATAGGCCATTTCGTCCTTCTTCATCTAATTTTTTTCTCCTTCAATGATCTACTATATATACCATATATCCTTGGAAAGTTATCATGTGATCTAACCCTTATATTATTTTGTTTCCATATTTATAACTTCACTTTATCCACTCTTCTTCCTCTTTTGTGAATGTGAATTCATAGCAGATGATAGTTTCAATGCTTTCTCTTTTTAGAGACTTTTTCTCCATGGATTTTAATACTTAAGTTGAAATGATGTTTAATGATTTCCCAACAAACATATTCCCATAATGATCATAAACTAGTCTCATCCATGAGATGGTATCAACATTAATTGGATTTTTATCAACTCTTTCACTATGTTATATATTTTTAAATCCTTAAATTTTCAAAATATTAATAAGTATTTTATTAAGAAACCCAGAGTATAATAAAATATTTAATTTTACTATTTTGGTGCATATAGCCTCAATTTAAATACAAATAAACTTTACCATGTTAAACTTCCAAATATTTCATAAAAATCCAAAATATAAAAAACTTGAATATTAAAAGTATACTTTTCTTTATTTATTGGAAGTATAAATGATTGAACCCATTGGAATTAAATTATTACTTCTGATAAAAGAAGCTTCATTTCATGAACCCTCTACTTCACAATGAAAATAAATTATTCTACATAATTAATAATGAATGATCCTTATACTTCTAATAATTTAGAAGAAATAAAAATTGATTCACCTTCTAGTGGTAAATTTATTAACATAATAAAATTTTTAAAGATAAATTGAACTGATGCTAAAAAATAGTGAATGTAAGTTTCTTCTCACCATCAATTTTAGAAAAAATTGTATTTCCAAAGAACCGAAGGATTATTTGATGGTAAAAAATCATACTATTTTTTGGTAGTAAGAATAAATCCTAACCTTGAAATATGATCCAGTATTTTATAAAGGATTCACACTTATAATACCGATAATAATCAAGAATCCTTTCTCTGATGATTTCCCTTAAAGTAATTTCTCAGGATGATGGAATTAACTAAATGAAAATAAAACTGAAAATAAAAAATTTTGAAATAACAATTTGAATTGAATATGTACAACTAACTATGAGTCTAATAGCCTTTATATGTGATTATTAAGTAAATTTAGATCATTCCTTGATCAAATAGTCTAATTTATTACCCATAAAAATATGCAACATATTAAAATCTTAAATAAATTAAATTTTGATTTCAAAAAAACCAATGGATACCTTCCAATGAATTAAAAAAATGATAAAACATTACATATAAAAATCCCAAAATATTCATAAAAAGTATATTGAAATGATTATAAAATTATTACAAAGTAAGAAAATGAGAAAAAACTTTTCGTAAGTTATATTTTGTAAACAAATTTTAATCTTCATCTATAAAATATTGTTATAAAATGTTAAAAATATCATCTAAAACTTTTATTCAACTTAAAGAATAAATTTTGAATGAAAATTTAGATAAAAAAAATAAAAACCCCCATATTAAAAAGAGTTAATTCAAAGTAAAAAGGAGAAATATCTATAAATTTAAAACCTACAAAAATACAAAAAAAATTATAAAAGATGTAACTTCTAAAAAAATTAAAAAACATGTTACTAGGAACCCAATATATAAATTATACTATCGATATGTAACATATCCATGTTTTTGAAAATTATGTTTGAGGAATCATAACATATTTTGGTCCAATACTATTAACAAAAAGTAAAATTTGAAACTAAATTTATCCTACTATTTGATATTTATATGACACAAGTTCTTTATAGATAAAGGCTCAATTATGTCGAAAAGATTCAAATTTATTTAGATAACATGGTTTCCTCCACTTTCCATCCCTTTAAAAATTTCAACATAAGGGAGAAATACTGGGGAAACAATAATTTTCTTATAACAACCAATTTTTATAGATTTACTTCTCAATATAGAAGTTGTTATTTTTAGTATTAAATTTTCACACATTTTCTCAAAATAAGTTCCTATAATAGTGAAATTAATAATATGTTTCTTCCATATTTCCACCTCTAAATTCAATTTAATATTCTCACTCTTATGTTATGATTATTTCTTAAACTTTAATTCATTAAATTCTATTTTAGAATCATTCAACTCACTGATGAGTTTATTCTTGTCCCTTTCACTTCAAAAAATATTGAATATTTATTATTCAAAATGTATATATATTTCCACTTCTATTCATAAGTTAACTTTTTAGCACGAATTTCCAACTTAAAAAACTCTTACATAATCTTAGCATTCTCATTTATCACCTTAACTAACTTTTCCTCAAAATTAGAAATTTTTTTCTTTCCAATGGAAAATTCACTTTTAATTTTAGAATATTTATTATACCTCTTTTTATATATATATATATATTCACATTATTTAATATATAATTTCATTTAATCATAATTTTTTGTAACTTTTTCATCATTATCTAATTCTAATTTATTATGTGATGACAAATAAAATTCCGGTTTCAATGATAATTCCGATAATTTTTCAATTTTTATCTTCTCCATGAAATAATTTTCATTCAAAAATTCATATTTTAAAACATATGTATAAAATACATTAATTTTCTTATTATTCTCACTATCATCATATGAACTATCAGAAGTAGTGTCTCCACCACTAGTAATCGAAGTATATAATGGGTTTATGCTATTATTATATTTTATTTTGGAATAATTCTTAAAATATTTTCTTTCTATTCTATTAAACTTCGAAAATCTAGTCCTATACGTCCAAGATTCTTACATTAAAAATAGTTATTTTTTGATGAATATTTCCTTCCATATTTATCTTAATTACTTATTCTATCATTCTTGAAAACTCTCTATAAAGATTTATTTTTGAATAATATCCAATCCATATTCAAAATTTCATACATAGACTCTAATTCACTATTATAGGAATATTTTCTTGAACGTTTTATAGATAAAATAGTTTTAGAAATAGTTCTTATGGAATTTAAAGAACTATAATTTATTAAAAATAGAACCCCAATTTTTTTATTTTACTTTACAGTATATTTTTAAGCTAATATTATATTTCATATGTGTTTTGATTAAATAATCCAGACTTAGCTCGGTGATATGATTAGTATCATCAATAGTTGTTCTATTAAATTCCCATTATTTAGAAAAAAATATTAATAATTTTCTCAAAAACCTCATTATATATAATTTCCTTATCTCTAAGATAATTTAAACTTTTAAAAATCATAATAAAATTCTGGTGAATATATGAAAAAATTTATACATAAAAAAGAAAATATTTGGTAATTATCATGAAGAATAACACTTCTAGTTTCAATAATATTGGAAGTTATGAAGTTTGTAACTTTAATTTTCTTTCCAAATACCACATATTTTTATTCAACATGAATCTTATCTAAAAATATTATAATTAACTGAACATAATATGGTATTACTCACATGAAAATTAAACCAAATATCATTTATTTCTTATCAAGTAAAATAAGTAACCACTTTTTTTGGAATCTTATAAATTATGGTAAGCATAATTTTTTTTCAACATTAATATTAATAAAAATGTTTCCCATCCAATATCTCCATTACTTATATTCATTTACATAACAAATATTTGGCATTGATTGACATTATTAAAAATTTAACTATGAATAAAACTTGGTAGAAAAAATAAAAAAAATTTCTCTACTACATAGTTAGTATAAGTAAACTGGGATATTTATAGTAAACAAATAGAAATATAAAAATAATATTAGATTTAATCATGAATATAGAGACCTAATTTGATACCAAATATTGGTTTCAGAAAAAAAATGAATGAATCTTAGAAACATGTAGATGTTGTATTTGATACAAGATGTTTCCCTGAAAAACATGCCAGAAAAATCTACAAGAGGGGGTGAATGATAGAAAAAACCAAGATAAATTTTCTCTCCCACTCCTATATTCAATTTATCAAAAGATATAAATTTCTGATAAACTCATGAATTATAGTAAAGTAAACACAAAAAAAGTATAAAAATATATAAATTAAGCACAATGTAAAAACAAAACATGTAGTACCAAATAAAAAATTAGATAGTACTAAAAATAATAATATTAAAAAACAAAAATTTTAATAAAATGTTTAAGGAGGATTAATAAACCAGATCCATAGTATCCAACTCCCAACCTAAATGTCCCTTGACTCTAAACCCATCAAAAGGAATCATGTATTCCATTATTAAAAATCCCTTCATCAACTAGATCAGATGAAGTAAGCTCAATCTATGAGATTCTTCAATTGTAATATAGTAACCCAATACTTTTACACATATTATTACATTATTTTTATAAAAAAAATCTAATAAACACAACCCAAATATCATGATACTTAGTTTCATTAGAAGACTAGGTTCATATCACTTAAAAAAGAAACTAAAGCACAAAATTTATATTTTATTCTAAAAAAAGAGATTGTAAATCCATTTTTAGATCGTAAAACCACATAATATGACATGAGGAATACAAAAAAGAAAGGTGCAACATTTAAAGACCAGTAATGGAATAAACATGGTAATGAAGTATAGAATATAAGTTAGAAAGAATAACATAATATCATAAACGTTAGGTCTCAGGGATAAGAACATGGGATGATAACTAAAGAAGATAGAATCATAAGATAATGGAAAGTTAATAAAGTGGCATAAATATAACACATGACATAATCATAAGTCAATTTTAACTACCAAGTCAACATTACATGGTGGTATGAGTCCCGTCGTGGACTAGGTTTACTTCATAATCCCATAAATAATGTCTCATAAGACAAAAACATTTCTTAATGAATTAGATCTCCAATGGGCACACCCATCATAACACGTACATTATCATGTGTTCCATAAAATGAATAAAATCATAAGGTATAAACATAATAATCACCCATGGAAAGAAATGGGTTGAAAAATCTTTCCTCGTATCACAATAAAAGGATATTTCATTACAATTAAAAA
Source organism: Viscum album (assembly GCA_963277665.1). Taxonomy (NCBI): domain Eukaryota; kingdom Viridiplantae; phylum Streptophyta; class Magnoliopsida; order Santalales; family Viscaceae; genus Viscum; species Viscum album. Next base: position 1,388,854,765 of record OY728151.1, on the reverse strand, counting down.
GAGAATAAGGAATTCAATATTTTAGACATTCATATGTGAGTAAATAAGAATATTTCTCAAAATTTGGTGTTCATTTGGATAAAACATCAAGAGAAATAGTGGATATTTGGTTATATAAATGAACATTCAAAATGGTGTTTTAAGGAATCAGTTAATGAATTTCAGAGAAAGAATAATAATGAAATTTTATTTGAAAACATGAGGTAAAAAAGAATGGTTATAACTATAATATTACTTTATTTAATAAAATCATGAATGAAAATAAATAATTTAAATTATCATTACAATAAAGTATCAAGGATTAGAAAATCTCCCCTTAATTGATTTTGAGTTTTAAAAAGGCATTTGATAAATTAAATTAAGTTATGTATTTCCCCATAAAATGAAGGGATAATAAGCTAGGTATATAGGTAAAAAATTTATATACATAATTTAGAAACATGAAATAACATCAAAAAGATATATAAAGTAAGTTAGAGAGAGAAAGGCCATAACTTAAAGAAAAAGAGTGGTTCAGATAGGTCCCTTACCTCATGTTCCAGAATCATTCCACATTTACTCCTAATGTCCCAAATAATAAAATCAAATTCATTAATTACTGAATTCAGAACCTTTTATATCTGTTTTTTATTTATTAATATTTTATTATGTTCCTTTATAACCTTTTAAATGTTATATAATGTTCAATTTTTCTTTTTTAATGGTTTTAGTTTCATGGTTCCATGGCCTAATCAATTTTGTCCAATTATGAAAGTTCTTGTAAAATGGGAATACAAATACAGAAGTGAAATGAAATGATATCAATTTCCTTCAAAAAAAATTAATGTTCCTAAATATTCTTTTTGTGTTCTGACATAGGTACACTTCACTTAGTGAAAACATTTACATTATGCGGTTAGTTCATTTTGGTGGGTTTACCAACCATCATGAACTAGTTTTGTTTTATTTAATATTATGTCTATATAATAGTTAAATAAAATGGAATAAATTATAATATTTTTAATATTTTATTATTTGACCATAATAGTATTTTTATGACCATCCTTGAAGGTGATAATAGATAATGAAAACTCATCACCCATGGAGGCGGTAAACCGACATAATATAGAAAATGGTTTTATTTTTAGAATAAGAGGAGAGGAGAAGAGGATGAATGATATATATTTCATTAAAAATATTATATATAAATATATGATACTAGAGTTATTATTCCTTATTGTATGAGGGAGTTGAGGAGAAGGTAAAAGAATAAAAGAATTTAAAAAAGGTAGTATGAGAATATTACCTCTTGAATGAATTCTCCTTTAAAAACATCTTAAGGAACTCAAAATTGTTATTTTTGTGAGTCTAGGATCAGTAGTAAGTGGGGAGAGTATTTATAATATATTTGGGAATAAATTTGGGAAGCTCAATGGCTTATAATTTGTGAGGATAAGGGAGGGGGTATTTATATGGGGAGGAGAGGGGAGTTTTTTGAATTTTATATTCATCAGTTTATTATTTTGGATCAATACTAACAATAGTATTGAATATTTTGAATATATATAGTAAATTGTAAAATTTGGTTATAAATAATGTGTTATTAAATCAAACATAGATAAATAATTTGTGTATTTATCTTATAACGTCATATACCATATTTTACCGTATCTCACTATTCACAAAAATTCAACCATTTTAGAAAAATAGAAAAAAACAACCGCAACCAGTCATCAATGTGAAAATTAAAAAATAATTTTTTTTAATGAAAATATTTAAATATGATAAATTTAATTTTTAAATAAAATCTATATTTAATTGAAAAATACCAATTTTAATATTATGATCAATTTTCTAACCATTTGAAAAATTAATTAATGTATGAAAAAAGTTTATTATAATTATAATATAACATAATATTAATTTACAAACTCATTTTATGAAAATAAAATTTATTTTCAATTATTACATTTTTTATAAAAATTAAAATAAAGAATATATGTTTTATAAAATTATGAAAACTTATTTTATTGTTTTTAAAACATTTTTTACTTGTATCATGATATAAATATGCCATATTTTCATTTTATAATATACCAAAATATTTTTTTAAAATTACAGTGGTTTAGTTACAATTCAAACAACTATATTACTATTCCTAATGGTCATATTACTATTCCAATGGTTAGGTTAGTAATCCAACAGTCAGATTTGTTAACGGTTATATTAGTTTCTATATCTGATAAATAAGTCATATTTCATTCATTATTCTTTCACTTATATATTCTCTCCAAGTTATATATATATATATATTCATTTTAAAAATCCATATTAAATTAATAATATTCTACTTCATCTCTAAAGCGTTGTTTGCAAGTAAAATTATTATCGGGGATCGATTAGGTCCAAATTTTCTTATTATTGTTATATAATTTTATTTTTTTCCCATTTTAATAATTTCAATTATAATGACCAATTCTATTCTCAAAATAAATTCTCAAATTAATATAATATTTTTTTTGGTTTCATCATGCATTTCATGTAATTTATAACACATTAATAAATATGCCATAATTATTAGAAGAAAAATTCCACTGATAAAATTATGGATCATTGCATTCTTACCCCTTAAGAAAGTTCACCCTTTAAATTTTATTTTAAATACTAAGGTGAAAATAGGTGATATTTATCTTACTCAATTTCTTCCTCTAGTTCCCATGTCTCCTCATCATACTTATGGTTTTTCCAAAGTTCTTTGACTAGGTAAGTTGTCTTGTTGTGTAGAACTTTATATCTATGGTCCAAGATCTTAAGAAAATACTCTGAATAAGAGAGATAATTTTCTAACTACACCCTCTAAGAATTCAATAAATGTGGGGGATATAGTTTTAATTTATCAAGAGGGATATTTAGAATACATCATCTACTTAATATTGGGTTGGGTGGAGTGCACATTGATAAGCCACGACTTTGATGCGATAAATAATTTTAAAGTGGACGATGTACATGGGACTTAGCTTTCCCTTCTTCCAAAAATATCACGAATATATTCCACAGAGATATGTTGACGAACACTTTATCACCAAACTCAACCTCTAAGTCTGATAAATGATTTCCAGTATACCTCTTCTTTCAACTTTGAGTAGCCCAGATGTGTTTTTGAATGCTCTTGACCTTTTCTATAATTTTTTAACTATTTCAGGACCCATTATCTTGAATTATCCAAATTCATATCAACATATAGGTGTTATAAATTTATTCCCATAAATGGATTTATATAGAGACATTTATATACTTGAGTAGAAATTATTGTTGTAAGAGAACACAACCATATGAAGTTATTGATCCCATCCTCCTTTGAATTCCATCGAGCATTCTCCCAACACATCCTCAAGTGTCTAGATAGTTTGATCATATTGGCCATCCGTTTAAGGGAGATAATCTATATTTAAGTTAAACACAGTGTTTAGATAATGTTGAATATTTTCTTATAACTTAGAGGTAAATCTTTGATCTCAATCAGATATAATTAATAGTGGTGTTCCATGAAACTACACCACTTCTTGGATGTATATCCTAAAAATTTTAATTGAGTGAGAAGTCATATTAAATTAAAATCAAATGAGAAGTATTTTTAAGATTGTACACCAAAACCTATATAGAATTATTTTCTTTATATGTCTTCAGAAGACATGAGAAAAAATCTATAGTGATGTTTTCCCATTTCCATGTAGGTATGAGTAATGGTTGCATAATTATCTCAGAATCTTCCATTTCACACTTCACTTGTTGACAAAATAGTAATTTTGATGTATATTCTACAATCTTCTTCTTTATATTGTCCCACCAATAGTGCTCGAGGAGATCTCAATAAATCTTCATGCTCCCTGGGTGGATGGAGAAGACCAAGATATGTGCATCAATCAACAAATCCTTCTTTATTTCAAGATAATATTGTACATATAGTTTTTTACCAAATCATATAACTCATTCTTCATCAATTTGTAACCCTGATGATTTCCATTTTCTTATAGCTTCTACCTTATTTTGTATTTCCATATAATCTCTTTGAGAATCCTTTATCTTCTCCAGAAGGTATAGTTGAGAAATATTTTGATAAAGGAATAATGAAATTACTTCCTTTAGGATCCCCATATCCATCCTTTTCAAGTCTTATAAGATTAGATCATTCCCAATTATCATCATTGATAGGGTTGGAAGATCCTTTCTACTTAGAGAATCTTCCACTTTATTTTATTTCCCATGATGGTTGTGGATTAATAAGTAATAGTCCTTGATCATCCCTAACAATATTCACTAGAAACTTTTAATCTCATTATGCGTGAATATAAATTTTAGGATCTTATGATGCATATATATCTCACACTTCTCCCCTAGAGATAATGCCACCATAATTTCAATGTGAAGACCACTGAATCCAATTCCAGATCATGTGTTGGATAGATTTTATCATGAAATTTAAATTTACTTGAGGATTATGATATCACTTTTTAATTTTCATCATTACATAGCCAAAGACCTTGTTTTAAGTATCACTATATACCATTAAAATTTCCCCACTTAAGGGCGGCATGAGGACTAGTGTAGTGAGAAGCCTCTTTTTCAATTCCTTGAAGCTCTCTTCGCATTCATCATTCTTGAAAAAATTTAGTCTATTTTGGGTTAGCTTGGTTTATGGGTTTTACAGTAATGAGAAGTTTCTAAAATATTTAATTAATACTCAGATAGTATAAGGAAATTATGCATCTATATTTTAAATTTTGGTATGATCCACTTCTCAATTACCTTTATCTTATAAGGGTCCATTAATATCCATTTTTTGGTGATAACATGGCCCAAGAATGATACTTCCTTCATTTAAAACACACATTTACTGTACTTTTCATATAGCTCCCCCTTTTGTAAATTCTTTATCCCCATATTCAAAAGATCCCCATGCTACTCCTTACTCTTAGAGGATGGAAGAATATCATCTATAAATACTACCAAACATTTTTCATGGTAATATATATAAACTAAATTCATTAATTCCATAATTTTTTAGAGAATAATTGAGTTTTATGGGTATCACTATGAACTCATAGTGCCAACATATTTCTTCAAATTTAGTATGAGTAATATCATCGTTCTTCACATTTATTCGGTGATATCCCAATAAAAATTCCACCTTATAAAAATATTGAGCCCTATGTAGTTTATTAAAAAATTCATCTATCAGTTGAAGGGGATAATTATTCTTTATCATGATTTTTCCGAGATAATGATAATAAATGTATATGCACATTGACTAATCCTTCTTCATGATGAAGAGGACCGACACACCCCATGGAAAAGCACTCAGAAATATAAAAACCTTGCCTAGATTCTCTTATAAGTTATTATTCAATTATTCCAACACAATGGATCCTATTTTTATGGAGTCTTGGATATAGGTAATGGTCCAGGTATACTTTCAATTTAGAACTCAGTCTATTATTTAGGAGGGATACGAAAAAAATTATTCAAGGAATACATTAATATAACCCCTCACAATGGGAATGTCTTCAAGCATGATTCTCTCCTTTGTCTCAAACATTTTGGCTATTTATTCTTTCTTATAAGGAAATAATATAAACACTTTAGATGAATATTTTAAAGTAGACTCATCCTCCTCATAACACTTATATAGAATCTGAGGATGACTTAGGAAATTTAGAGTGATATCCCTATCCTTATAGTTGATATTTAAGTTATATAAGTACAACCAATCCATTCCCAGTATAATATCAAATTACACTAAAGAAATAATGGAAATATTTTTTGATATATTTAGTCCACAAAAATTTTATGGGGAGGAGTTATATACTTTAGATGCAAAAACTATTCCATATTATGTTATCATATATCACTCAATCCCCATATTTTTAGGTAGTGTTTGAATAGTTTTACTAAAATTTAAATATATGAAAGAATTTATAGAACTATAATGAACAAGTACATTCTCTATTCTTTATTGAATCACCCGTATACATATCACCACATCATTGTCGGTATCAACCTTAGTAGTAGTGATAACATATGCCCTTTGTTTCTCTCTATACCTTTTAGGTTGTTGTCATTGATTGTATTCAAAAACCCTTGTCTCAAGGAATTGAATTTTATAATTACCATGTTCTTTATAGTTAAAACACTAAAATATAGGTTGAGTGATGATCTAAACCTTATCTTCTTCCATCTCATTAGCACTCTTGTTCATCCCCATTAAACATTCATTATCCGAATTCCCCTCCTTTCCATATTTGAAACATCTTCTAGTTCCCTTAGGATAGTTTTTAGGATGCTTTTTCCAATTTTTTTGACACATGTTATGTTGTAATTTCTTTCCTCCATGGGATTTATCCACATATCCTCCCGAAGAAATATCTATTTACACTATTTATCTCTAGAACCATGAGACCACTAAGAGTCTCTAATATCCATCTAAACTTTAATGGAATAAAATGAAATATTTTCATAGGTATAAAAGCCTCAAATTACCAAATAATTTTATATACTTCCTGTTAATACACTAATTAAATGGTCAACCTTACTTTCATAGTTAATGAAAAAGATGGAGCCATACTATGCATTCCATGTGAATTTTTCCTTATACGACCCAATTGACTCATCTTTATTTTTCTTCAGTATAAGGAACACCATCTAAATTTAAGTTGGATAGTTTGTGGAAAATATTTTCTTAAATAATTCCAATCCCATGGAATCAATTTCCTCTATAGACTTTATATTCTTGATCAGTTTCCACCGCTGACTAGATTCCCCCTCCATGTGATAAATGACAAACATGACATTCTCTTTTTCTGAGCATAATATCATAGAGAATATATTTTTAATAGAGTTAATATATATATTTTTTGTGAACAGGGGATAATATGTTCCACTAAAGATAGGAGGACATTTTCATATAAAGAACTTGACCAAAACTTTCTATTTCTTAAGAGAATGAAGGATTTTTACAAAATTCAGGTTATTAATCTGAACATGAGTAAAATGAGATAGTAACTACATGAAGTTATTAGAGCCTGATTCCATAAGTTTATTCATCTCATTAGGTTAATCATCACATTTCCCATCACATTGGTTGTTAGAATAGTTCCTATTTTTCCCACCAATAACTAAAAAAAGTAAAGAGGATACCTACACTAAAAATTATGTAAAAAGTGAAACTATGAACATAGAAGGAATAAATTATAAATAAAATTTAAATCCTAACTTATTAGTCTCTAGGTTTGGATCTATATTATCCATGGTAATTTCCCTATTATTTTTTCTAAAAAAAATATCTATTAAATTCCTTCATAATGGATTATACAGATTTTTTGAATTTTTCGATGCATATCCCCTTAGAGTGTCAAACCAAATGTTTAGAAATGAATCCTTATCACGACCAAATTGAATATTGATTTAATACCCACTCCACACTTTTAGGGTTGTTACCACTCTGTAAAACATTTACAGAACCACAACTACATGTAGTATCTAGAAAGGGATGTAACTTCTTGAAAACAACTCACTCTATAATTCACCAAGATTTTAAGAAATTATCCTAAACTTTGAATTATACTTTTTTTTCATTATAAATTATTCTAGTCTTAATCCCCAAAAACAACTATACCTTTATCTGATACCAACTATATTAATTCAACACTTTTACACATATTATCACATGTTTTTATCATAAACATCCAATAAAAATAACCGAAAGACCGTAAGGAATAGTTTATTTGGAATACTACGTTCATAATACATAAAAAAGAAACTAAAAAACAAAATACATATTGTATTCTCCATAATTATCATCTAAATTCCTTTTAACTCCTAAAAATACAAAGGATAACCTGGGGAATACATAAAATAAAAGGGTGAGCTATATATCCCAATATGTGAATAAACATGGAAATAAAGAACAACATATGAGTCAAAAGGAAGAAAATTATATCATGAAAGACAAGTATCATGGATAATAATATGGGATTATAACATAAATAACATGAAATTATAAGATAATATCAATATAGGAAATTTGAGGTAACGTAAAACATGATATAAGTATAAGTCAAGGCTAACTGTCAAGACAACATTACATGATGGACATAGTCCCATCATAGATTAGTTTTAACACCTAATCCCTTACAAAACTTCTCATAAGAAAATAAATTACCAAATTAATTGGTGTACTATCTAGATTCTCCCATCATAACATGTACATGCTTATGTGTTCCATAAAATGAAATCAATCATAAAACATAAACAGAAGAAATACCCATAGAAATAAATGGATTTCATAATCTTGCCTCATATCATAATAAAAGGATATATTATAATAATCCCAAATAAAAGGACTTAAATATTTTGGATGTTCATAAATGAGTAAAAAATCATAGGTCCCAAAATATTGTGTTCATTGGAAAAAAAAATTATGAGAAAGGGTGGAGATTTTTTTATATAAATTTACTTTCAAAAGGGTGTTTTAAGTAATCAGTTAAATACTTTTAGAGAAATGATAAGAGTGAAATTTTCTTTGAAAACTAGGGGTAAAAAAGATTGGTTATAACTAAAACATTCCTTTATACATTTAAATCATTAATGATAATAAATACATCAAATGAGTGTTACATAAATGTATTAAGACATAGAAAAGTTCCCCTTAACCAAGCTTGATTTTAATGAAGGAATTTGATAAATAAACTTAAGGCACATGTTAACTCATAAAAGTAAGAGAGAAAAATAAAGGTGTATATGTAAGAGACATATACATAGAATTCAGAAGTATAACATAACATAAAAGAGAAATAGAAAGCAAGTCAGGGAGAGAAAGATTCTATCCCAAAGAAAAAGGGTGGTTTAGATAGATCCCTTACATTATGTTTCAAAATTTTTCTACACTTTTATAATTTTATTATGTTCATTTATAACCATTTTAATGATATATAATGTTTAAATTCACTTTTATGGGGGTGTTCGTTTCATGGTTCCATGGTCAGATAACTTCTGTATAATTATTTAAGTTCTTGTAAAATTTGAATAAAAATATATAAGTAAAAATAAATGATATTTATGTCCTTAAATAAATTTTATTGGCCCAAATATTCTTTTTGTTCCAATATATGGATGACCCACTTAGTAAAAATATTAACATTATGAAGTTAATTCATTTAGGAGGTTTTACAACCATCATGAACTAGTTTCATTTAAATTAATATTATGTCTATATATATTCATCAAAGACCATACAATAATTCATAATATAATCATTATCACCTTATTTAACCATTATAATATTTTTATGACCATCTATGAAGGTGGTAATGGAAAATAAAAACTCATCGTCCATGAAGGTGGTGAACCAACATAATGTGGACAATGGTTTGATTTTTAGAATAAGGGGAGAAGATAAAAGGATGGATGGTATATATTCCATAATCACTAAAAAATTATAGTATATATATGTTAATGGAGTTGTTATTATATGTTGTATGAGGGGTGTTAGTAGAAGTTAAAAGAATAAAAAACATAAAATATGTAGTTTGATAATATTACTTCTTGAATGTCACCTCCTTGAAAAACTCCTCAAGGAATATGGAATTTGTGTTTTAATGTTAACAAAATAACTAGGACATGGGGGATAGGATTGGGAAGATATTTGTTAATAAATTTTGAAATATACAAGGCTTATAAGAGTTGAGGGGATGGTTAGGTGAGGGTTGTATTTATAAGGGAAGGAGAGGGTTTTTTTTGAATATTATATTCATTAGTTTATTTTTTTGGATGAATAATATCAATAGTAATGAATATTGTGACTATATACAGTAAAGTGTTCATGTTAGTTTGAAATAATGGCTTATTGACAACTATTTAGGTTTATTTTATGTACTACTTGGAGACCTCAAATACTTAGGTTGAATTTATAGATGTTCACATTAAACACATCAATGGTTTAATTATGAAAACTTTAGGTTCAGTTGAACCAATATTGGAATCTTCTTCAACATCTTTTGATGGACTCAACACAACTCCTCAAATTATTATGAAGTCAATCCATCACCGATATATTTCTTTAATATATGGTAAATGTAATTTTCTATAATTACCCAATTCTCTATAAATTTACACTTTTTATCTCAATATTAAAATATTTGGAATTTATGTTACCATTATTTCATTATTTAAGATCCAAAAACTAAAAAAATTCAAATTAATTCAAATTCATAAAAAGAGTATTGTGATTTTCAAACTGAAAGATTCTAAAGATTCATGGACTCAAAAAATACTACAAATCCCATTTTATTTCTATTTATATTTATGATATATATTTAAATTAATACAAAGTATTTCAATTAAAAATGTACTATTGATATTTATTCAACTGAGTAAACATTATATGGATAAAAAGTATTTTCTTAAATTAATATACTTCATTAATAGTATTGACTATTGAACTTAAATATAATAATTGATATGGACTAAATATATAACATAGAGAGCCTATAAAATGATTGAAAATGGGATCATTTTGATGTGTGAAATTCATTTTTCTAGGAGGAGGAAATGTTAGATCACTAGAAGGAGAAAATTTGATGACCAAGTTTCCTATGACTGCATGAAAGTGGAGTGACATCAGCTATGTGGTTGTTCACTAAAAGATACAGGATGAAGTAGTTGGAGTCACTCAATTGAAATTTCTTTCACTATAAGTTCATTCATCAATATACACATGAATAAGTGACATCATATGAGTTCACTGGAGGGTAAATAGTCTACTAAAAAAATCCATTTTAGGTAGTTCACAACCCTAATCTGATGAAGGGTTAATTTATACATCTTGGATAAGGTGGAACTTGGACCATGAATATAGGATGATAATAGTGATTTGAAAATTTTTATGGGAAATCATATAAAATTACAGTTTGATCACTTGGGATGATGAACTACTCATATTCAATATCACTATAATTATCCTTGGATTATTTGAGTAAAAATGAATCAATATTCACCTATAGAGTATAATTCAAGTTCAAACCATTTAGAACCTTATTTTGTTCTATGAATTTTTTTTTCAATCAATTTTTATGGTTCTTGTATGTATCTTTTAGTGGTTTTACATTGAAGTGAAGTGACTTGGGTGTGTGTGTAGTCTAAGTTCTGGGTGTCATAAACATGGGTTGTTTCGAAGATTTTACAATTTCATGTAAAGTACAGGTGGAGTATCATCTGGTGGATTAAATAGACGGTGGTTTTTTACATAACAAGTGGTATCAAAGCTCAAGGTTAGAGTGATTTTTTAGACGATCAGTCCTAGGAGAACATTTTAGATCCCGGTTAGGTAGTGGTTTTCTACCCATTTCATTGTAGGTGGACATTGGTAAGAAATTACTAACCACTCATTTTACATTTTATGGAAGTATTTGGATTTTATAGTTTCTAATGGGATATAATCTGGTGATAGAAAGGTCATGCAATATAAGTTTGATGGAAATGATTTTGGGTTTTGGAAAATGAATATAGAGTATTATCTTTTGTAGAAATACCTTGATCTTTTATTGATTGGATCCATGGTAGAAGTAATGAAATATTTATAATGGGAGAAACTGGATAAAAGAACACTCAGGTTTAGGTTAATATCACTTGCCTGGAACATGGAATTCAACATTGGGTAAGTGTATAATGCATTATAACTTATGAAGACCACTATTGATATATATGATAAACCCATGTCAATAAAGAATGTGTTCTTCCTAAGGAGATTATTATACATGAAATTTTTATAGGGAAGGTCTATAGACATTCATTTAAATGGATTCAATGTAATTTTAATTTAGTTAGAATCCATAAAGGTAGAATTTAGAGACCTATTTTGGGAATTTTGTTACTTTAATCACTTTTGTAGTGATGGGATTTTATGGTGATAGTTGTGAGTAGTTACTAAAGAAAGAAAAATTTAAAGTTCATATATTAATGAGACCTAATATTGAATGAAAAAATCAACCAAAAGTAGATCTAGGTATCTTTTGTAGACTCATATAATCTAGAGGGAAGTGTATAAATAACTGGAAACAAAGTTCACTATAAGGGTAATGGTTGGAGGAGTTAGAGATGGATTTTCTAGGGGGAATTTGTTCTATTGTATTGAAATTTTGTGTAAAAATGATAACTTAAGAAAGAACTATGAAATATATACTTCTATTAGTGGGTCTAGAAAAACTATGTTAAAGGAAAGTAGTGGATTGATCTGAGGTGCTTCCGGTGATAGGATAAATGGGGATTGGGTGAGAAATACCCTGAGGGGGGACCAGGGTATGGAACTTTATCTAATTTTATCAATTTTACTTAAACCATCACTGCCCTAATGGATCTTGACCTATTAATAATAAGGGTCACTAACTTTTGTTCTTTAGTTTATGTGTTGATCAAAACACTAGAACCACCTTTATAATAATTTTCCTAATGATAATTATTTAAGGGTTCTTTAACCTTTTTTTGCAGTTTTTGTGCACAAAAAATATAAAGTACGACACAAGTGATTTTAATCATTTCATGCGCACTAGGATAATATAAGGAGAATGCAAAATAAAGTGATGATTCACTAAAAGGACTAAACATTTAGGATAGGTATCTCCTTCATAGTCTCAATGCCCTTACAATGGCTAGGGAAAGATGAAAAATATCCCTTGGATCTGTTCCCTCACACTTCCCTCTTTCACTCACTGTTCCAAAGGTGAAACCAAAATTGGATCATAGGATAAGACTAATTTCACCTTGTTTATGTTTAAATAAATATTGAGTGATTCCTTTTAAATCCACATTCTCCTTTATAGAATTGATATGAATATTACTTTGAGTATAATCCTTACATGAAAGATCTTGGAATACCCCTTTTAATTTATCAAGTTATTAAAGAGATTATAGTCTTTTTCTTTAGATTTATAATAATATTTATGGAACTACTTTCACTTTCCCAAGTATGAACTAGAATTTTTCTACCTTAGTGGATGGAATAACTTTCTCCTTTCACTATCTTAGATACAATAGTGAATTTAAACATTATTTCTAGGTAGTAAGGCACCCCATTTATGATAAAATTATCTATGAATGGTTGGGACAATATCCCTCTTCACTCTTTAAGGTATTTATTTTTTGTATCATACATAACCTCTATCTTTTATTTAAAAAATATTTTTATATGGTGTAGATTCACTCTTCATTATATCATGCATTCTTCTTATAGGTGTACCAAAATATCATATTCAACCTTCCATATTTTAAAATATGAAACTTCCATTATTATCATGGATTGAATATATCTTTTAAATGATTTCGGAATGAATCATCCAACCTTTCATATATCTCAATTAATCCGCTACATTCATATCACTATATGGTAATATTTTAATATTCTAAAATATGAAATCTTGAGAATGTGGTGCTGTTATTTCTAAAATACGATTTGTGGAAACCTCTGATTCTCACCACAATAACCATATATTAAACATCCATAAATTTAAATCCTTTGAATTGAAACACTGTTTCCATATTATTATCCCATTTTTTATATTTTAAATGCATTTAATGCTCTTCTTTAATCCTTCCAAAAATCAAGATTCATCAAAATTTTGAGCATGAATGGTTAGATAATATTGTGTGTATCTAACGTGACCTAAACCTTTATTTATTTACCCCTATGTAAACCTAACTACAAAATCAGGTATATATCATGAAATTCATAAAATCATTAAAAAAATCTAAATGAACCTTATATATATAAAGATCCTCACCCAAACACCCACATGTAACTCATTATATAGATATTTATTACCCTTATGTGTGTACTAAGGTGCACTCATACATAAGGACTCCACTATAGATAGAGAAATTCCTAATTAGGGCTTTATAATTTCACAAATATATCCACCTAGACAACCATGCCACGTGAAAGGACATGGTAGGATTTAAATGTGCATTTACATGTTTGAACAAGATTCTATGGAATGGTGTTAGCTTCTTGTGGAATGATGAGATGAACAAACCTCAGGATTTAGGAATATGAAGAACAAATAATGATAATGTTTATTATATCCAAGTGTGACTTAATGAATGAATATTTCCTACATATTCACCTCATCCCACATTATAGTGTTGCTCAAAGTCCTGTGTGCTATATTATCCAATACACACCTCACCCAACTTGTCAAGTCCAATTCAAGTAAATTTTAACATCCCAAACCATGACTACTCATCAGTTCCTAGATATAATATTCCACTTTGACCTCAAGAATACCTCCCCACATTTTATAGGTTTCAAAATAGTAGTAGGGTACTAGGGTGGTACTATGGGGAGACTATATCCAAATATCAATGTGTAAAATCAAAAGGAAATAACCAAAAAATATATTTAATAAATTAAAATTATTGTATGTAGAATAGATAAATAATAATAGCTCTATAATAAATGAACATGTGAAATCAACACGTCATATAGACTCAATATCTGACCACCCACTAGGATGGTCACATATACAAATAAATAAAAAAATAAAATAGGTCGATTTACTATAACTATGATCCTCTTCTCATCCCAATCAACAATATCATCTAAGATTTCTCACTAAATCATGCTATATTAGGACTCTTCCTAACCTTAACCCACAACCAGTGAAGGATTATTGGGTGCCCAAGTGCCATGACCACCCGAGGAGGGTGTGAGTCAAACTTAATAGGGAACGACCAATGTGGTCCCATATAAAACAATTAATAAAGTTTACACATGTGATATGATCAAAATAAATAAATAAATAATATGAAATCATAAATAGATAAATAAATAACTACTAGAAATCATTGGGTTCTAACATGAAACTCATGATTAACCCAATCCTACTTTGGCTAGTGTTAGGGTATCTCTGAGCACGTCTCACAACTGTTACAACCAATATGAGGAATAAGGCAAATTCCTAGGATAAAGTCCTAGTAAATATGTTAGTATCATGCCCAATGGTCAATTCATAGTATACTATCCTAGGAAATAAAAATAAAGTAACAAAAATAAAATCCATCGAGCATGTAATAGGTATTCAAATCTATGTAACCACAAGAAAAATCCATGTAGTGTATCCAAAAAATTATAACATGAATACCCATGAGATGAATCCAAAGAGTGTGTCCAAGGAATACCAACATAAATAACCAATCAAATCCATATAGATCATCAAAGGCATTCCAAAATTATTCCTATATGATAACTAAGAGGGTTTCATCCCCTTCCCCCAATTCCAATGATCATATCCAAGGCAATCCAATCTCATCCAGAAACTCAATGTATTGTCCTTCTAAGAATCCAATCACCTAGTAGAACATCTATATCTAAGGATCATGTACAAGTCATCCAAAACAATAATGTATACATCTCGTGGGCTATATATACCACCATATAAGTCTAAGGAGTGTGTATGAGGCAATAAAACTGATAATAGGAACAAAGGATGAATCCTAGGTGTGAGTCCTAAGAATCCCATATATCCCAATATATCATGGTGGGTAGTACATCCCGCCCCAACATCTTATGTCAAACAACAT